>VZZY01017134.1:89131-125060 GCA_013400335.1 Eurystomus gularis | reverse complement strand
TCAATGGCAGTTGAAAAGCTCTCTTTTTGGCTGAAGCTTTGTAAAGATGTTCTTGCTGCCTCAGCCGGTAAGTCCTAATAAAAGGTAGTTAAGAACACAATGAAAATAAGGCCTGCAGCAGTATAGTAGTCTCTGAGGGAAAGTATTCTTGTTTCTTGAATGTTTGACATTTATGAAGTGTATCATTGACCTTCATATTGAAACACTGGACCCTTTCACCTGGTTCTTCCAGAAGGAATGACTTTCTCCCTCTGATTGCCTTTTCCCTATTGAACAAGTTTTTGTAAACATTTTAGTATGTCTCGCCTCTTCATATTCGTGTTGATTTATAGTCCTAATGTTAACTTATTTCCATGTCAGAAATGGAAATGTGGAATACATTTGAGCTTGTGGGTCCTGTGCAATTACCTACAAGAAAATATTCAGACACTCTTCTATTAATAATAGGAAAGATGCAGGCCTACTACATAATGATGAAACTCCTGAGCAGATAAAATTAACTTGTGCTGAATACTGGGGGAAGGGAGAGATTGTTTTGTTTTGGTTTTTTTTACCTCCAGTGCAGGAGGAAAACATCTTGAATGTAGATTTTTTTTATTTTTTTTTTTAAATTTGGAAAGGTACTGGCTTCTAATGCGTTACACTTACTTTAAGAGGTTGTGGTTTTTTTAATTTTCACTTCTTTCACAGCAGTTCTTCATCTGCTTCCATGGTATTGATCTTGTCTTCCAGCAAGTAATATCAACCAAATGCAGACAGTTTTGTTACATTTTCTTTTTAATTCTAGTGTTTGCTTTAAGATACAAAGGTTGAAGGGAGTCATAGGGACTTAGATGCTAGAGATGGACTTTGAAGAGATTTCTTTATGAGGCCTTCTGTAGTTTTCCGTTACAGTAAGAAAGAATATTGCATTTCTTCTCCCTCCCCTCCCCCCCATGTCCTAAATACAGATTTCAATACAGTAGCTTCAGTAGATACCACTCAAGAAGAGGAAACTACCAAAGTGGATGATGCATCTATATTAACATCTGACAGTGATGAGAGGTTCCATCCTTTCAGTAATCCACGATGGTCTACCAGAGTTTTTGCTGCAGAGTGTGTTTGTAAAATTATAAGCCAGTGTGAAAATGCAGGCAGTGCACATTTTGACCTAACTTTGGCTCAGGAAAGAAAACAACGTGATTCAAGAGGTATGTGTTAAGCACTGAAAGAATTTCACAGACTGCAAAGTGTGCTTACAATAAATGTTAGCTGTTTGCATCTTAATGAAATCATTCATAAATCTGTTGTTTGTAATTGTTGAAACCTTTAATTATTCTGATTAGAAGCCTATATTTATTAAGGTGTAGAGCAATTTTTATTTGCCAAAATATTGGCATGTGACTGCAGCATTTACATTCACTTTCCTGGTTATAGTACCATGGCTTACGTGTAGAAAACCATTGTTTCTGCATAAACATTGGCAGTCAGAAGTGACAGCTGGCACCAGCTTACAACATCACAGTTTGATACCTGCAAGTATAACTAAAAAGCTTCACTTTTTTTCTTTCTATAATTTGCATAACTGCCAGTAGAAACACAGTGCCAATTTTCAGTACCTCTCTATGTTTATCTGGAATTGTTTTCCTCTGGAAGTGTTTTCCTCTTATTTTAGAAAATCTGCCTCATACTGAACATATTTATGCTTTATTCTAAGTACCTTTTTTTTTAAAACGTTCAAATGGAAAGGCGCCTAGATCAGCTAACATAAGATGTCTGAGTAAGATTGTTGTATGTGTAAGCTCCCTTAAGTGAGTCCTTGATATGTGGTAAGGTAACATGTACATTTTGAAAGTGTTGGGAGCAGTCTTATAAAATATATTATGTTTAAATCTAAATGTAATTTAACTATTTTCTTTTCTAATTTCCGTTTTTTCTTCAGATGACTTTTTGGTGTTGCATTTAGCTGACTTGATCCGTATGGCTTTTATGGCTGCCACAGATCACAGTGATCAACTTCGTCTTTCTGGACTTCAGACATTGCTGATTGTTGTTCGGAAGTTTGCAGCTGTTCCAGAACCAGAGTTTCCAGGTCATGTAATTCTGGAGCAATATCAAGCCAATGTAAGCACCATTGCTAATAACTTTGAAAAGTTTAGAGTTACAGTTAGTCACTAGAAGAAGTTTGCTTTTTGCAGTGCATAGTCCTTGAGTTGGGTTTCAGTTAGTTTGCTTCCATAGGAAGCATCTTTTCAGTTGTCATATAACGTTTTAGCCCCGAAGTTTTTCAAGTTTGAGCAGTTTTCCCTCTTCCCTGTTTCAATGCAGTGAAAAAGAAAATAGAACGTTCAGGGTTTATTTTTAAAGTATTGGTTTCAAAATGTGGAAGTATTGCAAGAAGTATTAACAACTATTGTTTAAAACTCTGCTCAGAGGTAAGCAGCCTTTGCACCCAAGAGATGACGCTAGGAGATCATGGTGAATAAATAAGCTAGAAGACTTACAGAAAACATGTCGTAATCATTTTGCATTCCAGAGTGCACTTGCGTTAAATATGACAGGCATCTGGCTCCCATTCTTCAATTTCTACCAGGCATTGAAAAAGTCAGATCACTTTTTTCTTACAGAAATGGAGAGATCTTGACACTGAAGACATCCTAACCCACTTTGATCTTGCTTTTGCCTTTAGAATTCTATTCTACTGGCACATTTTGTGGGAAAGAAGTGCCTTGATCTAGTCTGGAACTACCAAGGGAAAAAATACATCATCTGTCCTTGCTGTCCGAAACTATCAAGCAGGTCACAAGTAGAACTAATAATTCTCCTTTTAACCTTCATTACCCCTAAAGTGTTTCTGCTAATGCTATGCATAGATATTCTCATCAACTCTTTCATAGAGGTTGAAGAGATGTGAAGCAGTTAAATATCCAGTCTTTTTCTTGACAATTTTTTTCCATAACAGTAACCAGAAATAGATGGATGTAGACTTTCCAGACTTAAATAATGGCTTCCTGAAATCTTCTTCAGAAGTTCCTTAAATGAAGTCTGAGCTTTAGGGGGGGTCTTAAAAAACTGTCATTAATTGTCATTAAAGACAACTCCTTTTCACTTATTTTCACAAACTTCTCTTTGTAGTACTTGTACTATATTTTGTGCTTTCATCCCAAAGATCATCAGATTTAAGTCTGAGTTTTCAGCTATGAGCTAAAGCAGCAAGGGAAATTTTCATTACCTTTAGTGAAACAGCTTTAAACAGCGAGAGTAGCAAAAATCTTTGCAACCTGGTTAGGTATATGTTTGTGTGCTCTGTATTAGGTGAAAGGGGTTTCTGCTCTTCCCCTACTTGCACTTTGCAAAGCTGACCAACTTCAGCTTTTTTTCCTTAAATGTGTATTCTTTCTGAGTAAGGAAATGTCACTCATTAGGTGTCTTGCAAGCCTTTTGTGGTTTGTAACGGGTTGGGTTTTTTTTCGAGTGCTACTCATCAAGTCAAGAGTTCAGAAAGGAAGAGGCTTTTGTTTCAGTTTTAGGCTGTGCAAAAAGTAGAATCAACTTTGCAGACCTCTCTCGAAGAGAATGATGTCTTCAGTGTAAGCAAAATAAAACAATAGAAGTGTGGTTGCAACTGTCTCCCTGCTCTTCAGCCTCACTGAAACGGCTTGTGGAAAAATGAAAAGGAAACTATGCTTTATAAAGGAAAAATGCAACGAAGCCTGTTTATGACAAGTAATTATTCAGTTAATTGTTCACTATGTACTCAATGTTGTATAACTTCTTTTTAGGTTGGAGCAGCACTTAGACCTGCCTTTGCTCCTGAAACTCCTCCTGATGTCACAGCAAAAGCATGTCAGGCAAGTATTGAAAATCAGAAGTCTTAGGTAACAGACCCTTTAAATTTTTCTTTTTGCTTGATATGCCACACAAGGAAAAGGAAAGAAATTATCGGGCCTCAAATCCTCAATGCACACAAAATAATGTCACCCGTGTTACCTCTATATAATCACAACTCAAAGATTTTATGCACTTTAAAATCTTTTGAGAAACTTTGTAGCTGTTGATACCTTGGCTGTTATTTATGACATCCCTCTAATGTTTTTGGCTTTCATTACTTGTGTGTACTAAACTGTAATGTCATTTAACATTGATTCCTATCCCAGAGTAACTGTATTGCAGTAGAAACTCAATCTGGTTTTCATAATTTTGCAGATGGGAAAAGAAGAGTATCCAGTGGTGTTTGATTCTTGTTTTTTATTATTTCTGTTTGACAACAATAGGTATGCAGTGCCTGGATAGCAAGTGGTGTAGTAAGTGATCTTAATGACCTTCGAAGGGTTCACCAGTTGCTTGTATCCTCTTTGGTCAAAGTGCAGGCTGGGAAAGAAGCACAAAGTCAACAATATAATGAAAGCACCTCAACTATGGAGATACTGGCTGTGCTTAAGGCTTGGGCCGAGGTTAGTGTAACACCTCTGTAATGATAGTCTTGATATCTGGTAGATGAGTTAGAACCTTTCAGACAGAATGGTTTCAGAAATTTCTTACGTGCTTCATTAAATAGATGTTGCTGATCCTTTGCTTTGCTTTGATATTTCTAAAGAGTACATGAACCTTTGAAACTTGACAAAAGCACTGCTAATTAAACTGTATTATACAATAAAAAATGTCTAGTATATAAGAAATATGAATTTCTTAACACATTCTAATATTTCAATATTAATTTTAAATTGACGTGCCTTAAATGGCTATGGTGATGGTCCACTGAACATACCATTTTAAATAGGTGTCATTTTTCTCATTGTCTACTGGCATTTAATTTCTTGCAGGTAGTTCTTGTATGTTAACAATGTCGGTTCAGTGTTGCACTGGCTGACTGCCTTAAAGTCAGTTCATATGAATGCCTGTTTTAATACATGTAAATGCAAGGCTAAATATTTAAAAATAAAAAATGTGAATAGTGCACATCATCACTCTAAGATTTATCTTAGAAAGCACCGATAATGACCTTGGATGTTGACAGTTGATAACCAGCTAAATATGAGCATGTTATGTAGTTTGTATGATATTTCTGTCTATAACCGGGGAACTATTTTGAGCGAGAAAGCAGACGACAGATAGCTTGTATATGAAGATTTCTGGAAAAACATACCAACCTCAGATGTCTGTACCTGAAAAAGGATATTGGTAAAGTGGGAAAGCCATTGGAGAAAAGCTAGCAAGTGGGAATAAAAACCTTGAGAACATGCTTACACTGAGAGATTGATGTCTATTTAATCTATTCAGGAAAAAAATATTATTACACATAAGCCCTGGATGGTTCCCTCTCACCTAGGATTTTATGTATCTCTTGTTTCCAGAATTTGAAGGAATTACCCTATCCTGTTGCAGGGAAGAGTGAGAGAAGGGCTTGGTGGGAACTTAGTTGCTGGCCTGGGTCAACCCACTGCAACGAGACAACTTGAAAAAGATGCAGAAATCATAACTGCAGAAGACACATAGTCACAGAAGCTAACTTTAGATTAGTTGAACTGGTCTCCTATGTCTCCTTCATAGTTGAGGAGAGGAGCTTCCCTCCACGGGCACTTTGGAGAGACCAAAGAGGGCTGCTAGTCTGGAAGATTCTCAAGCCTATCTTTATCAATAACTAGAGGCATCTAGGGAAATTAACCTTCTCACATTGAAGTTAATCTGTTGATGGTAATGCCCAAAGTTTGCAATGATGTAATACTGTACTCTTCTATTCTTTACTGCTAACACAGAGGAACACATAGTTCTGAGCAGTTGGTTTCAGTTAAATAAGGATAACAGGAGTGGTTTGACTGGTTTCAGGATCATGATTATACGTATATTATTTGATAATAAGTTATTCAGTCTTGTAGCTATTACAGGGTTTGATGGTTGGAAGCTGAAGCTGGATAAGTAATATATTAATTTTTAAAAGGAGGGAAGCTAACTGCAGCTATATTTTGGAATTTTAGTAGGTTTCCATTTATTTGGACTCTGGTACCAAGATTAGCTGGGGGAGTGGATTCAGGTGGTTTAGAAAACAAGTGCTTGTTCAACCTATGCCTGCTGGACTCGAAGCAAGAATAGATTCTAGAAAACCTCATGCTCATTCAACAGGGAGTCTTGCTAATGATCACAGTAGTTTTCCAGGGGTTAATATTTGTAAATCTCTCTCCAAATATGTAAACAGGTTTATATAGTTGCAGTTGAAAAGCAGAAAAATCAAAGTGATGCACACAATCACTGCATAAAAATTGCAAACTCTGCAGAAGAAAGCTACAGAGATGTAACATCTTCAGCCAGTGGACTTCTGGACTTAGTACAGGCAGATCTTGGAACACTAAGCAAGCTCTGGCTTGCTGCACTTCAGGATTTCGCCCTCTTAACTTTGCCTTCAGAATATGCATCACAACTACCTGCTGAAGGTAAAACGGCAAATCATTTGTATTTTCATAGATCACTTGTAAGTGCATGTCATTAATGCCCTATCTCACTTGCGTTAAGATCGCAGTAAGATTAATTTGGATAGGGAATACAGATACTTGTGTACCTGTCTAGAAACTGCTTTTGAGAGCAGAGGTTTCACTGATGTGAAGAGTAGATTATTTGGTATTCTTGTGTGTTGGGTAATTTTATGGTTAATAGACGAAAAAGGTAATTGTACTGGATTCTATCCAAATACATCTAAATGAGATGGCTTCATTCGCCTGAACTTTAATATTGAACATTTTTTTTTAAAGTCATACATAAAATATGATAAATATAATTTCATTTAGAAGAAAAATCCCCTTTTATAAGAATGAGGAAAATATGGTAGTTGAAAATAAATTACATCCTTAAAACTGTAACTTCTCTTCTTGCAGGTGGTACATTTTATACAGCAGAGACAATTGAAAATGCCAGACCTCATTACTACAACTCCTGGGCACTGATACTGTATGCTACAGCATTATGGCTTATCAGCACAGGTTTCATTGTTGTTGATCCAGATGAAGGAGTTACTAATCTCTCAAGACCTGTCACCCCAACTACAATGTGTCAAGATTCTTCTACCAGGCCCTTGGTGAAATCTCCTGAGGATGTGAATACTGACAGATTTCATCTTATCTTGGGTTAGTGAGTGCATAATCTATCTAGATGCTGTAACCCACAATGTATTTTTTAATAGATAAAACTGTTAGCCAACAAATATCTAATTATTCACATTTAACTGCATTGTTGAATATTGCATCTCTTAGAAAAATATAGTCAGAAGAATTTTAAGTCCTAGTGAGAAAACTGTAGAGCATTTTCCAAAATGTAGTAGAAAAACCACTTTGTGTGAGCTAAAAATTGCTTACTGCTCTGCTCATAAACATGCAAGTTCAAGGGTGGATTTTATCATGGTTGTAGCACTACAATTACAAAATGCACAGTTTAGCATCACTGAAGCACAGTTTTACATCACAAAATAGCGTGTAGGTTGGAAGAGACTTGCAGCGGTCATCTTGTCCAGCACCCCCTGCTCAAGCCAGGCCACCTAGGACCATGTCCAGTCAGCTTTTGAATATCTACATGGATGGAGACTCCACAACCTCTCTGGGCAACCTGTGCCAGTGCTCAGTCACCCTCGTGGTAAAAAAGTGTTTCCCTAAGTTCACATAAAGCTCTGTTTAAGAGTCCACTACTGCAGAGGCGAATCAGGCAGTTGAATTCAGTCCCAGATCTCTAAAGTTACACAGTTAGGCATTTCTGGTTGTATTTTTTAACCTTTAGTCTCTCTTTTGTAGTCTTCTTTTAGAATGCCTTTCTGGAATGGGTTTATATGATGCAGATGTGTATGGTTTCTTTTGAATCCCAGTCTTCCTGCATGGAGCCAGCTTCCTCTTAAATGCCATTGCTCCCTCAGCTAAAAGTGGGACTTCTGATACAAAAGCTGCTCAGTTCTCCTGCTTCCTATACTACTGGATTAGTGCTTCAAATTTCACATACTTTACCATGGGCACCTGGCTTGTTTGTTCTGCATCTGAACACATTCCACTTGTTCATTTTCACTTCCTGTAGAGAAGCTGAAAGGACTTTTAAAACACAGACACTTTCTGTTGCACAGCTGTTCTATAGTGTATACTGACCAGTTTCTCAAGTCATCACACGTTTTGGAGTGACAGCTGTACAACTGGGATGAGACGATGGATCACATTTATGTAAAGTTTATCTCTAGTGTCATAAAATATAATCTGAAGAGTCCTGAAAGCTCAGAACAAAGTGATTGTCTTTATCTGCTCTAGGATGTGCAAGCTTAGGCTTCATGTCATTTACTTATTGCTGGTGATCCAATTGTAGCCACAATCTTTAGCATTTTTGTAAAATGGGAAGATAAAGCTTCAGCCTTTGTGTTTGTGTTTTATTACTTTATTATTTTCTTCTGCTACATAAATCAGTGTGATTAGGAAAATATTCTGCTGTATTCACTATGAATTTTCTGCCTGTTCATTGGACATGGAGTTCAGTGTTCTACTCAGAAATTGCTGGATTTTTTATTTATTTATATTAATAGCAGTTATACTCATGTCTTATACTGTCTAGAAGCTGAAGTTCTTTCATTGTTTTGAGGGAAATAGAAGTCTTGCCCCACGATACTAGCACTAGGAGATGAATTCACTTAATATATAATGCAAATGCTATTTCTATGTCTGCTCAACCTAGCATTTGATTACTTAGTAATTGACAAAATTCCTTCTTAGTGTTTCAAGCACATTTCCTTTTTTTTTTTTTTTTTTTTTTGTTCTGGTGCTTACAGGAATTAGCGTGGAATTTCTCTGCTCTCCTCGATCAGATGCAGCAATGGAGAACATTATTGCCTGCTTACGTGCCCTGCAGGCACTTTTTGATGTTCTATGGCCAAGGTCTAAAATAGGTGGTGATCAGGTAATGTTTCAATGATCAAAAGTCCCCCCCAAACTAAGGCATAATTTGAGCTTGAACAGTATCTCTATTTTCTATTGTGTATCTAGGAATATCCAACACAAGCAGTAAGTGAATTATATGCTTTACCAAAATTCAAAGTTGTAGAGGTAGGAGAGAAGAGCACACCATGGAACCTGTAAGAAGACAGTGAGGGGCAGAGAACTTGAGGACCTTTTGTTAGGAAGGAGTAATTAGATAAGCAGGATGAGAGCCAGGTAAAGACAGAATTCCAGACAAAAATGTTTTTTACTCTTTCTGTCAAAGAATAGTTCAATTAATTCTGTTGTAAATATTGAAGATTATAAAAAGAAACTGAACAAAAGCAGTAGTATTTAAAAAAAAAAGCAAAACAAAAAACCCACAACACAGCAGTGATCCTAAAAAGAGGAAGTAACTTCAAAATTCCTTTTTTTTTCCTTTAAGTTTTATACCATGCTGTGTGCCATGCAATTGTGTAACAAAGCAAAAGTGATAAAGCCTGTGCACATGCCCGCGTTTTGCTGACTGTTGGTGCTGTGTCCAAGAAGATGCGTACACTGGAGGAGGGATACAATGTAGTATCCCCACCTTCAAGAGTTAAAAAGCCATAGGATAAAGATTAGTTGGGGATTTTTTAATAGTTTTAAGTACCTTATCTTTAAATGACTGTGATTACTATTTTGCTGGCAAAATTGAGCAGGACTTCGGCTTTTGGGAGCTAGGAGATAGATGCTGGAGAACATGCCAACTCCTGTGGATGTAGCAGTTATGCTGTATTCCTTAGTGAGATTAACAAGAGTAATACTGTTGTCTTTAACAAGTAGTAACAAGTTTCTGAAATTCCTGCATTAAAACAGAGCTATATTAAGCATTTTTCCTACCTGTAGGAGTTGGGTGTAGAGCTGCTGAATGTTTTGCATCGGCTGATACTGACCAGAGAATCACCTGATATTCAGCTTGCTGCCCTTGAAGTGGTTCGGCTGATTCTTTTTGCAGCTCAGGAACATGTGAAGGAAAAGCGGAGAAGTGCGGAAGGTACAGTAATGTATGAGATGTTGAATACATATTATCAGGGTTAAAGCAATTTTTTCTTGGAAAACTAGGTTCTTGGAGGTGATACTCCAGGACACATCCTAATTGAAGTGTTTCATAGTTGGTGAGTAATCCTGGGTTACTTAAGTCAATCTGGGTGCCTAACATAAGAAATTAGTGTGATATAATAGATAGCAGGTGGTTTTGGTGGTGACTGGAGGGCATGAAGTGAGGAGGAAAACTGGAGAAACTGCAATTGGGATAGTCTGATGTGGTGTTAGGGAGGGAGGAGTCTTAGCAAAAAACTGGAATCAGCTGCAGTAGAGCAACAGAGAAACTCAGCACACAGCTGTTACAAGCCAGACTCCACTAGTTACTTGGATTACAACTTCCTTAAGTTCAGTTTCTAAACAAAAGAAACTGGGAGAAGAATGAAAACACTTAACAGGTGACATCATGTTGGCATGGTGCCTCAGCATATGTCTAAATCTATTGCTTGCACTCCTGCTGTTTGACAATCAGTGCATAGTTTGCTTATTCAGAAGGGCGGATGTTTGCAAGTAGAACTTTGAATACATATGCATGCTTGTATATATGTATCAAGATTACCACTTGGCGATGAAGCAATCTTAAGAAACAAAGATTTTGGAAACAAGGTGCAGCCTGCAGATTTCTGCCATATTTCTTCTTTTTGTTTTAGTTGATGATGGTGCTGCAGAAAAGGAAACATTACCAGAATTTGGAGAAGGCAAAGATACAGGAGGCCTGGTGCCTGGGAAGTCATTAGTCTTTGCAACACTGGAGTTGTGTGTTTGTATTCTGGTCAGGCAGCTTCCCCAGCTCAACCCTAAATTAACTTGTAGCCCTGCAGTTCAATCTGGAAAACATCTGTTACTGTCAGAAGATGGAAGCAGACTGGTAGCAGCAGCATTAGTTATTCTCTCTGATGTTCCTGCAATCTGCTCTCCTGAAGGTACGCTATTTCATCACAAGAAAATATTAATAAAAGAATATTGAGCTTTTCTGAGCCCCCTTGTTATTACCTAATTTTCTCAGCTGGATAAATCTGGCAGCAAGTTTTGTTGATTTGCTTGTGACAATTTCCTGTTCTATTTGTTATTATCTATTATTATTATTATATTATTCTAATTATATTTTTGACTGTCAGATTACAAAACAAGTTACAAAACAGAAGCAATTAAAGGAGTGGTTTTTCTTTTCCTCCCACGTGCAGCAATTCAATTAATAAATTCATTTTGTACAGGGAAGTATACAATAGCTACATGATTATATTCTACTTGAGTTGTCTATTCTGGAATTTATAATGCAGACATTAATTCAAAGGGGAAATGTATCATGTTGCCTTTCACTAGAAGCCATCATTTGAAGAGTAGGAAACCACTGTAGGGAGCTATGGTTGATTTCTCAGGATAGGTGACTTTTTCCCATGATTCATTTTGTATTCGCTCCAGACTTTAAGATGGTTCCCCCCTGCCACCCCCAATATCATATTCATACATATGACCTTTCAGTACTGTTACAGCCACACCTATACACCATCTCTGTCCTATTCCTCTGTTCCCACCGTAGATATCTGTGATATACCTTATGGGCATTTTTGCACTTACCAGCCCTGCAAATTTCTTCTTTTTTCTTAATTTGTTCTCTGTCACAGGACTCTTTTTCAGGGGATAGCATACTCCAAAAGGAATATTAGGCAGTTCTTGCTGTAATTGTAGAGCGATGGTATGATTTCTCTTTTCCATCTGCAGCTTGTTATGCAAAACTACTACACCAAGTCATTCCTGTGCTTTTACAATTTTTTTTTAATAGCCTTTTGTCCTGGCAGGTCAGCTATCAGATTTCTAGGGAAAGATTAAGATCTGTTCAGTAGGCTGTGGGACAATCTGCTTATTTCCTTAGGTCTCCTCTTTTCCAAAATATTTATTCAAATTTATTAGAATTCTAGGAATTTTTAAACGCATTTTTAGTCTGAGATACTCTTCTTATTAATCTTACTAAATTGTTAACTTTAGTGATTTCCTGGAGCTAAATACATGTTATATGGGAGAAGTATTTCCTCTTACCAGATTTGAAATTACCCCCTGTAAATTTCCTTCACTGTATTGTCTTCAGTGCAAAATATGCTTAGATGCTCATAGCTTGTTTTCTACTATTCAGTCCTTTGTATACTTCCATAGCTTCTCTTCTTCTGCTTCTCAGTGGTTGTGATCTTTCTGTTCTTGCTTTTCTCTGAACATGACATAATTCCACACTTCATATAATAAAATCATCAAGGAAAAGTTCTACAATGCTAATTTAAAAGGAGAAAAGGCTTGACTTCACCTGAGCAGTCTGACTCCATGTTTGCAATAGCAAGTCACATATTTAAAATCTTTCTTCAAATTACCAGTGTCTCCATTCACGTAGGTGATTACAAATGATAAATTATACATAAAAAAGAGAATCCAAGAAAATCACTTCTATTTTTTTAATGTAGAAGGTACCTGAATTTTTTAACTTCTGTGAAATTAATTTGCTTTGGTTTGCAGGAAGTATTTCAGTTCTTCCTACTATCTTGTACCTAATTATTGGAGTACTTAAAGAAACTGCTGTGAAATTGCAAGATGGCCAGTTACCTTTGACAGTTGCTGCATCTCTGCAAGCTCTTAAAGGACTCTTATCTTCTCCGATGGCTCGAGCAGAGAAGAGTCGGACTGCATGGACTGATCTTCTACGTAGTGCTTTGGTCACAGTGCTCGACTGTTGGGATCAAGGTAAGCACACATTTCAGGTTTGTGTGTTTAAAAAAAGCAAAACAAAAATGTTTGGGTGAAAGGTTGTTTGATTTTATTTAAATTATCTTAGTCACAGGAGAATTAGTTGGCTACCAAGAACTGTTGAACCTATAGTGCAATCTTGTCCCTACAGCTCATATGAGAAGTCATCATCTGTAAAGGTATAAATGTGGCATTGGAGGCTTACCGCTGTGTGAGGTAGTGCCACGATGCGGTTACGTGGTACGATGGAATAAACAGGAGTTACAGCTTCAGCGCACAGCTGAGCATAAAAGAGCTGTACTGCATGCAGGTTCTCCACAAAGAACTAGTGTCTGTGGTGAAGCAAACAGTATTAAAACAATAGTTCAAGAAAAAATATTTTTGTGTTAAAGTTAGTTTTCTGAGCACTGCTTCTTTAGCATCCCAAATTTGTAGTATTTTTATCATTCCTTATGTTTAATCTCTGAGTTGTAATTTTTTGTTGGAACTTTTGATTATAGGGCTAGCATTTTAAGTTATAGCAAAAGAATATACGTTCTTAATGCAGAATTTATGTTATTCTTACAACAGGTTGTACCCTAATATGTCATACTAGCTCTTCAAAGATATTTGTTGAGCTTTATACAGAGGAACAACAGAACAGGAGGATGCTGTCATTTCTAAATATGCATGTAACATATGAATTCCCATTTTAGTCTTGGCTTTTATTACAGTAAAAGTTCGTATCAGCACATCAGAGTATGTAACATATTGGCAAAAAGAGAATCCTAAAGAAATGTAGGCATTGATATTTCTGTTCCACCTCTCTGTGACACTTGAATTAATGCAATTACTCTTTAATGCAAATCTAACAGACTGCTTACTTCACTGATAGCAGATGGGCACCTCCAACAACTCGATGAAGTCAGCCTGCTTACTGCTATTACAGTATTTGTTATTTCCACCAGTCCAGAAGTTACTACCATAGAGTGCCTTCAAAAGCGTTGTATTGAGAAGTTTAAAATAACACTTGACTCAAAGGATCCTCTTGTAAGTACTGGTGAAGTTGTAAGAATATCAGTATCATATTAAATGGATTTTTGCTTATTTTCTGTTAAGTTGTTTCACTTGTCCTGTGTGCTGATTCCAGTTAGTTCTGTCCTGACTACATCTATTGTATTTTAAAATATAGTTTAAACAAGTTAGCAAGGACATGTCCAGCAGTGCATTTATTTATAGTGCATTTATTTTTTTAGTCTGTATACAATTTTCTATTCCTATGATTTACTTACTATTACTGCATCAGACTCCAAGCTTTATATATCGATAAGTACACAATACAGTTGTGTAGTTTTTCAGGCACCTGTTTCATTTCATTTATTCATTTTTATCTTCAATACACAGATACTGTCTTTTGCACAGGAATTCCCTCAGCTATGAATCTTTGTGAGGTGGAGCAAGTACCACTACATAACTTTTACTGTCCCATCAGCGTCAGCTCCTAGCCACTGATGGAGGCAACATATTGAACTAGATTAATGCTTTGGTTTTGACTTAGTATAAATATTTTTTAAAACTTGCTTTATACTGTAGTGCCACAATTAATCTATTGCTATTTTTCATCTAAAAATCCAACGTATTTTTTTAAAAAAAGTATTTATTATCATTGCAAATACAAATGGCTTTTCTAAGAGTTGCGAATTTCTCGCTCTGAAAGTCCAGCTCTGAAAATAACGTGCCCTAGATTTCATGTGAGAATTCATGGTAAACTGGTTTTCTCGCATCTTCTCTGAATATATTCAGCCAGTAAGAACAAATGAAACAAAGGTACGTTTACTTGAGAAATAGCTGTAAGAAAGTACTTTTTAAAAATATTAATACATTTTTAGTTATAAATATAGGTTTCAACTGATAGGAAACTGAAGATGCCAAATATGACTGCAAGAAAATGGTAGTGTGTATTTTTGCAAATTCTAGCCAAGTGTTTAGGCACCTGAGTGTTTTAGAAATTATGTAGGAACTTGACAGTTTCAGTCCTATTGACTTCCGGTGATATGCAAGCTACTGACCATTTGAGGCTTTTTTAAATTGTGCCTACAGTTTAACAGAGGTAATACAGAAAGCTGTATTTTTTTTAAAAAAAAGTGTATTTTCAAAACACTACTAAGACATAATCTTCACACAAAAATATTTTTTCTGTAACTCAAAAATGTAGGAAGACGGAGGACTTGGCGGAAAGAAAAAGGAAGCACGATCCAGTTTCTCTTAATAATTTGATTACAAGTTATAATGCTCTTATAAAGTGTTACGCATTAGGAGCCTGCAACCTGATGAATTTTCAGGCTGTGAGGCACATTTTCCCCCCTCCCTAAAATGTTATCTGACAAACTGTGAGTTATAAGACACTCTGACATGTATCTTTAAGTGTAACACCTTATAACTGCAAATTTGGTTTTCCCTTTAGGTACAGTATAAGTGCTACCAGCTGCTGCACTCCATCTTTCAGCATCCGAACAAAACTGTGTCATATCCTTACATTCATTCCTTAGCACCATCCATTGTGGGAAAACTGCAGGAAACAGAAAAAGTAAAACCTGAAAATGCTGCTGAACTTCAAGTCATTCAGGAGGGAATAAAGGTGGTTACAGCTCTTACAGCCACTGCTGAGGAAGAGCACCGTGAGTTACTTCTGTTGCTAGTACCCAAAGCATTAGACGAGCTGCGCATTGCCGTAAGGAACGAATTAAAACAAAGCAGCCACTAGGAATCCAGTCCTGAACACTAATTGCTAATAAAATTGTTAAGAAGAACGTCAGTTCTTTTTAACATACAGTTCAAATAAATTTTACAGCTTTATAGTTTGTGTTGGATATTAAGTTAAAGAAATACTTCCAGTGAGAATTTGAAGCTGGTTTTAGAAAGTGTATATTTAATATTTAAGTTGTGTTTTCATTGCTTATAGGTGCTCATTTGGTGGCCTGCCTTCTTCCCATCCTTATTTCATTTCTTTTGGATGAAAATGCTCTGGTTTCTGCTACAAACTCAGCAAAAAATCTACATGAGTTTGCTTTGCAAAATCTGATGCAGATTGGTCCACAGTACTCATCAGTTTTTAAAAAACTAATGGCTTCCTCCCCAACGATGAAAGCCAGGCTGGAGTCAGCTGTGAAAGGCAATCAAGAAAGCATCAAAGTGAAGACTGCTAAACATGCAAGGAATCCTGGGAAAAGTTCAAGCATTCAGCTAAAGACCAATTTTCTTTAAGTTTCATATTGTCATTTTATGCACTTTGATATCAAAAGTGAAAAATGTCCCTTTTAATTTCTAATCAGAGTAGGATTGCTATGAGTGATCTCATACATTTCAGTTTGCACTGAAGTATTACAGAAAGCGTTTAAGAGAAAGCAAATCTCTAGCTAGCTTTGTTAGTGTAAGACTTCTGAAACATCTCTAAACACTATGAATAAATCTGTCAGAGGTCATCTAATCTGCATTTTTGGATTATTTTGAACTAAAGTACCAGAAACGCATGTGCCTATGTTAAAAAAATACAGCGAACTTTACCACAGATATATTTAGGAGCAGCCATTAAGTAAAATGAATTTTGTTTTAAATCAACGTTTGTCAAAAATAAGTTGCCCTAACTGGTTTTGGGATTTAGCTGGGACATAAATTTACTTGCAGGTTGTAACCTATCCTAATTACTAATTTAACACACTGCATCATCAAGTAAACAGATTAAATATCCTTGTAAGCCTTACAATAGATTATTGTTGATCTCAAAAAATTCAACTCAATAAAGGTAATATTGACAGCTTTAATCCTAATAACTTCTGGAGCTGGCTGAGATTTAACAAATGCTGTTAAATACAGCTCTACAAAGCTGCTTCACCGAGGTCTCCGCAGTGCTTTACACAGTGGCACTATTACGCATACATAAGTATTTGCAGGCTTGGTGCCTTGCTGCTTGGCATAGTCTCACTTTTCAGGGTGTACACTGTGTTAATTTTGTATTAGGCTAGCCAGGCAATTGAAGCTTACATATCTTGTCCAGGATAGGACAGCAATTCTAATATACTGTGCCTCAATTCAGACATCTGCTCTATCCGGATGTATGTTTCCCGATCTTTAAATGATCGGTTATATATACATGTAACTCACCTAAATTTATGTATCTCTGCAGTGAGAGATGGGCAAATTTGAAGTCAGCTTGTCTTGTGTCAAATAAAGTGCAACAAACTCATAGTAAGGAGTATTTAATTAACATTTTTATCAAGGAACATATTTTAATATAGAAAAATAACAATCAAAATTGCAATGGATATAAAGTATTTTCTACACAGAGTGTATTGACTTCTTTCTTAATACCAGTATTGTCTAAACCAAACACTATCAAAGGATAGTATGAGGATAGTATTTCCTTCTTGCATCTAATTACTTTAAAAGAAAGAAGAAAAAAAAATAAATTTACAGAACTGAGAAACACACCATGACTCAGGAAAAGTGTGATGTACTGTATTTTATTATAAATTTTGTATATAAATATAATTGTAAATTGTACAGAATTAACCATTTGACCAAAGTTCTAACAATTCATTTTTCTAATTTACATAAATAAAGCTAATTTTCTTCACTTAACTATTTGTCTTAGTCATTTTACCCAATAGCAAAGGAGCTTTAAGGACTTCTGTAACAGAAAGGAAAGGTTTGTCTGCTGCCGCAAGGAAACTAACAAATGTTTGAGCTGGATGCACCAAGGTCTGTGACCTGGCACTGCAGGTCTTCCTCTGCTGAAGAGCACAGTGGGTAGGTAAGTAGGATCAGGGAGGTGGACTTTCTAAGTGTAAATACTTGTTCTGTGCCAAATGCAGAAACCTGTGAACTATGGGAAGATGCTTGAGATGCCTTCCATCTTTCACCAGAGAACCAGAAGTTCTTTGTTCCACCTCTTCCTGGCAGTAAAATCCGCAGTTGGTGGCTGTGTTGAAAGGGAGTTACATTTAGATTTGGCAGTTACTCATCTTTATTTCATTGGTATTTTTTTAACCTCATTTTTCCCTTCAAAGTGTACTGGTCTATTATTATTACTTTTTTCCAAGGCTGCTTCTGGCAAATCATAAAGATTCTTACAGGACCTAAAACTTTTAAATGAAACTCATGGCCACTATCGAAGTGGCCAAAAATATTGCTGAGAAAGTTAGTTGGTCCTACAGGTATATGTGGCTACTTTTCTCATTTTCTGTAATGTATAAGAACAGCATTAACCTTTTTTCGCTAACATATTTTAATATTTATATGCAATCTGATGATGTCCCACTTTGCTCAAGAACTTTTAAGAAGCATGCTCAAGTTGCAAGAGCACCAAGCAAGGCTGTTAAAAGCCAAACATTAACACTTAGAAGAGCTTAGTCCTAGATTTCTTAGAGGGTCTCATTGTAGTAGCTCACAACTGAGCCGCTGTGAAGGGCTGTAATTATGTGATTTGACGTTTCTTGGTCAGGTCTTGTAGCCGCATGTGGAAAAGCACCATTTCCAACATACCTGTGTATTCTGAGTGCAGAAGCAAAAATGACTCAATAAAGAAAACCATTGCTAATTCTTAATGGGTACTGTAAATTAGGGTGTACATGTGAGCTTGATTTATCCAGGTATTTTATCCTCATAGTAAAAGTCCCTGTGCCCTGAGTTGCGCTTCATTATGCACACTTAAAACAATGAGTTGGATCACATCAATAAATGTACTCATTTAAGATATAATAAATGAATCTTACAGATATAAACTTATTTCAGTTTAAAAAAGAATTTGGCTTGTAGATACGAGCTCTCTTTGGAGTCTTTTTTATTTACAAGAAACTTGCATACAAATCTTTTTTCCTGAAGAAATAAGTAAATTCACAGAGCGGTTTTGGTTTTAATTCCACTCTTCCTTTTTAGGCATTGCTTAGCATTCAAGCTCCTACGTTTGGTCAAACAAAAAGACCAAACATATGTTTAGCCACAAACCAAAGTCTCCCTTGTACCACTCCCCCCCGTCCCCTGCCTCCTTGCTGATTGTTTTTCTTGCCATTTCTCTACAAGCACCAGGCAATTTTCTTCCAGTAAACTGTCTTTGCAATGAAGCATGTGGCCTGGTGGATGTTTACAAAGTATGTTTCCATTGCTTATTGTAAAAGTTTGTTTGTTTTTGTGTGACAACAGGTCCTGCCTATGCCTAACCTTAAGTGTGTATATAATATGGGTACATCATATGGCCCTATGCAAAGATTATTTGCAGACAACATTCTGTTGACTGCAACAAACCAGAATTAGTGGATCACACAGTTGGGATGTAGTTGTTTTTAATGGGATACAAGTCTGTAGCACTGCAGCTGAATAGCAGCATTTCTAATAGTATTGCTTAAGCTAGAAGTAAGTCTGAGACGGATCTGGTATGTTCCAAGGTAGAGGAGTCACCTTCAGGCTCAGAGAAGCATCAGTCAAGTGATGCACAAATCACCATAAAATAGGATTACCAAATGCATAGGAAGCATAGCAGGGTTTAAATTAATAGAAGTCAGTCAATAATTGGAATTTCCAAGGCGATTCCTCCCCCCTCCCCCAAGACTGCTAGAGCAGTAACAATGTGAGTCACTACAATTACAGGAGGGGTGGAATCATTTAGGACAGTTTGCCAATTTATCAGAACTAATAGTAATACCAGTTAGTAGGGACAAGGCAGCAGATTGAGTGGAATTTCAATATAGTTTTAATGTGAATGACGTTGGACATATCTGTGGCAGTCACAGTGTATGAGGGGTCACTGTGACAGTCTCCTCTAAAGCTTCATCCCTAATCTCACTGCTGGGTATACATTCTTTGTTTTCAGCTTCCTGACATGTAACTATTTTATCAGTAGACAGTAAGTCAGCAGCTGTTTCCTAGAGGAGCGTATTGTTTCCTAACCAGTAGCGGTCTACTAATAAACTGCTCATGTTTTCTTCCAGTGAAAAACTTGGCCAATGATACTTCAAGCAAGGCAACAAAGCAAGGGGAAAAATTCCTAGGAAATCAACACTCTTTGTTCAGTTTTCAGATAAAAGAACCTACAGCAAGGTAGATGATTCTTTTACTTCTTGGCACTGTGGTGTCAAAAACCACAGGAAGTGTCACTCCCTTGGGTCTTGAAAGTAGCACCACTTGGCCAGCCCTGATCCTGTTGAGCATTCCTAGATACTGCTTTTTGCACGTGAGAAACCCATGTGGCCTCCTTGCACACTGACAAGTGAAGCGGCTCTTAAAACACAGATTAAATGAAATGAAATGTAATTAAATAGTTGTTGAGTTGCAAGCTTAAAAATAGCTAATAAAGTTGAACTGTACTTTCACGCAGCCAGTTGTTAAAAGCGCTCAGGTTCGTCCATAGCGCTCTCGAATGAGCAACACTGGAGCTGTTGCTGCAGATGCCATTTCACACAGGACGCCAATTCAATTAGCTGAAGCATGTAGCAAGCAGTTCATTTTTACACAGACTGCTCAAGCTATTTAATGACAGTGGGCTACAGCTTCAAAGATATCAAAATTAAAAAGCATATGTGGCCAGATGTGACATGCTTTACCCTCTATAAAATATTTTAAAATAATGAATATGGAACGTTGATTATGTAGAATAAAATAAACCAGATGTGTTTGATATATTACATTGTCCGCACAAGGAAGCACTACAGATGTCAGTGCTACACCACCAACCTCTCCAAAATGTCGTGTGGTTCTTACCTTGGTTTTGATGTATAGTTGTAGATGTATTTTTTTTTTTCTTCCTAAAATGTTCTCTAGATTGTCTGGAGAATAAATGGTTTATTACATATAACAATGAAAGGGGAAGTGACATCTAAATATAGCAAAAGTAGGGCTGAAGATTTTGTCTGAGAAACAGGTCAAAGCAAAAGCAGGCTTCCAAAAGCTCCTGATTAACCCAAATTCACTCAGTCTGCAGCTGACTATCAGTTTTGCTCTATGGTCCTATCCCTACTTCCAGAGTCCCAGTCATCTCAAGTGCAGAATCAGATTCTGGAAGGCAGAACGTGGCATCAGATCCCCCACCTCTGTGCTTGCACTCCAGCTGCTCCATGGCAGCACTCGCAGGGAAATCAAATGGGGAGGATGGGAACCAGCCACAGCAGAGCCTGCTCTCAGTGTGCGTGTAAGTTGACGTGCCAGATTTTCCAGTTGTTGCACAGAAAAATTTATTGTTTATATATGTTAAGAAGTGTGCAGATGAGGAAAGTCTGTTCCTAAAGGTTGCTGATAAGCTAAATTCAGTAATGGCAAAGTCCTATTCTAAGCTCTACAGCCTTTTGAATTGCAATTGTCTAGCATAAAATAGGATTTTTTTTTTTAGTCAGTGTTAATATTCATGTATTAAAGTTTATGTTAATTATGTCACTGTCAATGAAATGCAATATAGAATTGCTGAGATTCCCTGTTGCTACTACTGGGAATTTCTTTTTTTTTTTTATTATAGCCTTCTCTTGGGAAGACTTTGATTATGGTACTTTAGTAAGCATTTTTTTTATTCTGCCTAGTTCCAAGAAAGAAGGTATCCTCTTCTGCAAGACAAGGAGAAGGTATTGTATGAGATCCATTTTTAGTGGAAGTACAGGCCTCAGGGATTCTGGAAACAATTGTGATTTATATCTAAAAATATAAGTATTATGCGATTTGAAAATACAAACTAGCATTATGAAGGCAAATGCTCTTAACCTGATCTTCTTTCATGTCAGGTTCAGGGCAAAGACTGAGAAAATATTGTCACAGATGTATGCATGTTTTACAGGAAACACAGATACAAAGATAACTGCTTCAAGCTGTTGCCACCAAATTTACCTGAATTTCAGTTAGAGGAATAAAAAAATTTGCCTGTAGGAAAAAAAATCAGGTTTCCTTTTATGATACGTCATAAAGTATATTTGTTAAATGAGCAAGGATGGATGAAGAGGGGTAACAGAAGAGACAATGCAAGTAAATAGTTTTTCACCCCCAGTCTGAGTTAAGATACAATCTCGTGTTTGGCTGTCAGGGCATCAAGTGACACAGTAATGTGCTCGGGGAGGGTGGGAGGGTAGCTGGGCTTTTTTTAGTCCATATTCCTTCTAGTTCCCTTTAGAGGACAACAAATCTGGGAATAATTTACTTTTGTAAAATGAGAATTCTCAAGCTGGTTGGAGAGAGCTACTCAAGAACTCACAGTCTTGATTTAGAGCCACAACTCATCTGTAGTTCCAGGCACCCTTAAACCACATGGTAACGACAGATACATGCAGACCTTTGGGGTTTAAAGGCACGCAGCCTTCTATCTTGATTTTTCCACAAAGCCTTGGAGATCTGGCAAAAGGCCATACCCCCACCCCATAGGTACGGGGGAAAAAAGACAGGCAGTGGGAATGGTATGAACTACCAAAGTCGTTTTCCCTGTCTGAGGGCAGCTGAACCCAGGGAAGCTATGAGTGAATACCTTCTTTTCCAAGTAGGCAATTTCCTACCTTTCCAGTAGGCTTCTTTAAGTACCTGCTCACACAGATGTCTGTTCTGGGATCCCACTGGACCACGCAGCTACCACTGCTCAGGGACACTAAGTTGTGTGTATGTGTGCTGCTCAGTAACTGCCAGTGGCCTGGATCTGTGCTGAGGCTGTTGCTAGTCACATGCAACTAGACTTCATGGGTAAATCCAGATGGTACATAGGAGTGACAGGGTCTTCATGTTGGTGTATGGTGTATGCTGTAATGCAAAGCATGTCTGTCCTTGATGTCCTTCAGAGCAGCAGTTGCTGAAGCCTGTCATTGCATGCGTATCTGTCCACACAGGGTTCTGCTCAGCTCTGTACATTGGCAGCAATGTTCAGAACCACGAACTGCGATGATTTAGAATAAGCAGCAGTCAGTCGTAAAGACTCCTGGAGCTTTTCTGGCCAAGGCAAAAGAGGAAAGGCTGTTGGATGTACTGGCTATAGAGCAGAGAGACCACAGAAGCAGATTTGGAAGATGAGACAACTACTGCAAAGCTTCCATGAGCAGGAAAAGGGAAGAGAGAGCAGGGACTTACCTGGTTTGTCAAGCTTGAAGTGACCACCATGGCTGCAACACTCCTGGATATGACAGACCACCTTTGTGTAGTTATGAGAGAATTTTTTCCATCATAGGAAATGTGCCAAAAAACTTCCAGTGGCTCATGAAGTACCTGCTACTGCCTGTGGAAACTGGCTCTTCCAGGCTGTGGTACATCTTGGCTGGATCAACTTTACAGCTGGTGGTCAGGATTCAAAACTCTGTTCTTTGCCGGCTTGTTCTGGACTTGTAACTAAAGGAATGGCTTTCAGTGCCGTCCTTCGGGAGGTAATGAATATATTAACTGTCAGGGATTCTCTCCTGACTCTCTAGGTTTGTGAGGCTGTGCCAAGACTACAGAGGATGCCCCCAAAACAACTGAATCTTTTTTTACTTTTTTCATACCTGTGTATCTCTAGTAACTGCAAGAAGTGAGGCAGACAAGCAAGTATTTAAAATCCAGTTCCTGTTCGTGCTAATATCCCAGAACTATGTGCAACTCACTGTTAGAGATCTTTTCGGGTTGTTTTCCTTATTTTCAGGTAGCCAACACGCAGCCATGACTTGCCAAGTGACTTCTGCTGAGTACAAGTGCTAGAGGGCAAAATGCTCCAGACAGTCAACCAAGAGAGATTGCTGTGAAGATGGGGCAGGCCAGAGGGAAAAGTGGCAGGAAAGGAGCAGATACAAAGGCTGCAGAGGAAGCAACAACATTCTTGAGGGATTATTTTTCAAATCAAACAAATGCTGAAGAATTAGGACAGGACAGAGAGGAAGGAAGGGGAAAGCAGAACAAGAGGCATGTGCATGGGTAGTAAGAGAAGAAAGAGGAAATAACAAATGAGTTACCTGGTTGACTCGTTGCTTCAAAACGTCCTGTGTGAGATGCAGCTTCATAGTTGACTGGAATCCTATAAAATATTTTACAAATGAAACTCCTCTGATTTGTAAAGTTCACACCATTTTATGATACGTTAGCTTTGCTTGTTTTCTTTTGTACTGCCCAGTATTTATCATCAGGAAAAAAAAAGAGACTGCCAACCATCTGTGTAAATCAAAGTGAAGCACTTTCTTCTAGCAGCACGGGAAGAGACAAGTGAATGTACTGTAAGAAGCACGGCAAAGTCACCTGCATGCAATACTGGGAGCCTGTACCTGTTAACAAAATACGCAGCCCCAACTGGATCACATTCTATGCGGTTTCTAAGTAAAGCATGAAAACAGGCACTGCAATGACAGAAGCTTCATCAGAAAGCAGGGTTTGTTCCACACAAAAAAGGAAAATGGCTAGCATGCAAACTAAGAAGACAAGTTTGAAAATATGTAGCTCATCAACTGCACCAGCAGACACATGCTCTGGTTGCCATTGCCTTCCCAGTGTTGGTTACAACACCCGTACACACACACTTTGTGTGTTTTCACTAGAAGATTTTGAAATTACTTAGAAGGAGTTATTTGAATTACAAAATGTTCACCACTGTTCTTAAATTAGCATATTGACCTAAACCAGTGGGTAGCCTTTGGAAATGAATATCGTTCCTTGGAAGGCATTCAGAGGCTAGAAAGAATGCACAGAAAGAGTTGGCAAGTGTTTGTTACTGTCATTGTCAGATGAATTTTTCCAGGGTAGGTAGATGGACCAGAGTGTGCTCACTGGCTCCTGGTTACTGTGATCCTGGGGAACTGCCAACAGCCTGTAATTGCTGGCAACAGCTCAGTTCCTTCTGGGCAGAGAAGACAGCGTAAATACCTTAAGCCTTTAATTATAGCTTGTTTTCACTCCCCAGTTCTGAAGAAATAGAAGCTGCTGATAACACAGTCTGCCCAAAGTACAGCCTAAGAGAGGAACTGATTTTTAAAAGCACAAATAAATGCACTTGTCCCCTTTTCAGGTGAGAGGGGAAAAGGAAACAATCATGCAGGTGCCAGAGAAAGCATTCTGTGAAGGCAGAATATTGCTGTGCACTGTTCGTTCTCCCCCCCGCCCCACCCGGGAGGGTCTCATTCTTCACAAAGTGCCAGCTTTATTGACCTTGATAGAAACATATTGAGGCCGCTTGCACTACTGTTGTGTAAATAAGATACTTGTTGCGCAGGTTATCTGGTTAAGAAGTCCCAACAGTTGCTCCAGAGCAAATGCTCTCTAGTCAAAGCCTCTGAATTCATTCACAGCTCCACCAATGCCAATGAACTGACCTTGATAACAGAATTGTTCCACAGCAGAATGATTATGAAGTAGTTGAGATTTTTAACTTTTTCCCATATAAAAATTCAATGTTATCCCATTTCTTAGCTGAACCACAATCCAGTCACTCTTTACTCCTATTGTACTGATTAGATCACTAGAACTGGTCAATAGTCTCATTAGTTAACACTGTGACAAGACAGTTTTCTGAAAACACAAATAACACTGGAAAACACCCCCAAATTAATAACAAGCAGACATTACTTCCAAATTTGGGAAATATAACTAAATATCACTATATCTATCTATATAGATGGAGAGATTTGATTATATATCGCTATATAAGTGTTTACATAAGCTTTTTTCCTGAGTTGTTCTGGTCTAAAGTCACACTACTCCTTGTTCAAAGTATTTTAGAATAAAAAAGACAAATGGGATGGTTTTATGAAAGGGTGGTTATGAGATTAACTTCATCTTTCTACATTTTCTCAAATATTTGTCACATCTGATCAGTCACTGTTCTTTGGTTTCCAAGCTGAAGTTTGTAGAACGGGTGTAAGTACTGAAACAGACATCATTTTTTTTTTCATGCAGGTCCACCACTTATTGCTCCCTTCAGACATAGTCTGGTCTGATCTGAACTTTGCCACGAGGCTGAGCATAAGGTTATCCACCAAACAGCATTCTGATCCTGTGGCTCTGAAACAACAGCCTGGGCAACACTTAAGCATGATATAAATAAAATTCAAACACTTTAGTAGCCAAACCTTAATTTTAAATACCAGAATTTCCTGGAATTATCAAGTTACTTTGCATGTAAACTTTAGTCTGGAGTGAAAATGGGAGAAAGGGATGAAAAAAGATTGGACAGACTGCAGAGGAAAATTTTGAAATGACTGCAAATTGGATTTGGACAGGGAATCGTTCCTGGGAAGAAGAAAAAGTAGTCGAGGGGGCTAATTTTCAGAAACGTTGTATCATTGGTGTTTAAGTGGTTTTGTTTTATTGGAGAAGTGCTTGCAGAGGCCTCTCATGTAGACACAGGCTGCATTTATCACCCCGCTCCCAGGCCTGCATGGACCCACTGAGCAATTATCTTGCTGGGAGAGGAGAGGAAGCAGAAGCTTGTGGGTTTGGTGGCAGGGAAAACTTGTGCTTAACTGTGTCTGTGAGATGGAGATGGGGCTGTGCTACTCCTGCCTTCCTCCAATTAGTTCTGCTTGACCTTGATAAAAAAACGTTTACATGTAGGATGTGTCTGTCATTTGAAAGATGATGTGGTAGAGGTTTATTTGAAGGATGGAAAACTAAACAAACAATTTCCTCCATGTAAGTTACAATTTTAGAGAAGAACTATTTAAAGTACTGTAGAGACCAAAATGTGTTTCCTTAAAAATTCTTTAAACTCCTGTAAAAACTCTGCATCAAAAAGAGAGCTGGTGTTAGTGGTATAAGGTATGTGCAAAGAGACTGGGAACCTCATTTTATCAGTCAGGATTGTTCTTAAGAGTGACTGTGCCAAACAGCTCTGCCAATAGAGGCTGCCTGAAAGGAAAGCCAGCAGCATCACTGTCAAGTGGGAAAGTATTATTTTTATTTACATCATTTTTACTAATAGAATTAATTCAAGTATTTAATTTCACTTGCCAATCTTATCTTTAACTATGTTTAAGACCATCAGACAAGAGAATACTCAATACCCTTCTCTAATGCATCTACTGATTTCCAGGTCAGTAGTCCGAGATATGTTAGTTTTGCATGATTTTATAGTCTGCTATTCTGTTGTTCTACATCACAACTTATGCTGACAGGCTGGCTCTCATCTGTGACTGGGCTTTACTCTAGCAGCACAAAGCATCAACCATCACTGAGCTAAGCCAGGAAGTGTCAGCATGCACCAGCACCGGGCCAGCGTCTGCCAGATGCAAAAAGGTGCTTAAATTTGCTACAGACGGCGGGTGAGGACTGAAACAACCCTGGAGTTACCACAGGGTCAGCACCTTATATAGAATTCAGCTGTATTAATGATGTACTAACCTAGAGTGCCAGTTTTTTATTTTAAGATAAATGTGTAATGTACCTCGTGGAACAATTCTAATGAGCTACCTTTTCATTAAAAGCAGTGAATGCAGATACGTAGTAATGGTGATGGTGTTTTCAAATTCTCTTGTTTTGGAATGCCCCTACAAATAGTCAACTACAAGTTACAGATTAGAGTTGAGAACTACAAAAACTCTTTATATTTCAAATTCTGCAGAACTAAGGCAGCCATGCTCCACCTGGAAGATGGAAAGGAGTCAGACATTTAGCTTGTAGGACAGACAAAGCTGTGTTTCACTTTACAGCTAGGAATGTTTTGATGCTTGCATCTTCTGTTTTAGGAGACAGCAGGGTATCTGTACCAGGATCCCATTTCCTACTGTAATTGTTAATGAAGGTAAGGAAGAAAAGCAGATGGTGCTACAATCTTGAAGTCTTTCATTATCTTTATTATTTAAAACAGGATATCCTGTTGCTATAGCATGGTTCTTGCTAAAGTATACATGAGGTGCCTGACCCTGAACACAGAAATCTCATCTTTCTTGCCTAACACCATGTCTCTGACTTTCAAGTGTGCTTTTTGGGCTAATGCCTGCCCACAGTTACATGCACAAACACCTACTGATTTCATCCTGAATTTCATACATCAGTGGGGTACAATATTGTGGTGGGGGGCACAATTTACCTCCAAATGTCTGTCTTAAGCCTGCTTTGTGATATTATTTGCCCGAGATGACTTGCAAGTATATTTGCCTATGACTGCTGTGGCCAGTAATCACCTGTTTTTCTCAAAACATTGCTTATAACTTTCCCTTCGAATTACTAGTAACACGAACTGTTGGGCAATCTCACTAGGCAGAGGTACCAGCCCTGCCTGTGAGACGGGACTGGATTCTGGCTTTGATTTGTTATCTAAGTTTGCCAACAGGGAAAGAAGCTCTGAGTTGGTGTGGTGCTGTGAAGGCCAGCTCCCTTCTAGCTGTGCTCCCTTGCTTCCCAGCACCAGGACAGAGTCCCTCCTTCTGGATCCATCTTACCTGTCTTGGTGGGTCGCCCCTGGGCCAGGAGATGCAGGCTAGCTTGCAGCCATGATCCCTGTGGAGCGCAGACACAGAACAGCTTCTGGTTTCCTCTTGGCTTGCTTTGCACAAGGAAAAGAGTTAGCTCAGTGTAGTTGGGAGACCACTAACATATACAAGTGAGGGTATGGGACTTCAGAGTTACACTGCTAAGGAGCTTATCAGTATGGACTATGTTCCTCTCTGCTTTATAGCCTTTGTCTGAATTTTCTGTTTACTGTCAACTCTGGGGTGGAGATGTCTTTCATTACATATGTACAGTCAGGCCTGAATCTCAGCTGGGGCCTTTCAATATTTCAGTAGTCAAAATTCCTACCAATGACACTGAGCTTCCGCTATGAAATACTTGAGAATCACTAGCATCAGATTCAGCAGCCCCAGGCTATTCCTCCTCTCATCAGGGTCAGAGCAGAGACTGGGACATAAACTAATTGTTGTAGTCAAGGAGCTCTAATTACATGCGAACATAATTGTACGTTAAATTTTACTGCAAAAATGACAGAGACAAATATTTCTACCAACAATTACTGTTAACATAGTTAGTGCAACACACTACTTACTATAAAAACAGCGTAAGCAGTTAACATTTCTTTATCAAAGTATTTGATGCTCCCTAAAAATGAGCTTGCAAGAGGCAATCTCAATGCTGCTTCTTACTGAAATACAAGCAGAAAGTTTAAAAATGCACAATCAGCTCTTTGTACTCTACAGCTGCAACTTGCTGCTCCTTAACGAACAGATGAGATCTGCCACTGGATCGGTTGGACTTCATTCTACAGAAGGGGACTGTATTCTTTAGTCAAGAGTTACTGTATGACACAGACTCTAGCGAACAAGTCTTTTGTTCACTAAAAATGAAAATGCCTTATTCAAGTGCTTCAGTGTCTGGGTCTTACCTTAAAATGTTAAGACAGGTAAGAATTTTGTACAAAACTTTGTATTTCTGGAGACTCAGTTTAGCTAAACTCTTACAAGAGGTGCTAGTATTTGAGCCAAATTACCTGCTAGCCCAAACTGGTGAGGCCTCATTGATTTCAGTAGAACGGCATTTCTTTACAAAGATAATTTGGGCTGCTGATTTTAAGGCTGGCACTGTATGAAAAAAAGTGGGTAGAGTACATTCTTGCTTTGATGCAGGCTCCAACACACAATACTTAGTCATTTTAATAAGTTACCTGTATCCTTTGAGATCAATGTTAACACAGGAATTTACACAGATAGCAAAACTCCAACAAGCTAATGTTTTACAGTATAAAAATATAAGCCTATAACACAGAACTGGTAGTACAAGCATGTACAATATGCTTGCATAACAAAACAGTGGTGGTGTCTTACCATACATAACTAAGAGTCAATGCAATCAGGATACCAATATTAAAAGCTTTGCCACAGCAACTCGGGCTGGAATTGGATTGTAACTACTTTCCAGCTTGCCTCATTTTTTAAGGCATTGATGCCAAGCACACAAGAACTGAAACACAAAATCCTGTGCAGTAGCTGGCAGTAATCTGTGACCTGTTCATGGAAATCCCATTTTACTGGTATAAGTCAATGGGTGTCCCGAAGGTTAGATGTAGGGCGCAACAAGAAAAATGGGTATGCATCATTTATCCTGTGCTTCTCACTCACTCATTGTGGATCTCTGAACTCCTATGGAGTTAAAACACAGGTGATGAAACTTTTCAAAAATCAGTCAATAACCATGCATTATATGCCTTAAGAAGTAAGTATATTTATCATTTTTCTTGTTTGTGTTAGCTAAGTGAAAGCTCTTAGGCAAATAATCTGATATTTATACCAGTTTTCTCCTATGGCCACTTATTCTTCTGTAAGCCTGCAGCTCTGCCACAAAGCTCCCTACTATCAGATCAAAAACATTTTCTTTAACTGGCCTGGGTCACAGTGTGAAATGTAGTGAGCAAGGGTAATGTTTTGAGCCTTATCACTGTATAGCCACTTATTTTTTTCTGCCAGAGGTGCTGTTTAATCTAATACAGCCCAGTATAAGTACATTTGAGATATATGAGTTTCTCATTCAAAATCTGCTTCTTCTAAGATGTTTTCTAAACAGGAACGTATTAATTTGTTTTTAATGTCCTGGGAAGGGCTGTGTTTCTTATCCTTTTCCTTACATTCAAAATAACAGAATGAATTTAAGGGCTCTGGGCTTTGGGGGTTAGTTTTGAATATTTCTGTTCAGGAAGTTAAAAATAGAGTAGCAAAAGGAAAACCAAATTTTAGGAGTAATCTGCCCAGCATCACTTACCCTGTTCACTAGCAATGGGCAAAGAATGAAAATAAACCCTGTCAGAATTAAAAGTCCATCTCTCTTTGTAAAATAATTTTCCTATTTTCAGCCAGTTCTATTTAATACAGTTTGTAGCCTGGAAATAAGTCCACACAACTACGATTCTAAATAAAGCCGTTTCATCACTTCTGACAAAGATTTCAGTTGTTTGAATGGCACCTTTCCTACAAAACAAACAATCCGAGGCTCAACTGAGCTTGCAGAGTGCACAGATTATCTTTCTGAATGAACAAACCGTTAGTGAAATACAGTAATTTCCCATTTTCCCTAAGAGCCACCAGTGGGACAAGGAAGTTCTCCTCTTTCAATAGGAGATGATACAATTTTTTTTCTCTCTCTCTGTGCCCTGGGTCAGTGCTAGCATTGAACTGTACCATGCTCCACCATAATATTCTGTTGATTTTTCCCAGTTTGCATTAAGGATGTAGCTCTTTCCAGTTTGCAACTAATTACAAAATTCAGGTTTTAGGCTCCTGGGACTGTTTCTTCTTTTTGCATGTCAAGACATTCAACAGTGGTGAAGGGCATAATTTCTTTACAAGACTGGTAAAAGGCATTAGTAAGCCTTTAATTCTGTAAAAATTACACTCTTTCCAATAAAACCCTAAGTAGCTGGGTTTTTTAAATCGCAGAATATAGAAGGATCATCTGGTGATTAAGACACTTTCTTCTTGTAAGTCTTCCCATCAGCACAGATCACTGAAATTCATTTATAACACTTCATTCAAATTTTGGGAGCCACATCAGCTGTCTGGTAGGACTGCATGTGTTTTACTCTCACAACAAGGGAGTAAAACTAGGAGGAAGAAATGCCAAATCTTGATTAATCTTCTAATTCAGACAGTTACAATCTAGGCTGTGCCATTGAAAACGGTAAGAAATACGGTGATCTGAGTCACTGATCTTCCCTTGCACTTGCCTTGGACTGAGATTTATTGCCGTTGCCTGTGTTACTGGTGGACGGGGTACAGTAGACAGCCTGAAATACAGAACCATTGCCTCATTTCTGCCTCACTTTCCCTGTGGCAATCGGAGGGGGAAAGGACACGAGAGAGAGCAGGCTGCAACGACAAGTTTACTTTCTGTTCTATGTCCAAATAAGTGATATTGCTGAAGGTAAACTGAAGTAAAAGGAGATAAGTTTAATTCCTTCAATATTAACTACTTTAATACGAAGTTTATCCAGTTCTCACTCCCCAGCCTGTAACCAAAAAAGTAAACTTATACATAACAACAAAAAACCCCACATAGGTGAGTTTACTTAGGAAATAGGCGCTATCATGTACATGATTTTGAACAATAATTTCAGAAAGAAGTGTATTTGCAGTTTTCTGAAAATTATGCTCTTCTGTACATTTTCATATTCATTCACTCAGCTCTGAGGATAGGAACCCTCCAGGAAGTTGATACTCTCCTGGGGAGGAGAAGTAGCTGGCGAGCAATGACTCAAGCCCCGTACCTCCACAAACACCAGCCACCAGCATGTCACTCAGGCATTTATCACGTCAACGCTAGTCACGCGCTCACCACATCAACATGTGTAATTGCAACACTTGGACTCCCCAGAGAGGCAACCTCTCACCCAGCGCTTGCGACAGCAGGTTGGGTAAGACGGCCCATCGCAAACCCGCCGTGCAGTGGGCACAGGACTCTTCAGGGCTGCAAAAACTGGCACGTACTTTTGGAAAGTCAAGACACTGACACTGTGTTTGTGCTCCTCAGGCTTGTGCAACGGTCAAGTGGGAAGAAGAGACCACCATAACATAGGAGGATTTAAATAAAAAAGCTTTTACTAACTGCATTTTATTTATGAAAAAAATAAGTGTTCTAGAAGAAAATATTTTAAACAATATGCTAATATAGTAAGTAGCCAAATTCTGTAAAACTAAATATTGTTTCATACAGCAAGGAAGGTTCTGTAATATCTGACCTCCTTGCTTTGAAACGTGTAGTCAACATGTATTAACTCTTTCTTTATAATATTCATTAAGAAAAGGAAAAGTCTATGAAGCTGTTAATATTTTGTTTCTAGAGAAGCAGGAACTTTCAGTGATTTCTACTACAGTAGTGTGGGTGGCAGAGTGAAATGTGTTAAAGCAGGAGGAGAAATAATCCATAAATACCTTGACTTGTTTTATTTGGCTAGGCATTGCACTGGCCTTTAGCATAAACTACTCAATTAAATCTGAGGAGGTGTTCAGGGTCTGTTTATGTCACCCTCTGATCTATTTACTCTGGAGGAGTGATATTTTTAGAAACGTCAACTTGGCATGTGTACAGAGGTTGGCAGTAGCACTAACAAAAACATCAATCGTACCAGGTTCTAGCTTCTGTATCAATTAAAAATATACGGATGGATCCGAGACTTCTTGTTTTCTTTGAATTGTAGGTGTGTATTTCAGCTTGAATTTTGGCCAGTTTCATATTTTCTGTAACAAAAGCCCAGTCACTCCTAGATGAAGCTTACAATCCTTACTAGCACACCGTGACATCAACGGTTTCAATGACAGATTTTTTTCCTTCTGCTATCACCTGAAGCCATATAGAAAATACCCGCTTCAATATAATATAAAAGCAGTAATAAATGTTCTTTAAGCTATAAGTGAAAAAACATTTGGGGTTTTTTCCATTGTGAGATTTTGCAAAATTCTGGCCAAACATGACTCCTTTTCAAACAGAATCTAATCCTTCTGAGAACACCTGCAATTTCTTATCGAGTAGCTGTCTCAAACGGGGTGTTCTTTGCAACATTTCAGAAGCTCTCTGCATCCTCAGCCCTCCAGTCCCTGCCACCCTCCATGGCAGAGTTCTCTGTGGCTCATGTGTCCCTGACATAGTATTATACCAGTAATTGTACCAATGTTTTCTCTTTTAAGGTCAAGTTTTAATTTTCAGGTAAATGCACAGCAAAACAATTGGCCATTAGTCAGTATCATGCTCTACAGAGGTCAATCTATGTTGACCCTGTGTGACCTAATTTCCCAAAGCCTCCTCAGTGACTTGCATGTGTGGTCTGCTCAAGTAGAGTCATAAAGAGGAATTGGGTTTTATAGTATTATTTAAGACTCAGTATAGTATCATGCCTCAGCAACTCACAGTTCCATAAACACAAAGACATTTCTGACTCCAGCATTACTATCTTGGTTTTTTATAAAGAAGGAAGCAGAGACATGCCGTGATTAAGAGATTAGCCCAAGGTCATACATGAAGTGCGTGTCAGCTGGCGTTAGAATTTAGGTCATTTTCTAACTGAATGACTCATATGCTCACTGTACCAGTACGGGGAGCTCTAGTTGTTTTTGCGAGTTTCACACAATGCTCAGCAGGATTTTCTTCAAAGCAACTATGACAGTCAAGCTCCATTACTTGTCACTTCAGTGCATGGCATCCCGTGCCTTCCCCGCCTGGCTGCACCAACCCACGTGAAGTCCTCCTTCCTCAGTGCACTTGGGCCTAGCGCTACCCGAGTGACAGCCAGAGATATCTGGTTAAATTCTTTGCCTTTCTTATCCGCTAACTGTATGCTTATTTGCTAGTGATTTCCTTCGTATAAAATATCAGAGAGGGCTCACTTTTGAAGGGGTAGCCGCAGCCTGTATCGGCGCTGCACACAGAGCAAGTCTGAAACAGTAACTTCAGGGTCATCGCTTGCTGTCATGTATTTCAATGGAGTGCTCCCTGACAACTGCCAAAAATCACGTGAATGCCCAGCCATTCAAGTGGAAAAAGTATTAACCGGACCATGAACTATATATTGTAAGAAGTATATGGTCAATAAAGCAAAGATTATCTAGTCAGCAGATCATTTCTTATTTTTCAGATTCATTCTAGGGAGAGTAAGTCTTGCAGTGAGGAATAAAAATCACTAGTAAACTCTTAAATATTACAAATGTTATCACAATGGAAAAAAAAAAAGCTGTAACACATTACTTGATGCATTTCCTTTAGTATAAAAAATAATTAGATATATCAAATCAGGCAATTAATACAACAGCACAAGGAAGTAATTATGTTTATCCAATCAGAAATAAATATGTACAGTGCTGAAAGCTATTTCCAGTGTCAAGTGTAGTACTCTTGCTTAATGTTATTTAAAATCCATTATTTCTATTCTTTGCATGTACAATATTTAAACTTTTGCTGTTGTTCCTAGATTTAGCTATATTTTGATAACCTCATTTTCTCCACGGATAACCATGCATCTGTCCAAAGATACCTGAACAAGAAACTGCAGCCTACGTGAAAAGAGTGAAAAATTTGTTTGATTTCAAACTTTTTGGTCTTTGCAATTTAAAATGAGTATTTGTTCTTGGTCTTCAGAATAAATTTATAATGTTGCTTTAATTGAAACTTCACAATAAAAAGCAAAGGAAACTGTTCTAGCATCATGCAACAGGAACGAGGTCACTTAGCAGATGCGGTTCTCCTAAGTTTGGCCTAATTCTGCTGCTGCTTCTGCACCAGTGAAAGTGAAAGAAGATCAAGCTTCTAAATTTAAAGACTGCAGACTCAGTCTTCCTACTGCCTCCTGTCCTTAACTTTAAGCATATAAGAAGTCTTGCTGACCTCTGAAGGACAAGTATAGGCGAAGGCCTACATGTGTATCTCAGCAGGGCTGGAACAAGTGGCCGTTAAGAGCGCTGTAATACAGCAGGACAGAAAGGTTAAGCTGTCTTAGAAATCAGAAATAGAGACAAAGCAGCCACTCTTCCTGTATTCTGAAACAAGCCACAGAAATAAAGATAACACTTCCTAGAGGAGTTATTACATCAAACAATAAAAATTTCTGCACTTGGCAACTTTTAACTGAGCGTGACTATTGTCCTTTTGTTCAGTGTGTAGTTTTAGCCTCCTAATTACAGGAAGTGTCCATGAGGTAGGTAGGAGTGGCATTCAAATGTACAATAATCTTATTTACTCTACTTATATTAATAGGCTTAAATTCCTTAGAAAAACACGTCATCCTACAGAGAAGGAAACTATTTTGAAGATCCTTTGCTTTTAGTCCTTCAATTTAAATTTAGTTTGCTATAACCCCCTTTTAGTCCTTCATTTGCTTCATCTTTTGATCATATCCACAGCAGTTTGTGGCGTGCATGGCGGTGGGCTACTCTACCGCAGAACATGTCTCAGCAAGCTGCGGGATCTTCAGCTCACTACGGCAGAAGAGCAGGTTAAAACCTCTGCTCTGGAAGACCCATCACTGCGCTGTTTAAATCCATTCACCATCACCCACTGAATGGAAGTGCTGGGGGTGGATCAGTGTTTTAAAGACTGGGCAAGGTATAAGGCCCCCTGCCTGGAAATATAAAGAATACTATATTGAAGTAAATAACTAGAATATGGCATTAAAATAAAATGATCTGTAACCATTAAAAAACCCAACCCCCGTGCGGCCAGGAAAAGGCCACCCAGGCCTGGGGCAGCCGGCAGACACGCCGGGCAGGCCTCGGCTCCCGCTCCTGCCGTCTCGGTGGCGGCCGGGCACCCCGGGGGACTCGGCCACCCCGCTCCAAGGCCGGCGCCTGGCCCAGGAG
>VZZY01017134.1:5182-88414 GCA_013400335.1 Eurystomus gularis | reverse complement strand
GGGAGGGGGCGGGCGGTGCGAGGGCTCCCTGCCCCGGGAGGCCGGCTGTGGGGAGGGGGACCCGGATCCCTGCGCGCTGGCCTAGGCCCCGCCTGGTGCGTGTGTGTGTAGGCCCGGGCAGCGGGGGATGAGTTTAGCTGCGGCCTGGCCCCTTTTCTGGTGCGGCTCTCCTGGGAACCCGGCCTCTCCCCTGCTCTGTGTGCTGCTCCGTGGTTCGTTTCCGTCTGGGGTGGAAGAACAGCAGGTGCCTGTGTTGAACTTACCTCTTGCTCTGTCTTCTTAATTTTCTTGCTTCTGTTGCCCTCACCTCCCCCCCGGCCCCCAAGTTAATGAGTCGCTGTTAGGACAGGTACTATTCTTACAATACTGTCCCACTTGTACTGGGTGAAAATCGTTTTATTTAGTCTTGGGACAGGAAATAAACAGTTCGGAGGACCCTAGGCATTGTGTAAAGCACAGAAAATGAATTTGAAAAAGGGGAAAGACTTTTTATAGCAAGACTGCAGCGATAACAAGAATATATAACTGGCAAGCAGTAATGCAGGGATCTGTAATGTCGTTATGGTCCTAACTAATGAAGAAATTCTCTGTCGTACTTTTGTCACGTTTTTTGAGTTGAGAGTTATTGTGAAGAAGCACTGCTGATTCAGTGTACATTTCGCCATAATAAGCCAATTTCTGATTCCCTTTTGTAGATGTGTCCTTGATGGAGTTATTTTTTAACTATTAACTCATTAGCAGCAGGTAAACAAGTAGGCAGACTTTGTCCAGATCGAGCTTCTACCAGGCCCCCCCCTCCCCCATTTGTGGGGACACTGTCTAGCATTTCCTATTCACCTATGAGTTTGGTAAAATAATTTTTTTCCTAAGATGTATTTTTAAAACAGTCGATTTTTTCTTGTATGTTTAATTTGGAGAGATTAGTTCATAACATTTAGTTTTCATATGGAAAACAATATTTTTTGCTGTGCTCTTAGGCATGGGAGGTGAATTTGACTGTTTGTTAGTAAAACAAAGTAAAAAGCAAGCACACAAGTCAAAAATATCTGTTAATGTTTTAAAGGGACTTTTTTGGTCTTCAGCATGCATGTACAACTATGGCATTAGCCCAATAAATAATGTTGTTTTCCTTATATGTACATGAATTATTTGAATTATTCACTGCATTTTTTAGAAGCTATGAATTAGATACATTTTTCTAAAAAAAACCCAAACCAGCAAATCCCTAAATCTTGAAAATGGATGTGATTCTTGAAGTGTCTTTTTTCCCTTATGTTCTTGTTTCCCTTATGTTTTGCAAGTATTCTCTAAATCTTTAGTTGTACATCTCAATTTTGTTGGTTTTTTTGGCTTTGTATTTTAAGTGTGACACTTGATATCTCTCTATATTTCAATACTTTAGTGAGGGGGTAATCCATCTTTCAGAAGGTTGGCCTCTTTATTATAAAGTGATATTAAACAAAAAGAGATAAGCCAACACTATCTGTCTGTATATTGGTTTTGAGAATATGCAAAAGGCTTAAGCAGTTTTTCTACTTAAGTTTTAATTTTGGGTTATCCTGTAAAGAAGAGCCAGCTCTAAGTCTTGCTTGATGATCAGCTGGAACTGGAGATGTATTTCCAGCGGAGCAGAACAGACTCCTTACTGTTTACTCACATATAAATCTTGGGGGTGGGAGGGAAATGGCAGATCAAATATGTGGAAGTTTTCTTAATGTGAGCCAAAAATACACTATACATCTTAGAGAGGAGAAAATCCAGAAAGTTGTAAGACAAGATTGTGATCATGATTGGTTGGTTTTGTTTTCCACTTTTTCTTTCCAGGTGAAAACTGCAAAAGCCAGGGGCTGGCTGAAGAGAGGTGTTAATTCTGCTCAAGTTAGTCCAGCTTGAACAATTAAAGGATATTTTTGGTACTTTTAAGTGGAGGCGGCTTTTTTTTTTTTTTTTTTTTTTAAATAAAAACCATGGCAGATGTGGACCCAGACACGTTGCTGGAATGGCTGCAGATGGGGCAGGGAGATGAAAGGGATATGCAGCTAATAGCACTGGAACAGCTATGCATGCTACTTCTGATGTCAGACAACGTGGATCGCTGTTTTGAAACGTAAGTAGTTCTGGCTTTTGTTCATGGAATGTTATTTTGCTCTCGCGTAGCTGTACATAATATTTAGCATTCCTAGAAACTTTCAGCCTCAAAAATGTTTTTACAGACTGAACTTGAGTGTAGGTCACTGAAAGGAAGAAGTCTGTTAATGTTGTGCAAAGTACTGGTGCCTGATTAAAATGTAGGGAGTGATGCACAGTGCCTGTTCTGACACTCTGATACTCTTGCACCACTTTCCGAGAGAGGGGGAGAGAGAGAGTAGCTTTTTCTGATCTCTGTAGACACAAACAAAAATCACAGATATTAACTGCTGTCCACACAAATTTCTTGCCCCTCCTTTGAAGAATGTTGCTGTTCATGCCACCCTCCTTCTCAACTGCATTTGTACACTTCATATAGCACAGTCCCTGCTCTCGCTCAGTTTAGTATTTCTCACAGCACAAAATGCTGACGTAACCACATCTATTTGTTAATAGTGTTGTTGTGCATGTGTTGCACTACTTCCTGTGAGGGCCGTGAGCAGTATGGAAAGGAGGTAGCAAAAGTGCGAACAATCGCAACTTCTGAATCTGACATTTCCTACTTTTTAATATATTTGTTTGTTTCCCCAGTTCTGATTGTGATGCTTTTGCATCTCTTCTCTTTTCCATGTTTTTTCGTTACTCTCGCTTCCCATTCTTCTGCATCTCAGAGTATGGCTGGTGTCTTTCTGACCACAAAATCCCTATGGTTGGAAAAGCTCTTTAAGATCATCAATGCATCCTGCTTAGGAGTGTGGGTTTAGAAGCATTTAAAAGGTGGCCGTTTGTTACAGTGTTTCGTTTTGTGGCCCTGAAGAAGAGAACAGTTTTTGGGCTTATCTCTTAAAAGCTATTCGTCTTTCATGGCTGCTTGTATTACAGCAAGTGTAGAATTCAAAACATCTCTGAGATTTGGATTTGTAGTAGTTACTTGACAGTGAGCACAGTTTTGTCTACTGCTGTAGAATTTTAAATTGCCAGATCTTGCCTTTGATGAGCTAACAGGTAAAATTTTGGCTTGGAAGAGACTCACTGTAGGGAGAGGCATTCAGCTTCCCTGTCTGTCCCTCATAGCAGTGATACTGGTGGGGCCTTAGAAAAGCTGATTTACTGACTTGGTAATTGGCTGCAGAGAAAAGAATTTGGTAGTTAAGAATGAATCTTTCTGATAAATCTAGGTGAACTTCCTGCTTCAGTATATTCAGTAAAGAACAGAAGTAGATATTTGGGCATAAGCATTTGTAAGGATATCTTCTGGGTATTTGAAAATCGGGAGTGAAATGTCAGCTTTTCAAATATAAACCAGTTACAGGTTTTAGGCATTTTATTTGGAGCAGACTTTCATCTTAATATAAATTAAGTAGTCCAAGTGCTTTTTTTCTTTTTTCTTCTTAAAGTATAGATAATGAAAGCTCTGTTACTGCAGTGTTGTGGTTTTAAAATTAGTTTTTATGTCTTAAAGAAGAAACATTTGAAATGCCATTTGGCTTTTCAGTTTTTGTTTTGAGCTTTGGTATAATTTATCTGGTCTTTTAAGTTGATCTCTTGTGCTGTTGTAAGTTTCCCTCAAAGAGAAGAAAATAAAGTGTAAATTGGGAAAAAGTTATGAAGGCTTCCTGCCTGTTGAAGTGATTTTACAGTAAAGTTCAAACTGCTACTTTAGATTGGTACTGTGAATATGCTGAAGGTACGGTTCCGTGGTATTTGGTGAGCTGGCATGGTAGCTCATTACCTTCAAAAGGTAGGGCTGCTTCTTGCTGATTACCACTCACCATTTTTATTCCTCCCAACTGTATTCTTGCTTCATGCCAGCGTCAGGGCTTACGGGGCTCCTCTAATTCGCTAAATGAACAAGCTGCTTCTTAGACCCGCTGGAGAAGATTGGTAGTTTTCTGCTGTTAGATCAGAGGTGTTTGATGAGCCATGGAGGTGGAACTGTATAACTGGAGATACGGGAGAAGTGGAGAAAGGTGTACACACTTTAGTGGAGAACACTTCAGTGGGTTGTCTCAGGTGCCTGTGGTATCACAGCCTGCATTTCAAGGTTACTGACTTAATTTTGAAATGCTCTGTAAGAAATAAATGATGTTTCAAAAACTATTTTTTAAATCTTTCCAAATGACAGTTCAAGTAGCCAAAGCTGTCATGTGGTGAGAGAGTATAAATAAAATAATCCTTGATAATATTTTAAAGTTACTTTTCACCTGCATTTTCAAAGGAATTGTTGCTTGTTTAAATAGATTTACTGTGTGACAGAAAGGTCGCCAAACACATTTTTCAGGAACTAATTTTGCAAATGGTTTCAGTATATGCCTCATTTATAATGTGGACATATTTTTCTGGTAGTAATAAAAGCAACCTCTAGCCTTTACAAGATCTTTTCTTCTGTTAAGCGAGAAGAGCCAAAATTTTCGTATGCTGTGCAGATGTTATTTCAAGATCTTGAAATTGTTTATTGCTATTAATTATGTTGACTAAGGAAACTTTAAAAGAATTTTTTCTTCTCTGGAATTCAACAACTGGAATATGGAAAGTGAAATCTTAAAACAGTCAATTTATTGGAGAATGAAGTGTGAGGGGTTTTAGGGATCAGTTAGAGTAACGAAGTATTATTGGTCCGCTTTTACGTAAGAAATTATTTGCTCTTATGACATAAGCTAAGAAGAAGCTCATAATTTTAGTGAAGTACATCTGGTGATTAAAAGCTGCATGTGGTGAGGACTGGCAAAGCTATGAAACGGACACATGAAAAATATTGACGTGAATGCTATGTGTTTGCCCTAAAAGCACAACACTAATTGCAGACTGATTTCTTAAGAACTAAAGGGCAATACAGAGTCTTACTTAGCAAAGTAAGATCACAAACTTGGAGGAAAAAAAAAAAGTATTGAAGTGATAGAGTCAAACTCTCGTACTTCATTATTGCAGTGGAGTAATAGAGTTACTTTGCAAAGACATTCTCAAGGACATGGTATATTTTAAAGCTAAGAATTTGTTTCTGTGCAAGAGTAAAGGATATTGAAACCAGAGTTTCAAATCTGATCAGAACAACGGAAGTTGGCATGTATGGTGATGTATTTCATAGTGTTCCGGCAAAGTTCTACCAGTATCGCAACAGATTCTGAGGTATGCAGCCAGTAACAGGTAGTGATGCCAAATAATTGACATTTCTTTACTTCTCTCCAAATTTACATTTTACATGTGATTAAATTATACTTAGTGTTACTCATATGTTAGCATTACAAATATCAGCGGCATATTCATCTTCTGGTGATAATGAGTCACAGACACTGTTAGTCACTTAGTGTGGAGAATGGGTAACCTTTTACCAGCAGCAAAACCCAGTATCTTGAACTAGAGAAACTTAAATTACTGAATAGAAGTGGTTCTGTTAAGTAGTTGAAACTGGAGTAAAATAGCTAAACTTGTTGCGATTATAAGTGTTAGTCCCAAATTGTAGTTAAACTATGTACTATTAAGTCAATTTTAACAGGACTTTCAAATACACATGATATTTGAATGATATTGAAATGATATTTTTAGTGTTTGATTTGTCACATCTAATTGCCAAGAGAATGTAGAGGCTGTTAGTTACAACCTCACATTGCTAATATAGCCGTTTCCCATGTAAACGCTTCAACTTTTTTTGCCCTGTCTGATTGTTTCACTTTATTTTTTGTGAAATAAAATGAGAACTTGTAGAACCAAGTGGTAGTACAATAAGTAAAGTAAAACCTGAGTAAAATCTTCTCTACAGTGAACAGATGAAATACGCCTGATTAATAAAGCAAATCATCCCCTTTGGCTGTGTCCTAAGTCACCTCTGTATATTTAGCATTAATGGATTTGGTCAGCACAGAATTATCAAGAGTTATCAGCTTATTTGGCAAATAACAAAACTTATACAGAGGATTGCCATTTAGGGTTCTAATGTGTAAAATAGAAATCCTTTCAATTTATTTTTTGACATCAAATATGTTTATTTTAATTTACATTAAACCTTGTTCTTTCCAAAGCATGTATTCACTAGAGAAGGATATATTTTTACCTTGTGTTTGCTAACATGTAATAACAAGTGTAAGAAGAAATTCTAGTGAACCAAAGACTGTGTTGATGTGAGCTAGTGAGACTGTGGTAGAAGAATGTGGAACAGTTTAACTTTACCTCCACCTGATTGCTTAAAACTACAGGCCCCTGTGTTTATTCAGGATTGTGTAACTCCAATAAAACAAAATGAGATATATAGAGAAAAACGGTTTTTCTTGTAGAGATAGGGATAGGAATCTGAAGTGGTGGTTTCCAGGCCTATTTTTAAAGTTTGGGCGGCTTTAAAAGCATTTGTGTAATTCAGACGGTGGTAGACTGCCTGTGAAGAGATCTGACAATTGTGGTAAAACTAGGAGACTGAGAGGGCAGTTCTGTCCATACAAGGTGGTTTCGTGTTGTGTGTCCTACAGATTTGCTTGTTTTGTTATTTTAAGGAGGAAAAAAAAAAATCACGTCGTTATTACAGTTTTGTGCTGGAGTGCAGCCATGAGTAAATGAGGATAAGTATTGCTGTCAACAATAGACTCGAGTTTTCATTATTTTAAACCATGCAAAGCATATGTTCTTGGTGAATTACTGGCTTGGGCTAATGCAGACATCTCTCTCAATAATTGTAAGCTTCACAATGGCAAGACTCATGTGATTCCTAGTATTTTTTTTTGCCTTTTAATGAAGGCGGAGGGTTTGGCAGCAGCGGAATGTGAGCACTGGAGTTCCTCGCTCTGTGGAACTCCAATATAATGGGATTCAGCATTCTATAGAGTGCTTTTTCTGGGATGGAAGTAGGATGTGTGCTGTATTTTTCAGCACAGTTACAGTGTTATGGTTAGGAATACTTTTGATTTTTCAAGGCTGGTTTTTGTTGCTGGATAGTTGAGGGTTTTTTGCAGTGGTGAGGGTTTTAACACACTAATGTATGTCTTCCTGGTTGCTCTTTGTAAAATGGGAATTATGGCCTCATTGTCCTGGGTGCTGCGGAGATTAATTAGCCTTGTCTAGTCATTTTGAGGACCTCAGTGGTTGCAAAGGCCGGAAGGGAAGATTAGGTCATGTAAATTGACATCCTCTCTTCTGTCATAGGCCCTGGTATTTTACCTGGTTATTACTGAATTGAACATCTTGTTTGATACAAGCATAATGTGTAGCTAAAGCTTCCAATAGGGCATCCTAGCTAATTTTACCCCATTTCACTATTTAATCAGCTGCCTAGTTGTCTTTGTTGTTGAAATTTGCTTGTCCTTTCCCATATGAATTGGCCACACTGTTGCATGCTGTGGCAGGCAGGCAGTCCATCTTTGCTTACTGGATTAAAAGCTCATGCCGTTCTTACTGTGAATGTACTTGCACACAAGGATTTCATCAGCTCTTGATCTTCCTCCCCTCTCCAATTCTTCAATTTCCAAGTTTTTCAGAAGTATTTTCCAGTGTTGCCTTCATCCGTGCTGTTTATAGTAGTACATTTAACTTACTGTAACCAGTTATACATCCCAAATTTAGTTAGACGTTTCCAAAACATTGTACAGGAAGTGTGGTTTTAGTTATTTATCTTCAGAGCCGCTTTCCAGGATAGGATTGCTCGCTGCTTAGCTATGGCTTGGTGTATTACCTAGACTAAGGTCTGTAACTTGGCATTTGTGCGTGTTAAAACACATTTTGTTTAAATGGCCCCACTCCTCTGAGTAGTCCAGATAGTCCTGTGTAACTCATTGCACTGTCTTTGTCACTATTTTCTAGTCAGCCCTTTTTTTCCCAGTAGTATTAGCGAGTACCCTTTGTCTCATTCAGAGCTTTGTGTGTAGGATAACGTTGGAGTGATTCTTGCAAGTACTGTGCAAAAGGCGGGTGCAGAATTTTAAGGCAGTGAGTTAATGACCTGTCAAAAGATCCTATCTCCTAATAGGTTGAGACCAATAAGGAATTTCAAATAATAGGCCTCCTGTCTTGAATGACTGTACTAGTCAAATTGTTTTAAATATCGGCCTCTTAAGAAGAAGCTCTAAGAGGCATGGACAGTGTAGAAGTTCAGTAGATTAGTAATGGGGAAATGGAAGTTTTCTTGTTTATGTCAAGTCTCTTTTCGAGCACCTGGAAATCCAGCAGAAGTGGGGAGATGTGCATATTTAGGCACACGTACAAAATATTTTTCTGTTTTAATTGCTTATTTCATTTTGAAATGTTAACACATAATGTGTACATGAACCATTATCTCTTTACATAACTGAGACTACTACTAGTGGAAATCATAGACAGAAATATCTGTAGTTTCAAGTTCTTTAATTTATTCAGCTATTGTGGATCAAGTTTCTGCAGAATATTTACAAAATGTTTGAGGTAGGAGAATAAACGTATGTGGAATTACTACCCTGAGGCATGGCATATCTTTTATGAGATACTGAAAAATGCAAAAGGCAGCCCAGCACAACCTTTGTAAAGTCAAGAGCAAAGCTAACGATTATTTGGAAATTGCCTATCCTGCAGGAGCTGTTCTTGTGCATTTTTTCTGTTGTTTCTTTTTATACAACTGACATTTATTGACTGTGTAGTTGAACACTTAGGTGATGTGTTCCCTCCTAATAGTTAACTCTCAGAAGGGGGTTCGGCTGTCTATCCTTTATTAGCTAAAAGGAAGTTGGAAAGTGTTTGTGAATGTCAAATTTCAATGCTTAATTTCCTTTAACTTCTAATAATGCAGAGTTTCTGCTGGAATAGGTGCAAGATGGAGTTGTTAATTCTCTAGCTTCATTTTATAGGCCTGAGCTGTGATTGCAGTTAAGGAGTTGTGAAAGTTTAATGTTTTATAATTGCGGTAGAAGTTCCTAAATTAGCTGTTAAGTTTTAGTTGCTTCTTCCTTGTACCTTTAAAATATAGCGTGGTGTCTCTAAAGTCTTATACATAAGTGGATGTTTTCTGGCCTTTATTTGTTCTGTAACAGCACTGTAAGAAAACTGTGTACAAAATGTTTTGGAAACGGGTCCAGAAGAATACATACAGGCAACGCTGGTGTGCAGACAGCTCTCTTGAGGGTGATCTTGATTACTCTGCTGATGTTTTTGGTTCATATGTGGAAAGAAAATGGTGTTTCAGCAAAAGAAAATGAGGGGAAAGTCTCAGATCTCCGCCCATAGAAAGAACTACAGAAGGGGAAAAACAATCATTATTAAAAATAAGTTGGAACTAATATTGCTTTAAGAACAAATGAGTTGTGCAGGAGGCATGTCCGTTGCAACTTTAAAGTTCTGTGATGCATTGGTGTAAATATTTAATGGCTATATTTTTCCTCTAAAATGGTTACTGATGAGGTTTAAATTCAGTATTTTAATTTTTAGTTATTTGAAGTATATTATATATTAAATAATTACTAAATAGTGCAAGCACAAATAATTCCTTATTTCCCAATTTTAACTGGTCAAAGCAGATGGAATGCATTAAAGATGCAGCACAAGTGCTGGCAGGCAGCTGAGCTTGGTTTTCTGCCACAAGTCACATGTCTTGGACCAGGCGCCTGAGGCCGAAGGCTTTGTCACATGGCTCTGCATCCACCGAATCCGGCGGTTACTCTGGAATGGAGTAACACACCCTAAGGCTCCCAGCACTTGTGTTAACCATTTTGGGAATCAAGTAGGCTCTTTTTTTGGTCTTCTTTTGGCTTTCGTTTAAACACAACAGTAGTCCTTACTGTACTGTTAATTGTTGCAGTTTTAGCTAGGGCTTTTAAGTGCGTTTCAAATGCACTTCAAATTATTTACTTCAGATGAATTTCAAACTACAGAAATGAGTTTGCAGTGCCTATTTTTTACTTCCTTAGTATTTTTTTACACTGGCAAGCCATAAAATCAGCTGAGTCACTTCATTCGAGTTTAAGGGCTTAGCACTGTCAGGCACTTATGCTGTAGCTATTTAAGATATTTGCATCCGTGTGGATACTCCTGTCCCTAAGTGGGGAAGGACAGATTCAGAAGTGTGTCATCATATGGAGTTACAATGACTATAATGCTTTAAGTGCTGTTGTAATATAATTATATGGATAAATTTCCCTCACCTTTCTTGACATCTTATCAATACAATTGTGATATTTAGAAAATGTTTTTAGATCAATTAAATCTTCTGCAGAGGAAGAAAGTAAATATTGTATGTCACGGTCTCTACAATCTAGTAAGCTCATTTTAACACTGAAAGCATGAATATGTTTTTAAATAGAAATGATACAGAATCAGCACTTTGTGTTTATTTCCTTCTTGATGTCAGTACAGGGAACAGAGAATGCTCTACTGCCTTGATCTTAATGGATTAGAATGTAAAGGGTGAATATTAGTACTGAATAGCACTTATTTCAGACTTTTAAAACCCTGTTATTTACAAACCTGTCTTCCAGCAAGATCATTGATACGTGGTTAGGGTGAAAGACTTACAAGATAAGTAGCAGAAGCTCTTATCCTGGAAGTACAGGAATGAAGTTGGGTGGACGTCCAGAACTGAGATACTGGAAGTGATTAGCAAGAGCTCTAGCGCTGGTCACAGAGTAACCTCGTTAACGCTGGTCTTCGCTAAGGAGTAACGGGGTAACCTCGCTAGTTCACTAAGTCCATCCCTAATCTTGAAGTACTTTATGAAGTGCCCAATGTGATGTCAATACAGTTTCTCAGAAAGGAAAATCTAAAATATTTTCCTTTAATTTTCACATTCATTAGAAGTGCCTAAATAAAAATATGGACTTCGGTGTTACCTATTAGCCATTATTTTCTAATTTGAAAGAATAAAACTATTTTAAAATAGATGATTTTTTCTGTTTTAAAACAAACTCACCACTGTCTTTTTGTTTGTTCCACTGCAAATAGATCATTGTGAACAGAGTAATTCCCCCCTAACTTTGAGGATAAAGCAACCTTTTTTGTCATAATTTCTTCTTTCTGTGGTATATTATTTCTTTTAATTAATATATGGTCTAGATAAAAGCAGGATAGTAGAATCAGTTTTCATACTGAGATGTTTTAAGTTTAGAAATTATGCACTTTGCTTTTTGCCCCTTGGTGGCAGTTGAGATCTTGGTGAATAAAGGTTTATTTTCATTCTTTTCTCCTGGAAATCGTCTTCTGTCAGTAGATGAAACTGTACTAAGAGCTGAACATCAATTGCTGTCCTGTCACATCAGTTTGTTCTGTGCCGCAGTTCTGCCCTCTGCCTCCCTCTTGTCCTGGGAAGTTTTGGCAGCCTTATTTTCCCCAGGTAGATGGTTCTCTAAAGAAGAGTCAAACATGCAGACACTCCTAAAATGCTTTGCTTCGCTGCCTGTCAAAGTACGTTTTAGTTCTGAGTGTAGTCTTAGTTGGAACAGCGTTAGGGTCTGTATTACTGATGGGACCTAATCTTCTACAGCAAATATTTGAGACCATTTTATGCCCCTTTGATCTCTTCAGGCCTGCTGAAAGAAGCCAGTAGGGATTTACCTTGGAATTATGTTGTAAATACTGACACGTACTTAACACTGCTTGTCTGACTCTCTCTTTTGTTCCTACTGGTTTTCATTTTATTTTTGGCTTCATTAAAAAGAGAGGCTGATCCTCAGAAAGTGCAAAGAGAACCTGAATTTATCTGTGGCATGTGCGTACCTATAAATGTAATCTGTGTGCATCTTTTAAGAGTCCCTGTGTAACTACTGGAACACTAGTTTGTAGTTTTAACCATGCAATAAATACAGTGGTCTCTTACTACAGGATATTGAAGTGTTTGCTTTTTTTTTTTTCTTTGTGTAACTATACCTTAATAATTGTGTTTTCACAGAATTACAAGAAGTCTGTAACTGACCAGAAGAGCTATTATATATAAGTAGTGAAGAACCTTGTGTACTTCTCTGGCATAGTGAACATATTATTTTTTACTACTGATATCATTGCACATTCAAAATCTTACAGACTTTTGCTGCTTAGAACAAAGTCTTGCAATGTATTGGCATGAAATAATATTACAGAGCAGTGGACAAGATAGCATAGAGGTCCTGTCTGGGCAGATTGGTGTATTGTGGCCTACATTGGCCAAATGTGTCTTTTGTATCTGCGAATACAACTTAGAACTTGACTTTATTTTCAAAGTCGATTTCAGTGTTGCTGTTATCAGTTGGGGCTTGAAAAAAGTTGGATCTCTTGACACCTGTGACCTCTTTAAAAAAGCAGTAGCTGTATATAATAGATTGTTAAGGTGGTGGTTATGAAACAGTAATAAAAATACTTTTTGACAGTCTCACTGGCAGAGACTCGGGGCTAATAGAGTCCAGGTCTGTCTGATTTGCTTTCCTCAGAAATATTTCAGATGTCTGTGTGCATTTTATTGCCTGATACGACTTTAGGGATAACAATTTGTGTTACTGTACTGTGTAGAACTTGAACCAAATTTTTTGAGTTGAGAGACATACAAGGCAGAAGAAGATGAGACAGCTGCACATACTGTGTGCAGCAGGTCTCATTTGCTGTTTTGGAGACTAAGAAAAAAATTCTGGCGTTTTTTGTTTGGTTGGTTGGTTTTTTGCCATGGTCTTGGTAGCAGTGTGTAAGAAAAATGAATTTTACACTTGTATTGCTTTGAAATTTGTGAGCTGAAGTAACAATCAAGCTTTATATTATGTTTATATGCATCATTATATGACTGATACTTCTTTGTAAACCATCCTGCTTTTCACCTTTTTTTACTATGCGTTTTTCTGTTATCACATTACTTGTTTGATTTGTTAGATTAGTTTATAGTTAGTCCAGAGCTTTGTCAAGGGTTAGGGCTGAGCTGGCTACTAGATGAATGACAGATGCTCTCTGTTGACCCCTCTCCCTTCCCAGAGGGAAAGAGATAGGGAATATGGCAGACAGACTTATAGATCGGGAAAAAAAAACAACCACTAAAACAGCTTTAATGAAAATAACAACAATAAAATGAAATATATACAAATACATATGAAAAAAAAAATCACACCTAACCAACCTGGTGACAATTACATCACCAATGCCACTTACGCTGTGGAGCAGGTACTGGGGAAGTCCCAGACTGGATCCGGCAGCAGACTGGAGCCAGATTCAGGAGCTGGATTCTGGAACTAGATTCAGGAACACACAGATCAGAATTGAAGGCAGAATGGATAGAGTCCTCCTTGGACCCCAGCCATTGAAGAAGGGGCTTGACCCTTGTGATCCCTCAGCTTTATACTGAATACGATGCGTATGGAATGGAATACCTCGTTGGTCAGTTTAGGGCCTGCATGTGCAGCCTATTACCGCACCCTCAATGTGACACACAAGATTTAGCAGTGACCTTGGTCTCCGTAGGAGCAAGTTTAAGAAAGGACCTTTCTGCACACACCAATCCTTGGTAGTAACTGTAAAAATTGGGCGTTATGCTGTTAGCTTCAGAAAGTTAAAGACTGAGCTGAAAAGTGAAACCACTGAACAGAGTTAGTTCTGTTCAAGCTCAAACCAGGACAAGCATTCAGTTAGAAAACTAGACTTTTTTCACTGTTAAGTAACAGGCAACTGTTTAAAATCATGTAATGAGTTCTGCATTGAAATACAATAAATTAACTTTTAGTGGGCTCAAATGTTTAGTTTGCAGTAAATTAGTGTGTACTGGAGTGGACAGTGAATAAAATTTTGTGCCACAAAGATGATGTGTTCTGTTCTGTTTTACTTTCAAGCCTGTGATTTCGTGTGTATTGCATCTTGATTTGCTGCAGGAAAAAGGAGGGGGAAAAGAACTTGGCATTTAAAGCTTCAGTATTGCTTTTTTCCCTTATTTTTTCTCTTCAATCTTCATTATTATCCTTAATAAGTCTTCATGAAATGTTTCTGCTACGTCTTCTGTGTGGTGTGGTCTAGCTCTCAACTTCTTGGTAACTAGCAATATCTGACAAAACTGGGAAAAAACCTCAAACCCGAAAATACACCCCCAAAAAAATAAACCATTAAAAGAAACAAGCATCAAATCCATGGAGCTTGTAGGCTGAAGTAGCTTGAAAGAATTTTCTATGAAGGCTTTTGTTAAAATGAGATCTGTTGCTATTTTCAGAAAGGATAAATAATTTATTTTTTCAGAACAAGTGAAGTTCTTGCTGCTTTTATAGGAATTCAATGTGCATTAGCATAGTCTACAAAATTAGTTGAAGTCTGGGTAGCTTTTTATTTTGAGAACCAAGTAATTCCCACAGGTTAAGTATATGACAAATCTATGGTTTCTTGCTGGAACCTTGTGATAGAACTTGGTTTCCTATTGGAGGACTGGAAATCGTTCCTCTAAGTCAGAAAACATGTCCTGACAGCAAGTGGAGGTTGTTACTTGCCTCCTAATTGAAAAAGTATGGTCTCTGACTAATGTAGCTAGAGATTCTGGCAAAGTCATTTTTTAAAAAACCCAGACCCTTAAGTTTTTGCCAGTGAGCTGTGCTCTTAAAAGAAGAGTGTTGCTGATACAGTGCACTGTCATTTGTGTGCTAGCAAAGAATTTAATATAAATGATAGACTTCGTAACGTTGTGGTTTTGCTCTGTGTGCTGGGTAGTTGGCTCTCCTGGTGAGGTGTTTTAAGGGCAAGAACAGATTTACTCCCAGTTTTTAAGTTTCCATTTTCAAAAAACTCAGTCAAGTTCCATTTGTGCCGTGTCTTTTAAAACTGTTAAATCATAGAAAAAAAAATATAAATGTTTTATTTGCTAATTATTGCTTTTAACTTCCTACAAAAATCCAGGTTTTTTTTTTCTCCTGTTGTCTCTGGAAATCTAAGAAAAATGGTTTACTACTACTTGCTAGTATTACAGTGGGGACAGTGGAGCACCTTACCTTCCACTTGGTTGTACATGTGTGGCTTTGTTTTAGGGGTTTTATTTGTTTTTTAAGATTTGTGTTTATTCGTAGATTATTTTTTTTTTTCTTGCAATAAAATGTTTGAAGAACACTGTTTATAGCAATGTTTTAGTGATCTGTCTGGTGTTGCATAAAATACATTATAAAAGAGCCAGCACCAAAACACTTGAGTAGATAGCACTGTCTGCATGAAATTTCATGTACTGAAGTGCTTTTTGTGCCGTTGTGTGGTGGTCAACTAAAAATGAGTACAAATTTCAGATGTATTTTTTTTTGCAGTGGATGATGTCTTTAAAATGAAAAGTCAATGTGTAAACTTGTCTTAGGAGAGATGTGGCATTAAATAGCAAATTTTGTAAGAAAAACAAACAGTATAGGCTAATATAGGTATGAAATACATGGTTTAGCTTTATCAAAGCTTTGCTTATTGACTTGTCATTAAGGATTATTGGGTAGTGTATTTATTGGTCAGGCAGTATTATTTAATTACTTAACAAAGCATGGCCAGATCTTCAGGGAAGCTATTAGCATTTTGCTGTCCCAGGTGCCTTTGCCTGAGTCACTGCACATACCAGCTGGGATAGTGAATGACCTCTGGGTTAGTCTTTGCAATGATTCATGGATGAGTGCTTCACCTGTCTGCCAGGGCAAAAAGCATGCTATTAGTTTTGTTCTTTCTCTTGAATTTTGAAAAGCTTTAGGCCTTCTTTTGCAGACCAAACCCCTAGTTTAAGAAAAATTTGCAATGTTTGCTTCCTGTAGATTAGTTTGATCTCCTATGTCGAGAAATGAGGTATCCAGTTATTTTGACTGCTGTTACAACATATTTACCCTTCCCTTAATTCCCCACCACCACCTTGGGAGTCTTGTACCACTGCAGTGAGCAATTATTATGTTATTTATTGCTACTAGAAGATAAATTGTCTTAAAGTATAGCTCCATGTCTTAGAACTTTTGATCCAAATCAGTCTTAAGCACAGCTGCCATAATAGTGAAGAGCATTATTATGACCATCCATTTTAGTTTGTATCCTATTATGTCAGAGGGATAGAAGGACTGTTGTAGCTTGTGTATTTTGTTTTGATGTTCTGGGGATGTTCTTGACTGTCCTTGCATGTGGAAATGAGGCTGACAATAAAGAGGAAAGCCAGAGGCTACTGAGGCATGGTTATGAAGAGAAAATGCAATAGAGCAAGCTAAAGGAATTAGATATGTTCTCAGTGTGGTTAGGGAAAAAGAGTGAAGTGGGGGAGGAAGGCTGAAATAGCGTAAAAAACCAAATGAGAATATTTATAACATAGGGGAAAAGGACCACTCAGAGAATTAAATTGTGTAGCAAAACCAAAATCTTTAGTCCTTGTATCAAACCTAATATTTCATGCTTAAGGAGCTGTTTATCATAATGAACCTTGAAGCTCTGTTAAGAAAAAATGCATTCTGTTTGGTGATGTGAGGTTGATACCTAAAGTAATTTCCCAAGAGGATAAATTTTTTTCCTGTATGATAGTAAAATTTAAAGAATATTTTTTCCTGCTGGCATTCTCCTTTAGTACAGCATCTTTTCAGATTATTGAGTTGAATTTTGGGGTGTGTATGAGAAGCCTTCATCCTGGCATTCTAAATGAATGCTCTGAACCACCTGTAAACCGATCTAGTAAATCGTGTCAGCATGAAAAACATGAATCTGTTAACATGAAAGTGTATGCAGTTACTTTATGTAGAGAAACTTGCACACTTAGTAATGTGTTGTTGTGTTTGTTTTTCCCTGCAGATGCCCTCCTCGAACTTTCTTACCAGCACTGTGCAAAATTTTTCTTGACGAGAGTGCTCCAGACAATGTATTAGAAGTAACAGCTCGTGCCATAACGTATTATCTGGATGTATCAGCTGAATGCACCCGTAGGATTGTGGGAGTGGATGGAGCTATCAAGGCACTTTGTAATCGTTTAGTAGTTGTTGAACTTAACAACAGAACGAGCAGAGATTTGGCTGAGCAGTGTGTGAAGGTATGTGTATGAAGAGTCTTCTGTTTTTGAGAAGTAGCTGGAAAATTTGCTGTTTCTGAAAAGCTTTCTCATATTCTAATCCTATTTATTTTATTAAAATGTGAAGCAAAAACATAGAGTATGGTAACGGTGTACATGCCAGCAATGCTGCTTATCTTTACTCAGTCTGGTGCTCTTAAAAGCTGAGATTAATTTTTAAAAGTATAGAAAAAGAAACAAAAAATATTAGGAGAAAGTTTTCCTGTTTATCTTAAATGACTAAATGCTAAGGGCTAATTTTATGCTAAAAAGAGAATGAAGAGTTGCTCCAGATGTAGATAAATTACCTGCTGTAAATAAACTGTCTGCTGTATCTTCAGTAGCACTAGACACAGCTCCTCTGCACCCTCGTGACATTTTCAGAAAAGTTCACAAGACCTTTAAAATCTTTTATTTAAAGCGTAACTCGTGGCCGTGTGTTAGCATTTAGTTTGAGTCCTTGATTACCACGGCATCAGACCTTATGCATGTATTTCCTATTTAGTAGTTCTAGTTTAAGCAAAAGTACACCAGTGAAGTACTGGAGTACCTACTTCTGGAATTTTCAGAGCTCTCACTTGCGTGTTATCCAAAGACTTAATTCTCCCAGAAAAAGATACTGTTACCTAGCTAGCTGTCATGGACACCTGTTATCACTGTGCTATTGGGGGATATTCTTGTATTCACTCATGTATTTTTTAAGAAAACTGTAACTACTAGAGTCCTGGAGGCTTTGGCTCCTCCTGAGTGTTGTGGAAGAGAGGGGCTTTTTCTTGTTTTGTTTCTTAGCCAGTTCTGTAAATGGATATAAACAAATAATTGGCTTTTTATACATACTTCACTCTAATTAAATTTCATTTTGTTGTAGGTGTTAGAATTAATCTGTACCCGTGAGTCAGGAGCTGTGTTTGAAGCTGGAGGGTTGAATTGTGTTCTGACTTTCATTCGTGACAGTGGCCACCTTGTTCATAAAGATACTTTGCATTCAGCTATGGCTGTAGTATCCAGACTCTGTGGCAAAATGGAGCCTCAGGATTCTTCCTTAGAGATCTGTGTGGAATCACTGTCTAGTTTATTAAAACATGAAGACCATCAGGTAATGTAATAGTTTCCTCAATATGCTATGAATTTAACTTTTGTTATGTTTAATAAATGAATGGCTTAGTATTTTTATAGAATTGTTTGGGTTGGAAAAGACCTTTAAGATCATCAAGTCTTGGACTATCTCTTACTACTTGGAAAAAGAGACTGACACCCACCTCACTACCAGCATCCACAACTATGTGTTTACATAATAGTTGTTATATTTGCATTTTATGACAGTTTACAGTTGTGATGACAGGAGGCTAAAAATACTGCTTAATGTTTGACTTCAAGCACACTTGTGTGAATATGATCATGTTTAACTTCTGGAAACTTTATTGAAACACATCCCATAACTTTTTTCTGTGCATTTTGAAATACATTCTCAAGTAATTTTTGCTGTATGTCTGCACCTCAGCCACTGTTAAAGTGGGCATAAATAAGAGACAGAGATCAATTTGGTTTGTTTTTCTTTTGCCAAACTGAGAAGCAATAAAAACATCCACAATCAGTGCTAAAATAATACATTGGAAGCCATCTTAAATGGTACTGCTGTAGATGGAGCACCACTTCTTTATGCCGGCTTTAGTAACTTGAGATAACATAGTCCTTGTAAAATCTGGAAAATTAATCCTAGAGGAGTTATCTTCCTACTCGTAGAATCCTTCTGTGTATGTCATACTAATGCTTTACAATGGCTATTTAATCAGATTCTTGCTGTACCCTTGTCCGTACTATTTGCTATCCCTGTTTTGATCCCACCTCTGTCCTAATTTCTTTCTCTACACCTACCCACCCCCCCCAGTCTGGTTTATTAAGCACATCATATCTGGGAGACTAGATCTTTTTCTGTCTGTGAGCTAATTTTTTATATGTATTTTAAGATCTTTTTGGAAGTCTCATTTGGCAGGGGACTGTCACACTAGCCATTTCAGAACAAGCTGCAATGTTTTTGAGACATTACATAACTATTAATGCACTGATCATTTCAGACAGGCTAATCCCGAAATTTAGACCATAAGTCTGTGGTATTTTAACTGTTACTCAACTTATCATATGTTTGAAAAAAGCAGTTGCTGGGGCTGTTGGAGATCTGAATGAGAGTCAAATTAACTTAATCTTTTTGCTGCAGTTAAGCTTTAAGATAATTGCACTTAAGATTGAAGTAACCCAAATGATAAGTAAATTTGTACCAGCATCCTTAAGAAGTGTGACGTGTTTTGTATGAAACAAGCCTCAGGATCTGCACTGAATCTTGAGATGTATTGTGGATTCGCCCAGTAACTTCCTTTGTAAAGTTTTGTTGTTCCACCCTCCATCCTTTTACACTGTTGGATTTGGTCACGTTGTGTGTGGGCTGCCAGTTAGTAACATCACTTGAGGGGAGAGTTCAGACCCGATGACTGTGGCCCCAAGAGCAGCTTATCTGTCAGTTTGGGTTTTAACCTTTCTACTAAACTTGCAGTTTGTGAGAAGTGTAAATACAAGGTACTCTTTCGCTTTGTTAACTGATGCCACTAATGCAGTGTGTTAAACAAGCTGAACCTTTCTTGTGTATGTCTGACAGAGCTGTTCTGGCAAAAATCCATAACATATATACAGATTACATAAAGATCTGTCATGCTGTCAAAGAACGGGAGCAAAATGCCAGAGGAAATGTGCAGTGACCATTACAAGTTAAGGAGAAAATTCCTTGCAAAAGAATGCTGATAGATAAGAGTACTTGGCACCATGCAGGGACCATGCCAGAAGTTTAGTGTGCTTTGTCCTTATTCAGGAGAAACTTTTATTTTTTGAGTTCTTGCAAACTTATTGGAGATCTACAATTTTAACTTAATCAAGTCGGGCTAATACTCTAATCTTGTTCTGTGTGTTGATGAGTAACTGTCTTTAAGCCCATGATAATGAGATCACTGACAATCATCTTGAAAATGGGCTGAGCTAGAAGTTGATGTCATTTTAGGAAGCAGGAACTGTAGTAATTCAGTTCGGTAAAGGATAGGTATTGTTGGGGTTTTGTTTTGTGGGGTTTTGGGGTTTTTATGATTTTTTGACACCAGTCTGGTTTGCTACTGGACATCTACAAAGGCAAATGTGCCTGAAGTATTTCATCTTGATATGCCTGCGCAAACCTGATCTGAAAGATGGAGACTTGTAGTGTATAGAGGAGAGAGGTGTTAAAGGCAAAACCTCCCTTTCTTTTCAACACCAGCATGAAAAGAAGTTGGATCCTTTCCTGGGCAGTTGGCCAGCAGTACTTTTTGCCAGATTAAGAGGCTCATCAGTAAGCCTTTTTTCCACAGTGTCACTGTTTTTTTTCCCTTTAGTGACAAACCTAAATTTGGGAGTTTGCATTTTATTATCACAAAAATACTTTGCATGTCTCTTGGTCAGATGCTTAGTGGACAGTCTGGGTTATCTAAGGGTAAAATCTGCTTTTCCTTGTTTGTCCTATTTTTAAGCTTGGTCCAATTGAAAAATTTCTTTTACTTGAGAAGTATGTGGACCTTTAAATAGAACTTTAAGTATCAAACTTCGGTGTCCATTTAATACTTCAGGAGTTCTGAGTTAGTGCCTCAACTAATGGCTTGTTTGATACCATTTCTTTTAATAGAAAGCACCAAGTTAATATAATGTTGTTATATTAGCATAATATTAATAATAAATGTCAAATGATAACATTAGAATATTTTGTATTCTGTAAATATAGAATATAAAACTGCAGAGAAATTTTTGTCTTGTTCTTTTAGGAACAAATCTGAAATTAGTACGTGTGTGAAAGTTAGGAAGTAAGACTTCATAGTACATTTTCTTAGTGTTTTGGGTTTTTTGTGTGGGTTTGGTTTTTTTTTTCTGTTTTGTGTTTGGGTTTTGGGTTTTTTTTAAAATCTTATTAAGAGGCTGCTTTAACATTTTCCAACATCAGAACAACCAGAAGGTTAAGCACTCTGTATTTCAATACCCAGGCATGGGTTGTTTTTGTTGTTTTTTTTTTTTTCAAACTGTATTCTCAGAACGGACAGTTGCTAGTGGGGATCGTAAATAGTTGTGCTTCCTGTAAGAACAACATCTGTAACTAAAAGCTTTTAAACATGTGCTTCCAACATCTATTAATTTGGCAATTTGATACTTAAGTGTGTTTTTCTGGATTGGTTTTGGGTTTTGCTCATATAAAGTTAAGGAGATGCTCTCAATGCTGAACTTCAGACAAAGAAAAATCATATCCTTGATTTCTATATGTCATTAATAGAGAGAAAAGGAGAGGAAAGCCCAACAACACTACAGTCCTTCATTGAGCAGTTCAGAGCACTGTGGGGTTCTGGCTCCAAAGTTTCTGGCTTTAAAAAAGCCTATCTCCTCCATTCATTGACTTTGAAGGGAACCTGGGGAAATCAGCCTCTCTGTGTCCTGAATTCATGTGAATATCCTCTTAGCATCTTCTCATCTTCAGTCTCATCATTTCTCTTGCACTTCTTTCTTAGGTTTCAGATGGAGCTCTGAGATGTTTTGCTTCATTAGCTGACAGATTCACAAGGCGTGGAGTTGACCCAGCCCCATTAGCTAAGCATGGATTAACTGAGGAGTTGTTATCTCGAATGGCAGCTGCTGGTGGGACAGCATCAGGACCATCTTCAGCTTGCAAACCTGGACGGAGTAGCACTGGAGCACCATCTACAGCTGCAGACTCTAAATTAAGTAATCAGGTGTCAACTATTGTAAGCCTGTTGTCAACCCTGTGTAGAGGCTCTCCAGTAGTAACACATGTAAGAAATCTTTTTATGCTACAGCTTTTTGTTCTGAGGGTTTTTCCCTTCATGTAGTTTAATATATGCAAGATTTCTGTTGCTACTTTATGTATAGATAAACAGATTTATAGATTTTGTAGAAGTATACAGACACACAGGTTATTTGTAAAGAGGGGGAAAAAAGGAAACATTTCATATGGAAAAGAAACCCAATTCTAATAGTGTTTTCTAAAGCCCTGTATATTTTTTATTGTTCAGACTTTTAATTATTTCCAGGATCTCCTAAGATCTGAACTTCCAGATTCTATAGAAAGTGCGTTGCAGGGTGATGAGAGATGTGTACTGGATACCATGCGGTTAGTAGATCTTCTTTTGGTGCTACTGTTCGAAGGGAGAAAAGCCCTGCCAAAATCCAGTGCTGGATCTACAGGCAGAATCCCAGGATTGCGAAGACTGGATAGTTCTGGGGAACGTTCTCATCGGCAGCTGATAGACTGCATCCGCAGTAAGGATACTGATGCACTAATAGATGCTATTGACACAGGAGGTAAGCAAAAATACTTGGAAAAAGTGAACTATCTTTTTATTTTTATACTCTATAGTGTCATAACAAATTCTTAGATAGCACCTTGAAAATCTTAATATACACGTTCACTTTGTTAAATACACAACAGGTCTTGTTAGTAATTTTAATTGCAATTGAGGCCATAAATACTTCCCTAGAATTATTGAGGATGCTTAATTTTTTAAGACCTGCAGTTTATTTAAAAAACACTGATGACGTTTAATTCATAGTTCTGGGAGCTTTAACTGTTTTGTTTAATTTTATCTTTCAGCTTTTGAAGTAAATTTTATGGATGATGTAGGACAAACTCTTTTAAACTGGGCCTCGGCTTTTGGAACTCAGGAAATGGTAAATTAGATTTATAGACTCTTAAAAACTGAAGTTATTTATGTAAAGAAAGAGATGAAAAAAACTGGTTTCTTTTTTTTCTTGTTTAACAGGTAGAATTCCTCTGTGAAAGGGGTGCTGATGTTAACAGAGGTCAGAGGTCATCCTCGTTACATTATGCAGCATGTTTTGGAAGACCTCAGGTAGCAAAGGTATGATTTAAACTTGACACCTCGAAAGCCTTACATACTGACTTTTTGCCTTGTTCTGTACAAAATGTGTCCAATGCCGTATGTTTACCATGTGCACTGTCAAATATTTACCTGCTCTTTACAGTGTTTATCAAAACACAAATTTTGCATTATGATAGGGCAGGAATACGAATAAGAGTAGTTTTATATTGGCTCTACAGATACAAAAAGCACGTGATGTTCGACTCTTGCTTACGAGCATCAGAAAAGTGTAGGAAAGATGTATGAAAAACATGTTTACTACTTTGGAAGAAAGAATCTTAATGTTTTTTTGATACTCAAAAAATGCTTCTTCTCAGACTCTCTTACGACATGGTGCAAACCCTGATTTGAGAGATGAAGATGGGAAAACTCCTTTAGACAAAGCGCGTGAAAGGGGGCACAGTGAAGTAGTAGCTATTCTTCAGTCTCCAGGTGAGTGCAGTTTTTAATTCCACACCCTTACTAGTAGTAAATGCTTATAAATGTTAAGTAACACAATTACTAGAATTTTACTCCATGAAGATTCATTTAAAACAACATTTAGTGACCAGCCTTCTTTAACCTGCAAAATACATTTGAAAACCTTAATATTTCAGATGTTCTTAAGGGATGGGGATTACCAAAGAAACTGCTGGCTGGACACAAGCAGTGCCAGTGGTCCTGCTTTTTGGCCGTAGAATGGGGCTAGACTGGGATTTTGCTGTGGGTTCCAAGGATGTCAGCCTCGGTAGCTTCTCTGGCATCTTTTCTATGTGCGAACTGCACTTTACCTGTTTGTGACACTTCTGTGGCCCTGGAGCCACATTATATGTGTTCATATCTCGTTCACTTTAAGGATTTTGGGCTTCTCTTGTGAGTGGTCTTTGGTGGTACTTGTAATCAAGCAGTTTTCTTCAAGAAGTCTTGCACGTGTAAATTTTGTGTTTTTAGGAATGCATATTCCTGTTCAGGTACTTAGGTGTTAGTAAAGAAAACTTCATATTTATTTGGTTGGTTTGTTTTTGCCATTAAACGTTATGGGGAAGAAATATATTTTCCAGGGGACTGGATGTGTCCTGTTAACAAAGGAGATGAGAAGAAAAAGAAAGATGCAAACAAGGATGAGGAAGAATGTAATGAACCCAAAGGAGATCCAGAAATGGCACCCATATACTTGAAAAGATTATTGCCCGTGTTTGCACAAACATTTCAACAAACTATGTTGCCTTCAATAAGGTAATATTGTCACAATAGAACATTTCTCTTTGTATTTTGAATTTCTTAATACGCTCTGTTAAAAAAACCAAGGTAGATTTTTTTTTTTTTTTCCTTAGAAATTATAACATCTAAAAATTTAGGTAATGCAAGTGACACATAAGCATTTCTTTTACTCAAAAAGTGGTGGTTTGAAAAGTGTTGCAAGCCTGATTTTTGCTTAGTATTTCAGTAGCATTTTTTACTCTCTGGGAAGGTGGTATCTTGGAAAGAATATGGTTAGATAGAAGTGAGAGAGCAAAGCTTGTTCTTAACTATAGTAATATGATGAAGGAATACTATGTTCGTGTAGTACCTTACGTAGACTGTGTATACTGTGTATTTGGTTGCAGCTGTTTGTAGCCACTGTAATGCAAGTACTAACTTAGGAGAGGAAACTAATGAAATGTCATGAAAATAATTTTCATTAAAAAATCACAAAGACTGGAAAAAGCTGGTTTTTAGAAGACTTCTTAACAGCTTAAGTGCTAATCAACTGGAGAAGATGCCTCTTACTGAGAGAATTAAAAGAATGTAACCTAATTTAATACTTAAAAAAGAATACTGTGGGTGGCATAATGGTTGTGACAGATTGCATCTGACCATAACCTTTTACACTATACATGTGACATTTGCTTAATCTCTTATTTATGTTTCTAGTGTTTATAGGTACTTTGAGGTGTGAAAATGCAGGATAAAAGGTGACTTTAGTGGAGAGAGACTATATGAGCTGATAATAGGAACCTTAAACTAGGCCATTTTAAATGAAGGAAATAGACTATGTTAACAGTCGGTGCATGCTTAACTGTTGCTGCAGGTTGTGGAAAGAAGCAGTTAGCTCTCTGTACTTAAAAGTTTTCTATATGAATCAGGTAAACCATATTTTTTAAAGTCAGTCAAATAAAAAATTTAGCTTTAACTATACAGAAGTGATTGGCTTCCAAATTAATTCTAGTTTTTAATATGGAAAGCTGCATGATCAATAGTGATCTTAGACTTTAAAACTGTAGGCATCTCCCCAAAACATGGATGGATATGGAGGAAATGGAAGGCTGAATATCTAGGAGGAGGATGAAGAGTGCAGACATGAGTTGGCATCACTAGGAGTGGATAAAGACAGAATGTAGACTAGGTTTACCTAGGGAAGGGTTGAGGAGAGAAAAACATGTTAGACTCATAATGTTGTAGAATCAAGAAAGATGAGTAGGTGAATTATTCTTAGAAATAATCTAGAATTTATTAACAATAACCAGTTTTGGTTCCAATAATGGCAACTGAAACTAGTTCATTTTTTTTTGTTTGTTTTGAAAGCATGCATAGACATGGTGCAAAAGCAGTTTTCTCTTGAACCTTTTTGTTGCTTTGATTGCTGCCTACTTTATCTTTGTAAGCGTCTTTTTTTGATTCCTGTGATCTCTTTTAAAGGAAAGCGAGTCTTGCCCTCATTAGAAAAATGATTCATTTTTGTTCTGAGGCGCTGCTGAAAGAGGTTTGTGACTCTGATGCTGGCCACAATCTGCCCACAATACTGGTTGAGATAACAGCTACAGTTCTTGATCAAGAGGTAGGAAGAAAGATACTGTCTATTTATGAAAACAGTGCAAAAAGGGAGGTTATGCTCATTGATTCCACATGCTTATTAATGGCTAACTCTAAAACATCTTAGTATCCATGACCACATGAATTTCATCATGTAAAGGTATTTTTAAGTGATCTCCTTTATTTCCTTTCCATCCCAATGTGTTACAGGATGATGATGATGGCCATTTGCTAGCCTTGCAAATCATAAGAGATTTGGTGGATAAAGGTGGTGACCTTTTTCTAGACCAACTGGCTAGACTTGGTGTAATTAGTAAAGTTTCAGCTTTGGCGGGGCCGTCATCTGATGATGAAAATGAAGAGGAGTCTAAACCTGAGAAGGTAGGCACAGAACTGATAGCTTCATTTGTTCCTGTAAAAACAGCACTTCTGGTACAATTTTCACAGTTAAGAAAAGGTCCAGGACAAGGTAGTTAGGTTATTACATGAATGCTTATTGTATGCCACTTGTTTTTCTTTATCGTTTTCGGTTAGCACTTATTATCTGTGGAGTTTTCCTATTCATACTTAATTGTGGCCAAGTTGATTGCCACTTGGTTTTGTCTGGTGTTTTGAAAATGACCGCTAAATTAAATGAATCCTTTCTGAACAAACTGTGTCTCTTTCAGGGTACCTGCATCAATTGCAGATGTTTTAAATGTTGTTATAGAATATATTTAAAATATTAAAAAGAAAAGAATTTTCTCTATAATGAAAACCTTAAGTGCACGTTGAAATTATTTGCCAATTTCCAACAGTCATATTACTGATCCCTGAGATGAACTGAATGGATAACAGACCTGTACTATTATCCATTCAGTTAAGATTTATAGTTAAACTCTAAGTGTATATTTGAGCTTTTTCTTACTGTGACTTCTGGGTTGTTTGGGGGTTTTGTTTCTTTGTTTTGTTGTTTTCATTTTGGGTTTTTTTTTTTTAGTGTATAGATATTTTAAAAATCATCTGGACATGGTCCTGGGCAATTGGCTCTAGGTGACCCTGCCTGAGCAGGGTTTGGACTAGATGGCTTCCCGAGGACCCTTCGAACCTCTACCGTTTTGTGAATCTTTTCTCACACTGCAAGTTGTGAACAGAGCTGGATGTCCCAGTCAGGAGGGTGTTGGTGTTGCTGAAAGGAAGCTTCTTAAAAGTATCTTGTTCTATTAAAGATTACTTTTCAAGATACGTTCTACAGACAAAAGAAGTTTAGTTCTGATGTTGTTGGTTTGAGTAATTCTTTTTCTCCTCAGGCCTTTTTAAAATGTCTATTTTGTTTGTTGGTTTTGGATTTTTTAATGGGTTGTGGGAGGTTTGTATGGTTTTTGGGCTTTGCTTTGTGTTTTGTTTTTGTTTGGTTTTTTTTTTTTTAGTTGCTGTTTGGTTTGGGTTTTGTTGTAGGTTTTTGTGTGTGTGTGTTGATTTTTTGTTTAATACAATTTTATTACAGGAGGATGAACCACAGGAGGATGCTAAAGAACTGCAACAGGGTAAACCGTATCACTGGAGAGACTGGTCAATCATTAGGGGAAGGGACTGCCTGTATATCTGGAGTGATGCCGCAGCCCTGGAGCTATCTAATGGTAGTAATGGATGGTTCAGATTTATCTTGGATGGAAAACTGGCCACAATGTATTCCAGTGGCAGCCCTGAAGGAGGATCTGATAGTTCAGGTAGTTTCCTTACAATTCAAGTCCAAGTTATGTTTTAAGGCTGTTGTATTTGTTGATATAATTTGATTGGAGCTATTTTGTTTTGCAGGAATTGGCTTACTAAATAGTAAAGGATGTAAACAGGTGGAAGGTGGTCAGTTAATTGTGATGCTTTTTATCAGATAGCATGTGACCATAACTTGACTTCCTTGGTGAATTGTGTTAAGTAAACATCTTGCCAGTAAAAGTGTATTAACTTCGTTTTGTTTTGATTCTTCTCCATGCATAATTAATTTTTTCACCCCAGTCATTAAAAGCACTTTGTAGTGGCCGTCCCAGGAAAAGCAGGTTGAAATGGTGATTTGGTGTTTGCTTCTAGCTAGCAGAATGAAATTGCATGTGTTTGAAGACAAAGTAATGGAACGTTTCTCACTGAGACTGGGAAACAAATTACAGTGTCTTAATTGTTTGTCGGAGAGAGGACAAGGGAACAGACCTTATGCCCTGGCACTGCACAGGTGGCTTTAGATATCTGTACATCTATTCTGGATGCAGAAACAACCCTCCTTTATTGTTTTATCGTTTTTTGCCACAGTTCGTGCATTTATGAACCAGCAGACATACAATGCTTTCCAATATTATGTTTTCAACAAGCCATTGAATGAAATAACAGAACATATTATGATTCAGGATAGAAATGAAGTGCTAATGACTCTATCCATCAGTCTTGGGGCATGAAGAAAAAATGTCACACAGTGTTATAATACACCTGGAAAGCCCTTCTAGATTTATTTTTTTTTTAGTCAGAAAATGTATCCTTGCTAGTACCTTAAAAGGTAAACAATTTCTGTGTTGAGATACTTGTTTATCATACAGTGCAATTTTAAGAAGATCCTTGAAGTTAATTTCTTAAATCCTCTTACCCCCTGGATGCCAATTCTTCTTTCTTCCTTCCAAATCATGTGGGCGTGGGGATGAGACAACTATTTCTGTACAAGACGAGTGGAATGGAGGTGGCCCAGATGAGTTTACAGTGAAGAGCTTAAAAGAAGACAGATTGAGAATTTAAGGCGGCGTGTCTCTTCTTACCAATCTTTTAATTGAATGAAAGATTGAATAAATCCCAAGTTTTTGAACAAGATACCTAGCATGGATGGTATGGAAAGGAAGGAGCTAAACTAGGATTGAATGAGGCTTCTTGCAACTTTCTATCAAATAGATGCGTACTGCAGTTGCTGCTGTTGCAGTGTAACGTGCCTGAACTTTAACCATCAGCTCTGGCTGTGCGCAGCAGCCTCTTTTACTCAAGAGATAAGAAACTAATACTTGGTAACTAAAATTACTACAGTACAGTATAGACTCAGAATAGTATCTTTAAGTCCTGAACTATACTATATGTTCTGCTGTCCTAAATCATTACTGATTAATCTCGTGGTATAGTTTATTTAGTAATTTCACAACTGGCAAGAATATAGAGGGTTGAGCAATGCAATTTGTTCTTACTTGTATAACGCATGATGGAAGTTGAGGTGGGAGGGGGAAATTACATACTATGAACAATTTTGGAAGGTCTGTACTCACCCCTCTCCACATTAGCTTAATACTTGTTTTGTTTTAATTTTAAAAAAAAAAAAAATTCAATGCAAAAATTGAAATTTAATGGTAATTCTGAAGCTTTAAGTGAGTCTCAATATTCTGTCCAAGGGAACTCAAAATTATTCCTAACCAGGCATCGTCATTGCACTGAAAGTGCAATATAATAATTTTTTTAAAATGTAATTATGGAAATTTGAGAAGGTTTCATTAATTTTGCATACGAAATTACAAATTTTTATTTATAAACCTCTTTGGATGCTATGAATTCTAAGCAATAAAGAATGTTGTGCCTCAGGAGTGCATAATTATTTTTGCATAATTTATATTTTTTTGTGTTATACAACAATAAAAATGGCAAATTTTAAAAACATGACCATGAGTCATTGCAGCAAAAGGAAAACAGCAATTTTACAAGTGTATGGACTACAAAAGTTGTATTTATCAAATTGGTAGGCTGAAAGATGAGGATATTTGTTAACTTTGAAGTTGAGATGTAATCTTTATGTTAATTAGGTTATTACATTTTCATTTTATGTGGAATTTTAATTTTCAGAATTAGCTCATCAAATTTTCTGGAGTTATGCTAATTAACATTTCATTTGTAGTGTGCAGCCTTTTAATTACTGCAATATCAAAATATAATGTAATCAAAATTGAGATAGTTGTTTGGAATAATATCAGGCTAGGTTGCCTACATATCCCAAAAGTAGGATATACCTCCACATAAATATTAGATTTTAATCAAGTCTCATGTAATAACATTAGATTTTTAAAAAAATTATTTCATGTTTTTCTCAGAGATACAGAAGTCCTTAAAATTTTTGTAATTACTGAAGAAGGAATAGAAACACTTGCATTATAACTTCAATTAACATCACTGTATGAAGCAGCATAATTGTGGCTTTCTTATGTTTCCTGGGGTGAATGTAGAGGTTCTACAAAGGAGACTAATAAAAGTTTTAATATAGCTTATAAAAAGAGATTTTTTTTTTTTTAGTGCCTTTGTGACATCTGAGCAAATGCTATTAGCTCAAATTTGCTTTTAGTGCATGTTGATTATCAGACTCTTAAATTTTGTGAAATTTTTTTTCTGGTTTTTATATGGCTTCAACATCTTTTCTCCACTTGCTTTAAGCTAGGAAGTTGATTGCTGTTTTCCTGTTGGAGAATTAATTTAATTTCTTATTTCTAAAATCTTACTTTTGAGAATAGTTCATGCTGGTCATAAAAAGATAAATTATTTTTGCAAGACTTGAAGTTTGTAATGGATTTCTTTGATCATCCTATTAAAATTGTAATCTGTCAATAGCACCATTCACAAACAGTTGCATTTCCTGCTATGCAGTCATGGAATAAATCACTGTTGAAGTACAGAAATATACTGGGAAGAAATTTAGAACACTTTAAGACCCTTAATTTCAAACTTAATTTTGCATTGAATATTCTCAATTGTTTTGCTCTTGCAAAAAAAACCCAACCAAATCCAACATTTGAGATATTTGATGGTGGAATCAGTTGTTGAAAGAAGAAAAAAAATGTTTCTTTCTTTTTAAATAGAAAGTAGGAGTGAGTTCCTTGAGAAGTTGCAAAGAGCTCGAAGCCAAGTAAAACCATCTACCACAAGCCAGCCAATTTTATCAGCGCCAGGGCCAACTAAACTTACTGTAGGAAACTGGTCCCTCACCTGTTTAAAAGAAGGAGAAATTGCTATTCACAATTCTGATGGGCAGCAAGCTACAATACTGAAAGAAGATCTGCCAGGCTTCGTGTTTGAATCCAACAGAGGAACAAAGCATTCGTTTACAGCTGAAACCTCTTTGGGTAAGTATGTAGGTATGTGTTACGTGCAGGTAGGAGCAAGTGTATATGAGGTAGTTTTAGTGTTTGTTGCTTTTCATACCCGTGGGAAATAGTGACTTCTCTAAAAATTTGCTGCAGGGTCAGAATTTGTGACTGGCTGGACAGGCAAAAGAGGAAGAAAGCTGAAATCAAAACTGGAGAAGACAAAACAAAAGGTTGGTGAGCGTCTGAATTTTATACTTAGAATTTAATTGAGTTTGTTTTATTTTATAACATGTTAGTGGAGTTGTAGTTTCCTTCTAGAGGATTAAAATCTCTGATTTCGACTAGACACAGTTTTATGCTAAGATTGAAGAGGAAAACTTCACTCAACAAAGCACTTCTGCAGGTGCTTTTATCCAACAGTCTTAGTAAACTCTGTGCTCTTGTAGAGAAAAACGAATTTTCTTTTAAAAAATGCAAGGAAATGCAGTCCTCCTGACCTATATTTGTATAATTCTGTAGGTTTTTTTTTTTAAACGAAAAAAAGAAAAGATGTTATGATCAATACTGGGGTTGTATCAGAGGCATATGTTACTTGTATTTGCTCTGTTCAGATACTAATTTTACACTGGATATTGTGACAGATGGGGGATGGAAGTGAACAGGCTGTATTATAAGAGATGTGGTAGTGAAGCAAAATGTGTAAACAACCTCCTTTTAGACTTCTGTAAAATTCTTTCTCAAACTCAGAGGAAGAGAACTAAGAAATCAAGTATTAAACTTTTTACAAAACCACAGAGTAACAGTATGTTCTGTGGCCAGATGATGCCAAGGGCTCAAACTAGTCTTTCAGTCTTGACCTCTCTTGCTGTTTCTAGTGGTGCAGCTGATATGTTCTGTACCAAAAACTTGCAGCATGTAAGGGCCCTAATATCTGAGGAAATGTAACACTAAATTGAAAATTAAAATACTGTGTGAATGAGGATGGGTGGAATGTGCTTTTTCATATCTCAGGTTGTGCTGTGTAGCTCCGAAACTTGTGAAGGACACATGATGACAATGAAAAGGAAAGATTTTTAGGGAAACTTCTATTGTTTAATAAGAACTTACTTTATCAAATCTGTATCTTGTGTGATCCATACAAAAAAAGTAATTATTGGGATAAGGTCACATAAGGACTTTTTCTGTGAATTGGTTTAAGGAATGTGAATAGAATATTCAGAAACCATATAAAACCCCCTTAATCTTACCTCTAAAAAGATTACTGGATCCATGATACAGTTCTAAAGAAACAGGTTTACAGATTGAGTGCCCTTTCTTTTCTCCTGCCTTTGTGCTGTAATTTAATGTATGGTGGTAAGCTCAGTTTCTGTACATTTCAGTAAAATTCTGTGTATTTCCGTTTGTTTCTCCTGTACTTTTATCCTTTCACAACCTTTGCATTTCATGATTTATCACAGGTTTCTGTTCATCTCTGTTTGTTTGTGTCTGTCATGGACTTCTTTAAAAAAGATGACCAAGTTTCTACTATCTTGGAGAATAGCAATAGTCTCATTACAGTAAGGTATGACTCCTGATTATCAAAATTCATTTGTAGGTACGCACGATGGCAAGGGATTTGTATGATGACCATTTTAAAGCTGTTGAAAGCATGCCTCGAGGAGTAGTTGTCACACTGAGGAATATAGCAACACAGTTAGAGTCTGCGTGGGAACTTCATACAAACAGACAGGTAAGTGTACCTCCTTTCATTTATAATGTGTGATGTCAGTGGAAATCACATAATAAGGTTCCAACTAGTCTGGCATGATGTAAAGTCACAATATGTCTGTCTGAAATGGGGTGGGGTTTAACGCGTGTAATTCCTAGTTACGTACTTTACTGGGACGTTGTTTCTCAAATGAAGCAAGTGGAAAACTGTTACCTTGTTTCACCATAATTGTCTTTTTGTCTTCTAGTGTATTGAGGGAGAAAATACTTGGAGAGATTTAATGAAGACTGCTCTGGAAAACTTAATTGTGCTATTGAAGGATGAGAATACTATTTCTCCATATGAAATGTGCAGTAGTGGCTTAGTTCAGTCGTTGCTTACAGTTTTAAATAATGTGAGTTTATGGAACGTAAGTCTCTGAAGAAAAACTTATTAAAAATAAATAATGTAGCTTCATTTAAAAAAATCTGTTATAAATGTGGCCCTTTACTGTCTTGATGAAAATCGGGCATACTTGCCCCAGCTAGTGGTCTACCCACTTGAATATATGCTATCACAATAGATTACTTTAGTTCGAATAAGACATTAAAAATTTTTAAATCAAAACTGGTCAGTTCTAAGAGCATTTAGCTTTTCTCATACAGATTTTAAGTAGACAATTTAGTGAGATTAAGTAGGTACTTTTGCTTTATATTGGCGGTAATCTTTGGTGTACTTTTTTTTTTTGTTCCCCTTAGAATGTTGATTTAGATGTGAAACAAGACTGTAGTCAACTGGTAGAGAGAATAAACGTTTTCAAAACAGCATTCAGTGAAAATGAAGATGATGAAAGGTAAAAACCAATCCCCAAAAAACCTTTGCATCTATGAAGCGGTGTGGTACGTTTAAAATAATTAAAGGAACTGTTCTTCCCATTTTGATTTGTCTCTATCTGGAATAGAAAATTGGTCTTAAAAGACAGCATCTGAAATGGAAGTAGCAATTGAAAATTTTACTGAATTACTTCTGTCTGTAGGAGTCAACTGTACTGAATGTACATCGGTTGACAAATATAAAGGTGACGTTTGTTCATCACGGTGCAGATTAATACTTTCCTTACTGTGCTGTAACCATGTGGATAGAGTGAATGATATCAGTAGAAATAGCATGCCGAGAGACTTGCTCCAGTTGGGTACTATTCTCTGAGATACTGTAGAATTTTTTTTTCTTTGTTGTGTGGTAACGTGGTAGCTGTTCACTTTCACAGTCGTCCAGCAGTTGCATTAATTCGGAAATTGATAGCAGTGTTAGAATCTATTGAACGCCTACCTCTCCACTTGTATGATACACCAGGATCTACATATAATCTTCAGGTAAATGTACAGCAATAACAATACGTTATACTGGGCGATACGCAGCAGGATGTTATATGTGAATTTCAGGAAAAGATACACACATTAAGTCTGTGTGAATCATACTCTTGTAAAAGTGGATAGAATTAGGTAAAGAACAACAGATTTTTTGGCATCTGTTTCCTCTTAAAACTTTAACTAAATGCTTGGCTATTCCTCTGCTGTCACTTTTACACTGTGAAGTGAAAGTAAATTTTGGTTGAAGAGGTAATATGTTTGATCTTTCTTTTATCTTCAAGTATTGTTCTCTTTGTATGGGAATATGCCCCCCTAGTAAGCCTCCTTACTACTTAAATGAGCATGTAGTTGAAGACAATTATAAGTTCGTTTGTGATGACTAGAGATGGGCTATAATCATTAAATGGGTCCCTCCTAGGGCTTTGTGTTCATTTGGTAATACAAGACTCCTGCAGGATCAGTGGCTTCTTACAAAGGAAGGCTGCAGTTAGCTAAAAACATTACTTGTTTTTGTCCAGTTTGCATGGAGTCTTACTTCTTTTTAATTTGAAAGCACACTTCAGAGTTTTGCAAGATGGCAGTGAAGTGTGAATGTTTCTGGTTTTATGCTAAATTATTAGAAAATAGTTGCAGCAAGTTGCAAAAACACTGCTGCTATTGAATATTTTGGAAAAAACATTTTCAGTTTTTGTACTATTGTGGTTGGTAGTCTACAAGATTTGGAAATAAAAGCTATGAAAACACATGAAAACTGATAAAATATTAGCTTGAATGTGTAATTAATTTATACATTGACTGTCACATTAAAGAATTGTTTGGTTAGTTGAAAAAATGGAGTACTGGGGAAACTTTTTAAAGCATTAAATTAGAGTGTAGTTTGCTTAAGTTGCACAGCAGAAGTACTTGATGTGCTGCTAAAACTGTTGTAAGGAAATATATTGCTTTTCTTAAAATTACAAAACCTAAACAGAAAAGCCTGTGTTAATGTCTAGCTACTCTTTCAGATATTAACAAGGCGCTTGAGGTTTCGTTTGGAACGTGCCTCAGGAGAGACATCTTTAATAGATCGGACTGGTAGAATGCTGAAGATGGAGCCATTGGCAACTGTTGAATCGCTAGAACAGTATCTCCTGAAAATGGTGAGCAACGTACCACGCACACAGTTCACAAGGAATGCTTGCATTCTGCATCTCTAATACTTGATATTTTTTCATTCATATGTAGGTAGCAAAGCAATGGTACGACTTTGATAGAGCTTCATTTGTTTTTGTACGAAAACTACGTGAAGGCCAAACATTTGTGTTCAGGCATCAACATGATTTTGATGAAAATGGAATTATTTACTGGATTGGGACAAATGCGAAGTGAGTTTCTTCAAAGCTAAGTATTTTGAAGTCAGGCAAAATAAACCGTGATCCCATGGTGTGAGGTGGGGAGAGAGAATTTACAGTGAAATGAAATGTGTTCTTTTTTAGGAGTGGGAGGTATCTTTTGCTTTTACTATTCATTCATAGAATTACATTTCTTTTTGCATTACTTAAGTAATGGAAAAATATGAATCTCTGAAGTTGTATTGAGAATTTGTATGCTTACCTAGGAAATTAAGGAGTAAGGAAGTTTCAGTCTTTGTTTTTGTTAGCTTTGGTTTTGTTTAGTTTTGTTGTTGTTTTTGTTTCTAAACTACTGTAGTGGAGTGATGTTTGTAACATCTCTAAAGTTATCTAATTATCTGAAATTGTATTAATTATTTTTGTTTGTAATACACTTGGCTGTAATATACTATTTACAGTAAATGTAAAATGTTGCTAATACCTGTTTTTTAATGTAAGTAATAATTGAACAGTACATTTTTCTTTTTAATATAGAACTGCATATGAGTGGGTAAATCCAGCAGCCTATGGGTTAGTAGTGGTTACATCCTCAGAAGGAAGAAATCTGCCTTATGGCCGTTTAGAAGACATCCTAAGCCGTGACAGTTCAGCTCTCAATTGTCATACTAACGATGATAAGAATGCTTGGTTTGCCATAGATCTTGGCCTTTGGGTTATACCATCAGCTTACACATTACGCCATGCTCGAGGTTACGGACGATCTGCTCTCAGAAATTGGGTTTTCCAGGTATCTAAAGATGGACAGAACTGGACTACTTTGTATACTCATGTTGATGACTGTAGTCTCAACGAACCAGGGTATGTCAGTGTATTTTATCACTTTTTATAAAGCTGAACTCGGTTAAAAATTTACTTGGCTGTAGACTAATTTAATGTGTACTGTATGTATAATAACATAACTATATAAAGAAATAGTAGATGATCTAAATTATTGGGGATGGGCTGGAAAATAAGTGATTCTTAAGTTCTCTGTATGGTTCATATAATGTCATTTGTGCTTTTCCATCATTGTAAATTTTGCATTTGATGTTTTCTCAAAAAAATAATAACATGAGCATTTATCCAGAGTTTATGCCTAGTGTTAATAAGTTTTATATATCTTGTGTTCTTGGCAGTTTTCAGATTTTATCTGTACATGTTCAGTATTGCGATTTTGTTTGCTTTTGGTACTAAGGTTCTTTGGTTTTGCCTCCTTCTTTTTTCTTTTTTTTTTTGGTCCCCCACCTCTTTTATATTAAATTTAAAGGTCTACGGCAACATGGCCTTTAGATCTTCCAAAAGATGAGAAACAAGGTTGGAGACATGTTAGAATAAAACAGATGGGAAAGAATGCCAGTGGGCAAACACACTACCTCTCCCTGTCTGGATTTGAACTTTATGGCACTGTGAATGGAGTATGTGAAGATCAGCTAGGTAAGAAAAAGAATGTGTGCATCCTATTTGTTCTCTTAAAATGCTGGTGAATGTACAATTTAGAAATCAGCATGAAAGAACAGGTTAAATTTTGTGGTGGAACTTGCTGCGAAACAACCTCAAAATTCTTCCCCATTCAACACTTTTTAAGTCTTTTCATTTCAATCTACATTTCTTGTAGGAAAAGCTGCTAAAGAAGCTGAAGCAAATCTGCGAAGGCAGCGACGTCTGGTCCGTTCTCAGGTGTTGAAGTACATGGTTCCAGGAGCTCGTGTGATCAGAGGAATCGATTGGAAATGGAGAGATCAGGATGGAAGCCCGCAGGGTGAAGGCACTGTTACAGGAGAATTGCATAATGGTGAGCATTAATTACCTAAATTTGTAAATGTCCATCGCATGATTCCTTCATGTGGAATGGGTAGAATTAAAGTACTCCCTTGTAGTATCTTGATGAAGTTGATAAAATTTTAAGTATTTTGGGAAGAATAAACTCAAAGACCACAACTGCTGTGGCCCATTCATGAAATTCCAATTTAATGCATGAAAAAAATTTTCTTGCTGTAAATGAAAATTCTGTAGAATGTTGCTTGATTAAAATAACAAATTGTTATTTAGACATCTGTTACAAAGAAGAAAAAGTATGTGAAGGTGATTGATGCAAACTGATTAATTAAGCTTTGGGCCTGCAAGATCTGTAATTACCTTCTTCATTTCTTCTAGCTTAGCATTTGCAATATTTTTCTTGACTTTTGTTGTATCCTGTACCTTTCCTACCTTGCTAGCTTCATTGGGATCAAGTGGTTACTTTTTAAATTAAAACCATGAAAAGTAATTGACTCATAAAGCAAAACAAAAAGCTGCAACAGCCAGGGAGGTCAGTGTTCAGGAAGCTGGGATATTGAAGAGGCTCCGGAAGAGGTGATCATCTTGTTAGCTGAACATGCCTTCCACCATTTTCCCCCGTCCCCCTGTTTTGGGGTATATAAGACTTGCCTTGTTTCTGAAGCATCTTCAGCCACTCTTAGGCTCATTCTTAGCCAGATTTTAAATTTTTTTCTAGTTTGAGTTGTCAGGCCTCAAACATGGAGAAATGTCCAACATGCAATGTCTTAAAATGTTTTGAAACTTTGAATCTTACTTAAGCCATTCAGTATAGCTTGTAGGGAATTCTGCCGTCATCTGTATATTGTTCTTATCAGATGCAACAGTATCCATAGCTACATTCTCACTTTGAAGACTTTAGGTACTATTGGTGAGTAGTATTCTACTAAATCAGTGTTTTTGTTCCTGTGTTCCAGTAAAACTTTCCCATTTAAGCGTAGATGAAATTGAGTGTTTTATCAAATGGTGATGCCAAACAATGGGAAATATGTATCAGCTCTTATTCCTGCCACAGTTATCTTTCAAATAGGGTTTTGGAAATAGTATTCCACTGATTATTTTGTCATTATTCAGAAGTTTAGGCAGTTCTTGAGTCTTGTTTTAGGGCTGTAATTCTGGAGCAGTAAGACTCCAAGTACATAATGTGTATTTATAAGTTGTGCAGTTTTAGAACTGTTTGTAATTTTATATTTTAGAAAAAGGAATTATACAGAACAATAACAGTTATGTAGTCATGCTTTTACAAAATACCCTGTTCAGATAGTCATAAAAGGGAAAAATGATACTGTTTAACTACAGTATGGAACTGACCTTTTGTATTTGATAAAAAAGGCAAATATACTGTAGAAAGCAAAAAACTCAGACTTGCTTCACAACTTACCCTTCAAAAGTTTAGTGACATGAAGGTACTCGCATATAGCTCAGGAAGATGGAATAAAATCATGCAAGAATAACATGATCTAAACCTGCTCATGTGGGGATGAGATGTCTACTTATATCTGAAAACTTTATCCATTTTTAAATACTCTTCCTCCAGAGTGATATTTCTAAATAGAAACTTGGCTGTGACCTTCTGTTTTGGTCTAGGAAGTGATGACTTGTGGATAGTTATAAGGTAAAAGTGCACCTGATGATACTAAAAAAGAATATTTGACTTCAAGTTAGGTCTCTTCTGTTTTAAGAAAAATGAGTGGTTACGTCTGGACCTGATACTGTGTTTTGAATAATTTCTGTCATAGGTTACAGAAGATGACTGAGCTTTAGAGATTTTATTTTTAAAGAAAACGTGTGTCAGTTAAAATAGTGACACCAAGTTTTGTTACATACAATAAGAAATGCTAGAAAGAAACTTTTTTAGGTGACTCTGAGATTGTGGTACATACTCAGACAAGCACAAATAAATTGATTTGCCCCTATTTCTGTCCTAGTTAGCTGAATTTTGCACGTACCCTCATTATTGCAAATTTATTACATTTAACTGTTAAAATATACTGGTACTCGAAATAATAATTTTAATAAAGGAGTTGAAGAGTAGCATCTCTTTTCAGTGTTGTTTTGGTCCCAGTATAAAGTTTCATTCTATGAAACTTACTCTTTTTGCAATGTGTAATCTTACTTGAAGTAGTTCTTACCTGACTGCCGTCAGGCTTCTCCTGTAAATAAGAAATGTTTGAGTCTGTGTAAGTTATTGAACTAAAAAGCTGAGTGTCAGTAAATTAATTCTTCGACTTCATAAGAAACCCTAAACCTAATGAGTTTCATAAAACATCTTCTGTCAGGTAAATATGCTTATCTACAGGCATCTAACAAAGAAAAACATTGTAAAATGTCCTTGCAAAAGTTATAATTTCTTGAGAGATCTTGATGCAGTTATGATGATACACTTCAATATACATTTCAGTTACTAGAGAATCTCATAATACAATTTTGAGAGCTCCTAGTAGGTCAGGTTCCTTCCTGAAGGAGACTTTACTTCTGACTGGGATTCTGTGACCCTGAATATAGAGGCTGATCATGCTTGCTGCCTCAGTGTTAACAACGTTTTAAAATACCAAATAGTTTAGATTTAAACACTTTGTTTTGAATTGGCATTAAGGGTTATTTAGTGATTTTATTAATTCAGACATGCAGCCCTTATGAGAAGCTGATCCCACGTTGTGGAGCTACTGTCTGACGCGCTCCTGTCTGCTTTCTGCTGGATCTCACAAACTCCTGTCCCTTTCCAGGCTGGATTGATGTCACCTGGGATGCTGGTGGCTCTAACTCTTACCGTATGGGCGCAGAAGGAAAGTTTGACCTCAAGCTTGCACCAGGGTACGACCCTGATTCAGCGGCATCACCCAAACCTGTTTCATCCACTGTTTCAGGCACAACGCAGTCATGGAGCAGCTTGGTGAAAAACAACTGTCCAGACAAGACGACTGCTGCTGCAGGCTCCTCAAGTAGAAAAGGAAGCAGCAGTTCTGTGTGTAGCGTGGCCAGTAGCAGCGACATCAGCTTGGGTTCGACCAAAATGGAGCGGAGATCAGAAAGTGTAATGGAGCAAAATATAGTTTCAGGCACTGACGTCCATGAACCAATTGTTGTTCTGTCTGCCGCTGATAGCATGCCTCAGGCTGAAGTAGGGTCCTCTTCCAGTGCGAGCACCAGCACCTTAACAGCGGACATGGGAAACGAAAATGCAGAGAGAAAGTTAGGTCCTGATAACTCAATACGTACTCCTGGGGAGTCCAGTGCAATATCCATGGGAATTGTTAGCGTAAGCTCTCCTGATGTGAGTTCGGTGTCCGAACTGACTAATAAAGAAGCAGCTTCCCAGCGACCTCTAAGCTCTTCAGCAAGTAACAGACTCTCAGTCAGTTCTTTGTTGGCTGCTGGGGCACCAATGAGCTCCAGTGCAAGTGTTCCTAACTTATCATCTCGAGAAACTTCCAGCCTGGAGTCCTTTGTACGAAGAGTGGCAAACATAGCACGTACCAATGCCACAAACAACATGAATTTGAGCCGAAGTAGCAGTGATAACAATACTAATACTTTGGGAAGAAATGTCATGAGTACTGCAAGTAAGTAAGCTGTCTTTGTGTTTAGTTGAAGCTTTTGTTTCTTTGGTTTTCATTAGCCTTAAATAAGTTTGGATTCTGTTGGCCTGATAGGGAAGTGAACTTAGAGCAGCCTTGACCACGTGTATATCTGTAGAACTCATGAAGAGCTTACAGAGTTTGTGTCAGCTGGAAGGTATTACATTGCCCTGCAATGTCAGATTACACTGTGGTACCCATCAAATAGAAAATAATTTGAATTTGATGTCTGTTACATGTTTAGGAAGAAAGTGAGTATGGTTTAGATGGAGAGGCTGGACAACTAGCAACAGTAGCTACAGGATACTCCTGCTCTCTGATCTGTGGAGATTTTGCCTAGGCCCTTTGCATCTGCCTATTTCTGTTATTTTTCCTCAGGAAAGGCAGTTTGTGCATATTGTGAGGTCTCTGAGCTTAGGAACTAAGAATACAATAGGCAGAAAAAGGTAAACTGCAGTATGGTGAAATTTTAGTAGATACCTGTGTTCTATCAGGCTGAATAACTTAACGTACTCTAATACTATGTGTATTCCCTAAAGATGGTACAGTCATTAAGGCTTAGATTTGGTGAACTGTTCAGGCATATTAAGTGTAAGGAAGTTTCTGCTTAACAGTGATTTAAATGGCATTATGTACGTGCTTTAACATTTGCGTGGTCTCAGATTATACCTAGAGTCAAGGTATTAGCAGGTTAAGTCGTAAACCTGCTTGCTGTGAGTTCACTACTGTGAATTTTCGGCAGGCTCCTGTCAGAGTTGATACTCAGCCAGCCTTGTTAGGTGTTTTGTTCAGTGGCGGTGATAGTATTTTAACTGGAGAGTTGCAGTTCGTGAGGGAGGCGAGTTAGGAAAAGTAAAATTACTCAGGCCAGAAAGAAGCACTCCATTTCTTGTTAAACTTTCATGCTTTTCTAGGAATTCTGTGCTTCCTTATTTAAAAATGTGGTGTTTGCTTTCAGCATCTCCAATTTGATTTTTTAATAGTGTTTTCTTTTTTGTTGGGGAGAGTTTTTAATGTATTCTTATGTTCAGATTGTATACCAGCGTGGGGGGAATGTTTTCAGCCTGCATTAAAAATGTGAATAAGATACTCAAGGGAAGATTTTCAGTCATTGATCCCCTTTTAGTCATATAGTCAGTGCCTCTGGTTCTGAAGTAGTTTTTTGCTGGGCGGATTGAGAGAGCAAGCACCTTTGAAAAACATGGTCAGCTACTTCAACAGCACGTGTAAAAGATTTCATTAATGTTTGACGTAGTACAGTGGTCAAGTTGGAACTAAGAATGTAGGAATTATTTTGTTTTATACAAAGAGAAACTGTAAATCGGAACTGATGTCCTAAAAAGAGATCAGAGACTAAATTTGAGGAATGTCACCAAAGCTCTATCAGAGCACTGTAAAAAGCTTGAATTTCTTACTCCTTTTCCTGTCCAGACTTAAAAAAAAAAACCACAACAACAAAACCCCAGAAGTCAAGTCTGAAATCATGATTAGTGATGTAAGTCTTTCTGGACTTGCTATAGTGACTTCATTTAAAAACATCAGGGTTTGCCAGGAGTTAGTGGCGTCTAGTGTAGCCCCTTTTGATCAGCTCTTGAATTCTGAGCAAATGCTGACACTTATGGCTTTTTCTGTTTATCATAACAGCAGAGTTTACTGTTTCTGATTAGAAGTGGGTGGAAGATCCAAGCACTGAAGAACCTATTTTCAAGTTCTTAAGCAACAAAAGACAAACCCCCTTGTTTGGAAAATTCTAGTGCTTTCATAGAGATGAGCACAGGCTTATGAACAATCCTAAATTTAAACTTCACTTTCTCCCTACCCATGCATAGAAATAATTGCAAGCACTATACTGTGGGCCACCTCTTCTGGTATTTTGTTTGCATTTTTGTACTTTTATTTAAAAACTGTTTCTCATGTTCCCAAGGGGCAGGGTGGAAGAGAGTATCTGACAAATAACAAAAATAGAAACAGTAACATTTAATTTTCTGAAAAAGCTACCAAATACACTTAGGGGAAGAATCATTGTTGTATCCTTCTTCAAGGATAATAACCTTTGCAAACCTTGATAATGATAGTCTGAAATTCAGAATTTAGTTGTTTGGGGTTTTTTTAAGGAATGCAGTGCCTCAGTTTACATAAGCTGCAATAATGAAAATGTTTACTTTAAAATGGCAAAACTTGCATCTGATAAATTTTAGAAAATTTAAGATTTTAGATTAAAAACATAAGGTTTAAACTTAGGTATAGGGGACTTCTCAAATACACGCGTGCAAACATGCGATTAATCCCCTGCGCTTGAAGATCATAAGCGTGGGAGAAAGTGTTTTGCAGATTGGGATGTATAGGTGTAGTTGCACGTAAGTGTAACTAATATCAGTTACGTACACTTCCTGAAGCTCTTTATATTGAGTTTACAGTGAATTCAGCCTCGTTTCTGTTGTGAACTAAGATGCGTTTACTGTGTTTTATTTGACTGTGCAGTAAGGTAACTTCTTAGTTGTTGCTTGCTTATTCTGAAGATGATTTGTGTAAGTAATCCGACATAAGGAAGGTATTAAGTCCCGTGTTTTGCAGCACTGCCTGCTCAGGCTTGTTGCCAGTCATGAACATAGGCGCTAGTAGTTATGTGAAAGAGAAGTCAGAGGCGCTTTAGGAACTTTAGAAAAATGCACAAAAATAAAAACCTTCATGTTTGTCTTATGCTCTGTTCTCAATTAATTTATATACAGTTAAAGTGTTTTCCCTGTATAATTCTATTTATATTGTTGTTTAGATTAAATTACTTTGTAGGCTTAAAGACAGACGTGATACTGGAATAACAGATTTCAGAAATACTTTTCTTATGCTGAAAATGTAATGAAATAGTTTCAGATTTACAGTGGGATTTGGGGATTTGTTTAATAAAATTAATTGTTTTAAATGTATGCAAGGGAATATGCTCAGAAGTGGGCATCTGCATTTTAGGGTGCACTTTTGCACCGGGAAGCCCTTCCTCCTTTAGTCTGTTATTCTTTATTGTTAAATAACATCTGATAATTTTTCAACCCCAAATATATTTTTCAACAAAGGAGTCATGCATGTAAATTGTGCTCTTCAAGTCATCAAATCATTTATTTTATCTTACCATATCTTTATCTATAGCTTCTCCTCTTATGGGTGCCCAAAGTTTTCCTAATCTGACTACAACTGGTACCACATCAACAGTGACCATGTCTACATCCAGTGTTACTAGCAGCAGCAATGTAGCTACAGCAACTACAGTTTTATCTGTTGGTCAGTCGCTTAGTAATACTCTAACTACTAGCCTAACATCAACATCTAGTGAGAGCGATACAGGTCAGGAGGCAGAATATTCTTTATATGGTAAGTTTCATTTTTAAATGAACATAAGCAGACTTCCCATTAATGATTTTTTTTCTTTTCTTCTGTTGTTATTATTTTCTCATGTAGTAGTTCATTATTTACTGAAAAGTATTTGGAAGTTCAGCTGTTAATGTGTTACTAGTTCTGTAAGGCAGTAACTAAAATAGTGTTAACATAGTAGTATTTCCTTATGTTTTAAGGTCTTTATTTTCAGCAGTTTCTATCCCACGTTATTATTATTTATGGTATAGTTTATCTGGGCACTTAATCTTTTCCTTAAATAAGTTTAGTATCTATGTAGTTTGCATATGAACCTCTAAAATCAAAATGTTGTTTTTCATTGTGTTGTATAGGTGTGCTTTATACAGAGTCTGGGGGATCTTGTATTACTCAGTGATTGAAAACCATCCACCATTAGGCACGTTATACACTTAACATAGGGTACGAGGTTCCAGGTATCTCAATACCATAATAGTAATTGCAAACAATTGGAAAGAGCACAGAAATGAAAATGATACAGAGAATGGAATTATATGATTTGAAGGACAAAATCCAGGGTTATGTGGGCACTATAAGCTAGAAACAGACACTAGGACAGAAGTTATTTGCAGGATATGGGTACTGTGAAAGAAGGTTTAGTTAACTAGGAATCAAGCTGATGAAACAAAGTCAAGAAAAACCTGAGCTAGGTATAGGATAATACTGCCTAATGTAAAGTTTGTAGGATTGTGAGACGGTCTTGAAGGAAAATATTCTTGATTTAAGATTTGATTGGATTAAGACTGTGTTCTATTTTGTTGCCTATTGAAATTGCTTGAAAAATATCTGGTAATTTCGATGGATATTGGAATTGGAGGCAGTCAATTAAGTATCTGCATATGGCAACTTGCTGTACTCTTTTAATTGAGTTTCGTTTGATATTTTGATTGGATGAGAAGTCTTAAAGTCTTATCAAAAACCACCGGACAAATAGAGTTACCTTAAAGTTTCTGTTGGGGTGTTGGCAACAATTCAGAAGGCGTTTGGGTGGTATAGGTAGTTCATATGTTTATTAAAAAGTGTAGAAGTTGAGAGTAATCCCAGTCCACCTTTGATTGCTGTGAACTTCTTTTCAGGTTTTGGGGAGTTGGTTTTTAAGTCTTAGTACTAGGTGGGTGAAATTGAACTTTGTCTTCAGCTTCTTGTTATAGAAATAAATTAGCAATTGAGTCTTAAAAAGTATCACTCTTATTTTAAATGTCCTTTATATTGTAAATTGAGATCAAAGCCACACATTCTTAGTGGAAATTATATCAGTAACCTGTTTCTAAAATTATTTAGACATAGAATCAGTATACCTATGTGTACCTTTTTTGCAATCTGTTGTAATTTAAAATAAATGCATTTATATATAAGCAATAGAGAAACAGATCACTTGCTGATCAGTCTTAATTATACAAACGTGAAGTGCTTATTTTGTCATTATGCTATTGACTAGAGACCTGGACTCTTTGGCAGGTGTATGCTTTTATCCCAGCTTTTAATGGTATTATGCCATAGCCAATGTTTTAGTTTTCTCTTTTTCTCGTTTGTGAGATTTGTTTTTTCACTCTTCCCAATACTCCTGTTCTTTAATTTTCAGAATTTTGTTTTAAAAGTTTTTCTTGGCTTTTGTTCTATATGTAAATATGTATATGTGTATTATAGATTTTCTTGATAGCTGCCGAGCTAGTACCTTGTTGGCAGAGTTAGATGATGATGAGGATCTACCTGAACCAGATGAAGAAGATGATGAAAATGAAGATGATAACCAAGAAGATCAAGAATACGAGGAAGTTATGGTACAGTATAGTTAGCATACATTATATCTGAATTGACTAGCGGATGCATTAAAAATGCACAGATTTTTTTGGGCAGTCCTAGCTATGATCTTTCCATGAATTAAAACAAATGTATTTAGATTTTGAATTACTAGTTTGGAGTACCTGTCCATTCAGACTAAATGAAATGCCAGTTAAAATCACGTTATACTTTATAGGGGCTGCAGACTGAATACTACTTTATGGAGACAGTTCACTGTCCCTTTTCCCCATTCTTGCATGTATTTTGAATATTTAAAAAGCTGTTTTCTCATGCATTCAAATCGGTGTGATAAAATTGCAAGGTCTCACTAGATACAACAGCCAACAGAGCAGTCCCCTTTCTGTACAAATTTGTACCACCTTCAATATTCATGACAGAGAAAAGGAGTTTTTGAACAGCAACACACCCTGAGACCGCAGTGGTCAGAACTCGCACCTTAAAAAAGCCCAGGAACGAGTTGACAGACAGTGGAAATGATGGGTCTCTAGTTCTCTGGCTGATGAAATGGTATAACTTTGGGGCAGCTGAATTGTGTAATGGTATGGTTCTGGGATGTGTTTAACTGTGGGCCTGTGTGAAGCAAACAGGAGTAATTTAAGTATGCCAGTGGAAATACCTCTTCTAAATAAAGAAAGAAAAACCAAAGAGGCAAGACAAACCCCAGCAGGTTGTTCCACGTGGGTCTTGCCTATGTTTTGTGAGTTGTGGCTTTTCATTTTGTTCTTCTTTAGTGGTATGAATAATGCTTGGTCTTCTACCACTATTGAAGTGATGAGAACAGGTATTTCACGGTCTAAGAGGACAAATATAAGACTAGTGATAATTTAATGTTTATTAAATAAATGTAAATATTTTATGGAATTATAGACACTTCCTCTTGTAATTAATATGCAAACTTTTAGTCATTTGAACAAAATTATTTAGCATTTTAACCTACTGTGATTATGCTTTTAATAGAAACTCAAGTACATTACTAAATATTTCATTATTTCACCTCTGCACAAAGAGATGAAGTTAGGAATGGAAAAACTAGTACTACTTAAGCGTATCTACAATGCAAACAATAACTTTAGTTGTAGATCGTTGATAACTTTTCAGAAATTATTGAACTGAGTTTCTTTGATATTCCAAAGTTTGTGGGATACACAAAACATCTACACCAAGTTTGCTGGTCTACAGTACTCTGTATTTTTCTGTGTTCTGGTGCTCTATGGAAAGTTTCATTATTCCCAGAAATTGTAAATGTACTTGTTGTAAGGTTAGCTCATTTAGGTTCATTTCTCTATATCTGTGGTTTTGATAATTCCCTTGATTTCTGCTAGACCAGTTAAATGGAACTGTTAAGTGCCATCTCTGTTATCTTCTGTGTTAATTTTAGTTCACAGGAGTGCTGTATTCTGTAACTAACTTGTAAGTTTTTGATCAGATGATTCTTTGTAGCAGAATCTAAAAAATAACTATGTTTTTTAGGAAGAAGAGGAGTATGAAACGAAAGGAGGCCGTAGAAGAACGTGGGATGATGATTATGTGTTGAAACGGCAGTTTTCTGCTCTGGTTCCTGCTTTTGACCCAAGACCTGGTCGTACTAATGTTCAACAGACAACTGACCTAGAAATCCCCCCACCAGGTAAGCTGACAAGACATTTGTGGTGCTTGATCTGGCTTTAGGAGGAAGAGTCACTGTTGAGGGCCTGCTGGGCTCTGGAGATCCTGTCGCTATTAACCAGTACAACATGCTTTTGTGGCTTTTCTCTATTTGAATGAGAGTTTCGTCCACCTCTGCTGGTCCAAGCATTATTGAGGGAAAAGTAAATGACGTGCTTTGTAAAATAAGCATACTCATGAATTCCATGTGGATTAGTGATAAATCTCTTGCTACGTCTGGTCCACCTGCAGGGAGTAATCTGTGTGTTGAGCTGCCTAGAATAGCCTTGGTTGGAGGGGGCTTGTTGAAGCAGTCCAAAGCGGAGGCAAGGGGAAAGCTCGTACAGTAACGGAGCGCTCTGTGTGATCAGCACCTGACCTTGCTCCTGAGTTCATTCTTGTTTAGCAGTGGGAGTGTAACTACAGAGTGTTCGTTATAGAAAGGAATAGGAAGGCTCAGCTTACGTGGAAACAAGCTGCTGTTGATTCTAGTGAACTGAAAGGAGTCAATACAGCAGGAAGATGATGTGTATGAAAAGAAGAGTGCATGTACCGTGAGAATATTGAAGGAAATCTTATCAAGATGTAAGGATCAATAGGGATTTCAGAAATTTCTGTTAGCTTTACTCACATGACGCTGCAGTTATAGGCCCTAGATACAGTTCATAGTTACAACTTGGTATCATCCCTGTGGCATGCATGCAGGAAGTCTTCACGCTTCCTTATTGAGCCACTTTATTAACGTTTAAACCAACTTATCATGTGTTACATGTTTTGTATTAATGACTTCTCAAATGATTTTTCACGTGCCAGGTACACCTCATTCAGAACTCTTGGAAGAGGTTGAGTGCATGCCTTCGCCACGTTTAGCACTTACCTTGAAAGTTTCAGGGCTTGGAACAACTCGAGAAGTAGAACTGCCCCTAACAAACTTTCGATCTACCATCTTCTACTACGTACAGAAATTGTTACAGCTTTCCTGTAATGGCAACGTGAAATCTGACAAACTTAGACGTATTTGGGAGCCAACATACACGTAAGCTCACAAGTTTGTTATTCTGTGTAGAAAACACTGTGGCCAATTAGGAAATGGGTGTGAAACAATGTTAATTTTTTCTTCCTCCTCTGTAGGAAGCAATGCTAGAATTTTTTTTTTCTTGCATTTATGTCATGATGTTCTTACTGGTTTCAAAGCTTTTAAACCTAGTGCTGTGACTATGAAACAAAAGAAAGTCATAACCTCTAATGCTCAACTGTGACTTGTTAACAATATTTCAGAAGTCACGCAGTTGACCAAGAGAGCAGAATTTGGTCTGTTTAGGGATTTGCTTGGAAGAATCCCATAGGGATATAGTCCTAGAGAGGAGAGGTCCAGGAGTGACGACTGTTTTTTCAAGAATCACTTCCTCCAAACTCAAGAACAAGCCATCCCAATATCTGGGAAGTCAGGCTCTGCCTGTAGGCAGTGTGAGACCTGCCTGGATGAACAAGAAACTCACAACAGAACTCAAAACACAAAAAGGAGGCATGCAAGAGGTGGCAGAAGGGTCAGGTAACCCACGAGGAATATAGAGACATTGTCCCCAGCATGAAGGTCTGGGGTTAGGAAAACCAAAGCCAATCTGGAGTTGAATCTGGTGAGGGATATGAAGGGTAAAAGGTTAGGGAACACTTAAAGAAACAGGACATGCAAGTCTGTGGGACCCAATGAGATGCACCCGCAGAAGCTGGGCACTCATTAATGAACTGTATGGTGAGATAGAGCAGACCCTCAGCAAGCTTGCAGACAAAACCAAACTGGGGGGAATCATTACTGCACCAGATGGTTGTGCTGTCATTCTGAGAGACCTCACGAGGCTACAGAAACAGGGAGACACAAACTTCATGAAGTTCCACACAGGGAAATAGAAAGTCTAGCAGCTGGGGATAAATACGTGTGCTGGTAACAGGCTGGGGGCCAGCTGGCTGGAAATCAGCTTGGCAGAAAAGGCCCTGAGGGTCTGGGTGGACATAAAGCTAAATGAGCCAGCTATGGACCCTAGCAGCAGAGAAGGTCAGCTTTAGGAAGGTTGAACTGGAGTGAGCATAGTGAAAGGCTGCTAGGATGCTGAAAGGGCTTAGAGCATCTGTCATACAAAGAGAGCCTGAGAGGCCTGGGACTATCTGGCGAAAAAAAGGCTTGTGGGATCTTACCAATGTGTATGAATATCTGATGGGAGGAAGTAGGGAAGACAGAGCGGAAACTCTTCTTTGTTGCAACAAGTGAAAGGAAAAGAAAATGTCTCAAACTGAAGTATGGGAAATTCCATTTAAACATAACATTTGAGTAGGGATATTGGACTAGGTCTCCAGAGGGTCCCTTCCAACCTCTGCTATTCTCTCTACCCTAATTTGACCTTACTGGCTTTATAGTAATGGACAGTTGTTGTAAGACTCTGTCTTTGTGTGTATTTTCTATTTACTACAACAGTGTAACTTCTGGCTCACTGGAAAGCTAATCTTTATGAAAGCAAGAACTGCAATAATAAGTTGACTGCAGGTTTTTTTAACTTTGAATTTCAGAGTTGAGCAATGTTTGTGTGTTGTACCGGTTTTCTGAGTTGCCTCATGTAAAAAATTGTGTGCTGTAACAAAACAATTGTGTCTTTTGATTACTCAAACCTCACTTAAGAAAACATCCATTAAATACTTTGCAAGATAAATATTGAGTTTAAGAACTTTGCTGCATTGGGATACTCTGCACAGGAAAGCACAGCTGCTATTGCTGTTTTACCTCATGGTATCTAAAGGTCATTGGTGCCAAACAAGTCAATGTGTAACTTCAGAACTTAGAAGCTGTGCTACTAGTATAAAATACTAACTCATTGTTTTGATATCTAGAATCATGTACAGAGAAATGAAGGATTCTGATAAAGAGAAAGAAAGTGGAAAAATGGTAAGACTTGCTTCTTTGCCTTGGTGTATGTTTTTGTGGCTATTGAAACAAAAGCAGAACAAATCTTACTGCAGGTTTTGAAATGCTGCATTAAAAAAACTAACAGTTTTCAATTACTTGAAGGATATAACTGAGTGTATTTGTAAATGCATGCTCCTTTAAAAAAGACAGTATGTAATGCATGTAAAATCTTAAGGACTTTACAATCAGGAAGAACCAACATTTGGTGGTTCCTGTTGTAGGGTTGCTGGTCAGTAGAGCATGTGGAGCAGTACCTTGGCACTGACGAGTTACCAAAGAATGACTTGATAACCTACCTGCAGAAGAATGCAGACTCAGCTTTCCTGCGCCACTGGAAATTAACCGGCACTAATAAAAGTATTAGGAAAAACAGAAATTGTTCCCAGCTCATAGCTGCGTACAAGGTATATGTCTGCATCCAAACTTCTTCTATTATGAATGGCTGTGTGCTTTGTTTTGCAGCTTTAAAGAGTTTTTTGGAGTCGGGATATGATATGCATAGGGAAATTGAATGTTCACATGCCAATATCAAATTTAATTTGTGCTGGTCTCTGTTTTTTTAATGTCTTGTGTCAAATGTAATTGTGTTAAAATGCATTTGAATCATGGTTTGAGAACCATCCACGATTTAACTAAATTAAGGTTAAACACAGTAACCATTCTGATTTTTCAAATCATTACCTTTGAGTGCACAGTCTCCAAGTTACATAGTAACACACGTTTTCATTCTTAACAATTCATTTTTTACAGGATTTTTGTGAACATGGATCAAAATCTGGATTAAGTCAAGGGGCCATTTCTACTCTTCAAAATTCTGATATCCTTAGTTTGGCAAAGGAACAACCTCAGGCCAAAGCTGGCAGTGGGCAGAACTCCTGTGGAGTAGAAGATGTTCTGCAGTTACTTCGCATTTTGTATATAGTTGCTAGTGACCCTTATGCAGCACGAACTTCTCAAGAAGGTAAGTTAGTTACCTAGCAGAGCTTCTTAAATGTTTTAATGGAAACAAAATAAAGGACAAATTTTCTCTTGCTTGTTTTCAGAAGGTGATGAACATCCTCAGTTTAACTTTCCACCAGATGAATTCACCAGCAAAAAAATCACTACAAAGATTCTGCAACAGATTGAGGTATTACATTAATGTATTATGCACAATATATATATATGTAATACTGCTTTTAAGGCAGTATTATGCTCTTCCACGCTTTGAAATTAGTGGCTTTTTTGCCATTTTGTCTTTTGAATTGTTTCATACAATATTTACTTCCCTATATTTTAGAGTAGATTCTGTAAGAACAGACTAGTCTGAGTAAAAACATATCAAGTAAAAAGTTGTAATAAAACTGTATTTTTTGGTTATGAAGAATATATTTTTATTTTTTTTTCTGCAGCAAACATCAGTGTTACAGTGTAGTGTACATAGGTCTGCCTGAGGATGTTGTAACAAAGGCAATTGATTAAGGTTCACAAACCTCCACATAAAGCTTTCCAAAACAGCGTTTAGAAAACATATTCTTTGTACCAGGTCAGTTAGATGTGTTAAAAGGAAAACTGCCAGATGTAGTTCTTCAGTAGAACTACACTTTCTTTAACAAAGATTCAAAGGAGATGAAGGTTCTTGACTTGCTTGGCCCTTCTGTGCTTTTTGAGGTTTGTGTTTGTGGGATTTTTAAAAAAGTAATTCCAGTTAAATTGCCCTAATTACTCATTTTAAAAAAAGTTCAGTTTTTCATGTTCTTTTAAAGGCTGTTCAGCCACCCTGAATATCTTCATAGTAATAATTTCTGTAGTCTTTTTTAATTATACTCATATGTTAGAAGGGATTATAGTAATATTTCAGTGGGGATCATCTTCACTACACCAAGTTTTTTATGTCTTCTGGTATTAAGGAAGTAGCGTCTAATCACTTTTGGGCAAAACTCAGAGGTAACTCTCTCCAAGTAGTTGTACACTCAGATCTCCCCACAGTGCTTTGAGTAGTACCTATCTTAGAGATTTATTACAGCTTTTTAGTATCTTTGTGCCAAAACACCCGAGTCCCAGAAACACTGTGACCTTCTCATCATGGCCCTTAAAAGGAGAGGGTAAGAAAAAAGTGGCAGTTGCTGGGAAGGAAGAAACTTGCTCAAGCAAAAGAGTGAAAACTCTCTGTGCTCTATAGGGTGTCTGTATATTTGGCTGGGACAATGTGACTTCTTTTTTTTTGTTCCCCCTTGCATTAAACTACAGGAACCCTTGGCATTAGCAAGTGGAGCTTTGCCAGACTGGTGTGAGCAGCTAACAAGCAAGTGTCCTTTCTTAATTCCATTTGAAACAAGACAGTTGTACTTCACGTGCACAGCATTCGGAGCATCAAGGTAAAATTTTAAAAAGTAAAAAAAAAATAATTAAGACTTTAAAAAAATATAATAGGATTTTTTAACTGCTAGTTTACAGAAGGACCTTACCCTAAGGAGACAGACTTTTCTTGCCACATGTAAAGCATTTTTGATAGTAGAAAAAAAGGGAAGAAGATAGGAAACTTTAGAAAGACTTTTGAACACTTGAAAAATTTCTTGTTCGTTGTGTTAGAGGTTTATGAGGAGTAGCATAACTTCTGTTTGATACTCTTCAGTAAATTCCTCTGAAGAAATTCTGGTTTTCAACATCAGCTGAAGACTTGCTTATGTACCTCTAAGCTAGGTTATCCTATCAGGCAGTAATTCAGCTGGGTTGTGCTTCATTGCATAAAGGAGTAAGAAACACAGTGGAAAACATTCTGAAAATAAATGTGGATTAAATGTTGGGGTTTTTTTAAAACATCCACCAAAGCATGTATCTTTTATTTTTATAGTTCCTACAATGGATTGGTGATTGACTTGGTTTGTTTATTTTTAATTCAATGAAGTCTTAACAAAATAGACCAAATCGATCAAAAAGATGCTATTTTGAAAGTTCATATTAGCTGCATAAGGAACTGTAACAAAACCAGGCTTTGAAACATTTAAGGGTCTCCTCTAAAGTGCTTCATTACCCAGGAATCCTCACTATTTTGATTGCAGTAGTGATTACCTTGAGAGCATGTAGACAGTGTAAACTTTTTGCCCCTTTACTTCTATGTAATGAGAAGGAAGAATTAGGTTCTGTGGGGGTTTTTTGGCTGTTTGTTTCTATTCCAAAGAGGAAGAAAAGTGTAGACAGTGAGTTGCAAAAATTATTGTTGTGTCTAATACACAATAGAAGTGCCTCATGAGGAGTGTGAAATGAGGCACTTGAAAGAAAAAGGAAGAGAAGAAAAGGCGTTGTCTTGCAAGACCTCAGTTTAAGTCTTCTTAATATGGAAAAATTTAACTTCTGGGGAAAACTAGTCCAGAAAACTGGGCCGTTTGTGTTGGTTTTTTTGTTTTGAAAAAAGGTAGTGTTTTAGAAAAAGCTATCTTTTAAAATGATCCCTCAGGAAACATGGCATGGTATTTACTTGGTAAGTAAAGCACTTTCTTAAGCTCTAAAAGTACTGGAAATAGTTCTTAAAACTCGTATGCTGTATATGAACCCTGTGTGTACGTGCACGTGGGTGTGTGCCCTCTCTCAGTGTGTCGTGGCACTTGACCATACTTGCCAAACGACAGACGGTAGCTTTGTGGGTAGTTTATGGATGCACAGATGACAATACATATAAGAATTTCAAACTTTGACTTCGTGTAAGAACTGTTTGAGGCAGCTGTTCTTCCTTCACTGTTACAGGTCTGTGTTTGTGTGATTGCACTTCCACTTTGGTTTGATATTTCTCTAATAAAGTGTTTAAGTAAGTAAATATTGCTGTAAAACTTGGTCATTACCAGTAGGCTGATGTACACCAGCCTTGCAGTATGCAATGGAAGTTGTAATAAGTGTCTGGAAACAGTTTTGAGCGTCTGTGATTAAAAAGTACTGCAGTAAATGCTACCCTCTGTTCATTCCACTGTAATTTGAAAACTGTACTAATTCAGATCAAGAATTGTATGTTTTCATTGGTGATGTTACATCAGAAGTTATGGCTGGCCCTTCATAGTAATTAAAGTTACTTAGTTTTCTAAACTCATTCAGTAATGAAGCAACCCATATGTGGGCATTTCAGATATTTCTGAGAAATACTTGAGCATATTACCTAAAAAAAAAAAGAAAATTAAAAGGAGGCATTTAGTACTGAACAAAGTAGCTTTTTCTCAGTGGTTACCTTGAAGTTTTCATGCTGGTAGACATCGAAGTTTTAAACAACTGGGTTTTGTTTTTTCTCCAGGGCAATTGTATGGCTACAGAACAGACGTGAAGCCACTGTTGAAAGGACAAGGACCACAAGCACAGTGCGACGCGATGATCCGGGAGAGTTCAGAGTTGGACGCCTCAAACATGAAAGAGTGAAAGTTCCGCGAGGTGAATCCTTGATGGAATGGGCAGAAAATGTCATGCAGATTCATGCAGACAGAAAATCTGTTCTAGAGGTAAAGCATATCTGCCTAGCAGAGCAAGGTTAGATAGCTGTTTCTAATGTACTGGCCGGGATATGGAATATCCTGTTCCGTAACCAACACTGAACATCTCACTAGGATTTTGCTTTATTATTAACATTCCTTATGCTTTTCTAGGTTGAGTTTTTAGGGGAGGAAGGAACAGGCCTAGGTCCTACCTTGGAATTCTATGCATTGGTGGCAGCAGAATTTCAGAGGACAGATTTGGGAGCTTGGCTTTGTGATGATGATTTTCCAGATGATGAGTCTCGTCAGGTATGTTTCAGTCTGTGTTTTAAACAGAGTACCTGGGTAAATGAAAAATGTGCTAGATATACAAGAAGGGAAAAACACCTGATAATTGAGCAACCACTTATTATGGTCAAGAACGACCACTCTGCTCCACAGCTTGCTTTCTTACCTATTCTCTTTTTAACAGAGGAGTATAAAAAGTTAAACAGCACAAATATGTAATTAAATTCACCCTTAACAATGTCATTTTTTTTGTCTCTCTTAAATCAGGTTGATATTGGTGGTGGATTGAAACCTCCTGGCTACTATGTACAGAGATCATGTGGACTCTTTACAGCACCATTCCCACAAGATAGTGATGAACTTGAAAGAATAACCAAACTCTTTCATTTCCTTGGCATTTTCTTGGCTAAATGCATTCAGGACAATAGACTTGTGGATTTACCTATTTCTAAGCCTTTTTTTAAACTCATGTGTATGGGGGATATTAAAAGTAACATGAGTAAATTAATATACGAATCACGAGGTGACAGAGACTTGCACTGTACTGAAAGTCAGTCGGAGGCTTCTACGGAAGAAGGGCATGATTCCTTGTCAGTAGGAAGTCTGGAAGAAGACTCCAAATCAGAATTTATTCTTGATCCACCAAAACCTAAACCTCCTGCCTGGTTTAATGGAATTTTAACATGGGAAGACTTTGAATTAGTAAACCCACACAGAGCTAGGTTTCTAAAAGAAATTAAGGACCTTGCAATTAAAAGGCGTCAGATTTTAAGCAACAAAAGTCTGTCAGAAGATGAAAAGAACACAAAGCTACAGGAATTAATGCTGAAGAATCCATCAGGTTCGGGGCCTCCACTTAGCATAGAGGATTTGGGGTAAGAGTTTTCATATTTATAGATATGCAAGCAGTGTTGTATTAGAGACAGATGTCAATGTGTATAATAAAAAAATGAAGATTTCTTCATTTTAAATAGTGTCGTTGCAAGGGAGAATCATTAGAAATGCAGCAAGATCCAGTTTGCCATCTGTAGCTATATTCTTGTTCCTTCATTTGAGGATCTTCTCACTTGCTCAGTTCCCTAATGTTAAAACTTAAATGTGGCTGCACTGCAATGCCAAATGACTCTCCAGAAACACGCTTGTAAAGACCTGCAGAAAAGTGTGATTTGGTAATTTCTTTGCTGCGATAACTTGAAATGTATCAAGGTTTTTGGAGAGCTTTTAAAGGGGACGGATTGAAATTTCAGATTGCATTAATAGACACAGTGCAGTGTTTGAATCCATGTTGAACAGAACGTGTGCTAGATTTTAGCAAATGTTAAAGACGGACAAGTGCTCATATGTGTGTAAACTTTGGTCAGGACGTCATCTTTTGTAGTTTTAAATTATTCCTTTTGAAACAACAGTAGATTTTCTACTATTAATATAATGAGTTATTCATTACAATCATGCTGTGCCACAAGAAGGGCATAGTCAGAGTTCAGCAGTTGCTTGCAGCCGTGCAGACTTCAGCGTGGCTCTTTACAGAGAGGAGGTGTGTAGCACCATCATCAAAGGTCCTAAATGCCCAGGATGTTGAGTGGCTCTGTAACGGTTATGGCTGGAAATTCATGTAAAGGACTTTCTGAGTTTGTGAACTGAAAACAGTTTGAGTAGTCTTGAAGCTGATGACTTAAAGATATCAAAGTCTATGAAATACAATTATCAACTCCAAATAAATAGTGGGTGAGTACACACATGTGCATACCATAGATTAGGAACTGGAATTGTCTGTGTGGCCTATTACTAGTTGTAGTAACTGTGGTACCACTGCTCGTGTAGATACAGGACAATCCACAAACAATGGTTTCTAATGTAATGAGATGCTTTTGGGTGCAGTTTATAAATCTGGTGTATTTGCAAAAGCAGTAGCAGACTTTTCTGCAGTTAGTAACTGTCTTTCTGTTTTGAAGTCTAAATTTTCAGTTTTGCCCTTCATCCAAAGTATATGGATTTACAGCTGTGGATCTCAAGCCAGGTGGTGAAGATGAGGTAAGGAAACAACCTGCCTCGGCAGTCTGAACAGCAGTGAAGTTTTTACTGCCTCAGCAGAAACTGTAATGCAAAGTGAATTCTTACAGTATTTCTCTATTGTGTTGGCAGACTGTAACAATGGATAATGCAGAGGAATATGTAGATCTCATGTTTGACTTCTGCATGCATACCGGTATTCAGAAACAGATGGAGGCATTCAGAGGTAATTCCAAATATGGCAGAGTATGCATGCAGTCAGGGGGCCTCATGGTGTTCAGAGTGTATTGGTTTAAAGTGGTGGCACAGAATGGCTTTCAAAAACAAACTCTTGAATTAAGAATGCAATAGACAAGATATTAATTTCATAATACTTGCATTAGTTACACCATTTTTGATCTTGAAGAGATTCTCTTTACCTTAATGAAGAAACTTGATTGATTCTGGTTTGATTAAAATATAATAGAAATGCTGGCGGTATTTTATATACATTGAGTTGACTTCTAACTGTTATCTTGTGTAAATTAAAGATGGCTTCAACAGAGTCTTTCCAATGGAGAAGCTGAGTTCCTTCAGCCATGAAGAAGTTCAGATGATTCTTTGTGGAAATCAGTCTCCTTCTTGGGCAGCTGAGGATATCATCAACTATACTGAACCTAAACTGGGATATACACGCGACAGGTACTTCCATTCTAAGTGATTTTAAAATAGTAGCTAAAAGATATGTTAAGTGACAAAATGTCCAGAATGGTTCTTAGATAAAGACGCCAAATTGGATGAGAGTGGTGGTCACTGAAGTGCAAGTGGTTGTCTAAAACTGCATTACATAACTACGTATGTTACAACAGATAGGATGAGAGGATAAGAAAACTAAAAACATTAAAATGTGAACACTTAGTGGAGATGTAATGGCACCTGACTAATGCAGGCTATTAAAAATAGCGTTTCAGAGTTTTTACTTAAATCTGTGGTTGTTGTGTGGTGGTTTAGTCCCTGCCACGTGCCCACCGCCAGGCACAGGAAGGAAAAAAAAAGAGAGCACAAAGCCTGGGTGTGAGATTAGGAGAATTTAATAGGATAACACACACAAGAAACAATCAGAGCAACAACAGTGAGAAAAACAAGGTACAAAACAAGCGATACTGAGCGAATAAACAGGCACACCGGACCCAACGGACCCAGCACACCCCTCACCCAACGTCACACAGGGAACTGAGCTAGGGGCATGGTGTGAGCATGGTGTGGAATAGCCCGGCTGTGGCTCCCCCCAAAACTCCTGCTAAAAATTCACCCGGTCCTGGCCGAACCAGGACACATGGCTATAATTTCTGTTCAGTTGGGTATAGCTGTTACTTTTCCCTTATTTAAAAAAAACACTCTCTTGTCACCTTATCATAACTAACTATTTTTATGTATTTTAAGCCCTGGATTCCTTCGATTTGTGAGAGTCTTGTGCGGTATGTCTTCAGATGAAAGAAAGGCTTTTCTCCAGTTCACCACTGGTTGTTCAACGCTCCCACCAGGAGGACTGGCAAACCTACATCCCCGGCTCACTGTTGTCCGCAAGGTATGGATGACTTCTTCAGGTTGCCCTTCAGACCGACTACTTTGGCTTTTGAACGTAGTCATTGCTACATTAAGAAACAGCACTGACTTTTTTTGTTTGTTTTTATTTATGACACTCTGCTAAGCTTTGGGTACCAACCCCTGTATCAGGTCTGACTTCCCATTTTAATATAAAAGAATTAACATATATAGGAAGTAAATAGACTTTTAAGTTGGTCTGAAGCTTTCCTGATGCTGCTGTTTCTTGACAGCTGGCACTATGTACACAGTAAATGCCATGAATTAGAGGACCTTCCAACTTAGAACTTCCATATTGAGTGCTGTGAAATAACCGCGGTAAGAAAATGTTTCTTCTCCTCAGGTTGATGCTACAGATGCAAGTTACCCATCTGTGAATACATGTGTGCATTACCTCAAGCTGCCCGAGTATTCTTCTGAGGAGATTATGAGAGAGCGTCTGCTGGCTGCTACAATGGAGAAAGGCTTCCACCTCAACTGAGCTGCTGACGGCAGTATGGGACACGAGAAAGTGTTTTTTTGATACTAGCGAAGCCTCTTGTGTTTGTGTGCAAAAAATATGATCTCCACGCTGTGCTCTGATGAGACTTGCCTTTTTTTTCACCTGTGAGGCTTTAGGAACATGTGGAATAAGTTTGTTAGCTGCTAATGACAAAATAAATCCTTGTAACTACACAGCCAGCAAGAAATTGGCACAGAACACTGTGTGATGCTTCAAGGGCTTGCACAACCGGAAATTAAGGTGGTTCTTTGACTGTTCCAAAGAACAGATCATCAGATTTTCAGTGTTCACTGACACAAATTTCTAACAGTGTATTTGTGTAAAGTTTGTCATTTAATACCTTGTACACTACAGTTGCCATCACCGATCCCCGTTCTGCTGGCTTTAAGCTAACTGGTCAGAAACTTGCTTCCTTAAAACTTAGAGTTATATGGGCATCTCCAGCTTTTTCTTTTTAAATGGTGCCTGCACTATTGGAGTATTTTAGTGGGTTTCCGCATATAATCATGCACAACCGTTTTTTTTTTTTCCTCTCCTTTCAAGTGGGAATATATTTTGATTTCTCAGATGCCCTGCTATAAAGATCAAATCCTTAAGTGTGTTTGTGCAGCTCAACAATAAAGCTATTAAAAAACACTGGTTCCTAGTGCAAGGCACACTTAAAGCAAGTTTTACTTTCGGTTGTATTTTCTTTGTATATTATAAACATTTATTTAACTTGTTGCAGTTTGAAGTTTAAAAAAACAACACCCAATGTGTAAGCTCAAAAGTAATCATTAAAATGTTTGCAACATACAGAACTGTCTCCTCTGAGTACTTCATTAATACATCTCACATTATTAAATCTGTCTGTGTTCTGAACATCGTGCCATACTTTTTTTCAAGGTCTAAGAGAACTACGTGGCAATAATTGATCTACGAACTCATCTCAGGGCTCAAATTTTTTCCAGAATTACATAGTGCAACTTTTTAAGAACTAGTCTGGCAGTGAGCACACTGCATGTGGCAGTTCTTGCTGCTCTTCGGTGGGCCCACGTGACCTGAGGTTATAGTTCTTCCTTACACTGCAATAAAAACTGGGTCACAGGATGCAGCTGATTCAGCTCTACTTGAGCTGGAGCGGGGCCTGGCTTGGTTTCAGCACGTGGTGAAGTACTTTTTGGTAAAAAGTGACTTACAGACTTTAAAGATATCTAAGTACTTCATACCAGAAAAGAAAAATTATTTTAGTTGAATCTGTGTGGTAAGTTTTGTTCTGTGCCGGTCCTCTTTGGTAACAGTCTTTCCTTGGACCACTGCTCCCACATATAAATCAGGTTGACACCAGGTTTCTTTTCATAGCATTATTCATAGGACTTTACCAGCATTGTCCTTGAAATTATTCCTGATGGAAAATGGAAGGGGAATTCCCCCCCCGCCCTCCCCACCTTTGTGTCTATTGTGCTGCAAGAAAACAGTTGCCTAAACCTTGTGTACAAGTATCTGCTCCAGATCCAGTGTCAGCTTGTTTTGCTGTTTTTAAACCATGTGGGCTATTCCCCCACACAACACTCCACCCTCTGCTCCTTTGACCCTGGTTTCTAGGTGCACTTTAGATGTGACCGTTACATGCTTTCACACCCAAAGCTCACACAGTAAATGTTCTTTCAGTATCAGGTTGTGCCTGGTGTTGGTGTGGAGGTCGTGAAGAAGGAGGCAGATACCTTCATTCTAGCCAGGTAAGTGAAAGTAAGCTCGGATTGGTAACTTCAGTGGTGTCCAGTGTAGTGTGCAGGTATGCAGCAGCATGTTGTATGCCTCTGAATGCCAGTTAGCGTAGCTACCTCCTGCGCGAGAAGGGAGGTTGGATTTGGTACCTAGCTGCTACTGAGAAACTTGCGTTACTTTTGGTACTCATCTTTGTAAAAGTTTTAATCATGATGCGTGGATAAAATATACAAGAGAAAAAAATACACTGGTGTGCTAAAAGAGAAAATATTTTGTGTAATTCATGAAGCCAACATGACCTAACTTTTGAATTTAATTCTCCTTTATTAACGTTATATTTAAGTGCCAAATACTTCTAGTTACAAGGTATACAGGAGTACTAAATAGAGCTATACTTCTGGTGTTTACATTTCTTTTGTAACCATGACTTACAAGGAAAAGGGAGTGAAACCAGCTTTCTGATGAAGGAGGGATCTAGTTTAAATGTGGTCATAAAAGTTACAGAGCTTTAATTAACGGTACATTTTGATGAAAATAAAATCAAGTTGGTGCTTAAAGGAAACACTGGAACTCAGTTTGATTGACATGTCCGTATTTTCTGTCTTCTAGGTCTGGCACGATGCTACAGAATTCAAGAGACACCTAGATGGTTGTGTGTAAGTTTCCATTACTTTATCCTCAGTTAGTTTTAGAAAGATTTCTGCTGGGTCAATAAAGCTGCATCTGAAGTTGAAGGTTCCACATTCTGTTTAGCTGTACCGTTCCGTTAGGTACATAGGGTATAGGAGAAATGGGAAGTATTTTCCAACTACTTTGAATATTGCATGAGTCAGTCCCAGGACATCAGGAAACTGCTCTTGATGGTTTCACCATCTTCTGTAAAATGCATGAGTCCGTTGTACATCTTCCTAGCTTTCTGCCACTTTGTCAAGCACAAACAGGGGGGCGAGAATTCTGTTCCTGTTTGTTTCCACAATGCAGCCATTTAGCACCATTTCATCCAGAATGATGTGCACTCTGTCCAAGTTGAACATGATCTGGAAATACTTCAAGTTAAGTACATTTTGAACAACATGAAGATAAATCAGAGAAAATCTTGGGCACCTTGGTCTTTAATCGCAGTTTACAAAAATAGGTATTTCTCAATTCATTCTAGTTTATTTGGCTGTTTATTTTACCAGAACTAGGCAAACAGGTCAACTGACACTTTTTGTTTTTCTGGCCACAGAGATGTCAGAAGTGTGTAGTAGAGAAGTTGAAGCCCCAGCAGTCTCCCATCCTGGAAGATTACCACATAGTAGTAAAAGCAAGGTAAATTTGAGCTTAGATGTAGGTGGTTAATTTTACTGTCTGCCTGAGCACCACATATTGCTTGAATATAAAATGTTATCACCTTGAATGTGAAAATGTAAATATTCTGCATTTCTTCTTAGAAAAGTAATAGTCAAATTCTTAAAATTTGATTATCAAATTTTCCTTACTAATGCTATTTGATCTGCTTGAAAATAGCTTGAGAGGAACATCCTGATATGTAAAGTTGAGTCATTGATCTCAGCAGAATTAAATACTTTCTAAAAGGTATTTCTATAATCTAATGTTCAACCTAAAGGAAAATAATCTGAAGCAATGTGAATTTGTACTGTTGTGATACACGAAATTGGTCCATCACCACGTCTGTCTTCCCTTAACGTTCTCCAACAGCATCTGTCTCAAAACAAACGATGGCAGGCCTTACTGCGGTATTAGGCGGCGGGCATTCTTCTGCGTACAGCAGTGTTCTGTGCATCCGCTGAACAACTGCAAAGGGTTACTTAATGAAGAAAGACTCTTATGTTGCCGTTTCTCACCAGAACCTGAAATGGAAGTAGGCATAGCGAAAGGGCCTGCTGGGCACATCTGTTCCGCCTGACTGAGGCGTGAATAACCCTTCCTCCGCTTGGCTCCCCACCTGCTCCTGCTCTTTAAACGTGTGTTCTCCACTGTGCTCAACAGAGCAGCTTGGCCTTGGTTTTGCTCCCTCCAGTTCTTGCCTGTGTATTGAGGACTGCTGCAGTGGAGCGAGCAGATACTTTACAGTGACTTCTAAATACATTTTTCAGTACTTTTTCCCAACTTTGTTATGAGTCTCTTATGTGCCTTCTCTGCCCATTATGCCACTTTTGATGCTGTGGTTTGAGCTCAGGAAGACAGCCTAGTTTTGCTCTAGTCCTTGTCTTTATGTTAGTGGGCTTCCAGTCTAATCAGTGGAGTTGCAAGAGCCAGGTTTCTGAAGGCATCAACATTTTCCTCTGCTCAGAATGATAAAGCTCAAGTCTCATTTTTTGAACATGACTCAGAGGACTGCTCTGTCTCACAAGTTCTAGTGGCTCTGACTACGGCAGCCTGCACTACTGCTCTGCCGAAGGGCAGGAGCGGTGTGAGTGCTGAACTGTATATGGCAACAGCTGAGGAGCCATGTATTTGTATACATTTGTTCGTCCTAGGTGGATGCAGGTGGTGGGGAGGCAACACCTTAAACCACCAGAGCTGCAATAACGTGAGCTCATAAAAGTGAACAGTTTTAGGTCTGAACTGAAGAACTGGATTTAAGAAACATTGAACATCTCCTTGCCTTGTTTTTTAGCACTTAGCTTTGAGAAGGGAATTCCTTAATCTTGAGTTAGGTACCTTATGTTCCCTGCAATGAGTGGTGAAAGCCAGACCCATCAAACAGTTCACAGGTTCTAGAGAACCAGGGCTGAAGCCAGTACTTGGGAATGCAGAGAGGGATTTTTCTGCAATCCCTTCTCTTGGATTCATAAGCCCAAGTCATGACTTCAGGTAATGAATGGCTCGGTCACTTTTAAAATGCCACAGCAGAGAGACTGCCTGCCTGAAGTCTGTAGAGGATGGAGGCTGGGGAATTCCAAACCCACCTTAACCCACATTAAAGCAAGAAGAGGGCACACGTGTCAACCTTGTGTGTGATCGCCCTTCTACGAGATTAAAAGTAGATGCTTGAACTCATTCAGGCTGAACTGTAGGATGAACCTGTATGGTCAAGTAACACGGCTAGCAGGCTGTCACCTTCCTCTGCTGTTTCAAATTGCCGTGAGTGCTCTGGGCAGAACTCGGTGTTACCTTGTATTTGTGCAGAAGGGTAAGCAATTGTGTCACTGCTCCGGCAAATGTGTGCTGCTTGATCAAGAGCACTGTGTGTCTTGGTATGTATATAGCAGAATTCAGGCCTTCAAATAACTTTACTACCAGTTACTGTTATGTGAGAAAGAGACAGTATATCTGTTCACAAGACCTTGGGTATATCCGTGGTTCATTAGATAGCTTCTAATTTGCTGGCCTAAATTTAACCTAATTCAATTCTCAGTTGTATTTTAAATACCAGATTTCTCCCTGAGTCTGACCATAGGCATAAATTGCTTCTAAAAATCAGACTTGTGCCTTTCAATACTGAGGAGCAGTACTGTCCTTAAAACTTCAACAGTCTGTCCCTGGAATCACAGAAACTGAAAGGTAGTTGTTTTATTTTGCTTGGCAGATGAAAGACTCAGGACAGATTTCTTCCTGTGGTGGTATACTTCTTAAGTAAAGCAGTCTTTACACAATTATTTTCATCTGAGAAGTTAGGATTTCTTTATTCCAGTAGTATGAGAATTTTTTAGGGAGACAGCTCTTCTGCTGCTGATTAGTTCACCTCTAGCACTGCTCTACGCAGGCAAGAGGATCTGTTAATAAAGTTAGACTACATTCCATTCAGGTTTCAACAAGTGATAAAGCCAACTCCTCCTGTCTGGTAATTTTTACATTCTACCACTGATTCACACTGCTCCAGTTCCCACAGTGGAGCAAGAGCCTCCTGTCTCTCCAGGCCTTCCTCTTCCTTTGTGAGTCCCAGGGATGTAAAACCCAGAAGACTGGATCAGCCAGGATCAGTGATGATGCAGCAACTTGCCAGTCCCACTTTGTTTTTCTGTATCACCTTGTTTAAGGAAACATGCAAAACACACTTAGCACTGCTCCTGCCCTGCTGCATTTCCTCAAGAGCTGATACCATGTCAAAGGAAGACTGCACCCACGCCACTAAGAATCTTCCATCTGTTCCACTCAAACCCAGTGAGGTTAAATGAGGTGTTGGTGCCTCTGCAGAGCCATTCCAGGTTACTTCAAAACTGGCCAACTCCATTGCAGAAAACAGCGGTATGATTTCTGTCCATCTGTAACCTGTTAATCTCACATCATTATTCCAGAACCAGTGATCTCACCTGCAGTTTGAACGGGATACTAACACCGTGCTGGAAAGGTCTATCATACTGATTTGGGAAGGTCCCAAAGCATTCTTTACTCTCATCAACCTAACATCTCGGCCTCCTTTTTCCATTCCCTTCCCTTTTACCCTGCTGTTCCTGGCAAACAGTCAGATTGCACAGGGAGCAACCTTGGCTCTTTTCCCTTTCCTGTAAGTCTCATGACTATAGGGTTACATCTCGTCATACACACACTGCTTTGCCATTCACGCCCAAGTGCCCTGCCCAGGGAGAGAGACGTATCTCTGAGCCTCAGCAAGGCTCACCCTCCTCACCTGTCACTTGTTTGGCAAGTGACCCCAAATTTCAGAGTTTAAATCCCTGAAGTCATAGATCCACACCCAGCTGAAAAGCAGCAAAGCAAACCCGTTTGAGCAACAGGAAAAAGCTACATTCAGTGTGTGCAACTGCGGAGTGCTCCACCCAGAGCTGCCATTTGAGGTCCTGCTTCTAGTGAGAATCCTGGCTGCCCACAAAAGAGGACTAAGGGACTTTCACTAGATCTGTGCAGATGCTAACTGGAATTTTTAAACAGGTGTGCAGAAGAAAACATATATTAATATCTCCATCTGTAGATAAAAGTCTATAATACAAGTTTTCAGAGCACCCAGCTAGGAAATATTCCTGACAAGTCGTGAGCCTAGGCACAGGCTGGGCCCGTACTGTCTGTGGGCTACAGATTTCAGTCAATGCTGTTGTGGTTGCGTAGAAGCAAGTGACACCTACTACAACTGGTATTTAAGGGTTATGCTGGCTTTTGGTAACTTTAAGAGCTGCTCTTACTTAAGGCATTAATGGGACCTTCTATCACAAAGAGTTTTTATGGCACATACATAGGAAGAGGAAGTAAATGTGACACAGCCTTGTGTGTCCTTCCACCAAACGTCACAGGCAGAGAGTTAACTGGGGGAGAGGGGAAGGAAAAAAGCAAAAAGACACATTTAGAACTTGCATGTGATAAATAACTTCCTTCATACAGAGACATTTTAAGATAGATCAGGATTTTTGAGACAAGTAATTAAGGGTGTGTCCAGGCTGAAGAGAGGATAAAGTGCTGCCAACACCTTGTGATCAGGTAACGCACCCAGGAGCACAAACAAAAGCTTTGTAGATTACGGCATGGGTACGTACCAGGCAGATGGTTTGCTACTGAATATACAGCATTACAGAACTTTGGTTTTCATCCTGGAGATTCATCTCCAACTGAAGATTAGTTAGAGTTGCTTCTTTTTTTAATCTGGAGTCACACATTCCGACTGTCTTTGCTAACACTGGCTTTAAAATAACTTCTAGTCTGTGTAATGGCTGACAAATTTTAGACACTGAAATCCATTTAATGCTTTCTGACCGTTTCTTCCTCAAATGGCTGTGCTGACATTAAATAGGAGACAAATGGTGCCTTCAAGTTCTGTGATAGTCTCGAACAACAGTTTTAAGCTAATCCTTACAGGTTTCCATTTCATCCACTTATTTCACAGTACAAATTGGAGTGTATCCTTATAAATTCTCAGAATGAATTAATCATTTAATTTTCTTACTATTTAACACGCTGTATTCTGAAAGTGTTATTCCACAGGGGAATGAAGAATACAGTTGATTCACGTGAAGCACTCCCTGTATCAAGGCTTTTTATCTATCCTAGGAGCAGCAGCAGCTAGTTGCAATGGAATGTAATGTTTTTTTTGGATCAAGACTACATTCTTCAAATGCTTGGTCCTAGAGCACCCTGTCTTGCCCTCCCCTCCCACAAGGGGAACGTAAGTATTCATCTCTTCCGTAAAGTAATGTGTCTTCAAGTGAGCTTTGCCTCACCAGCTGAAGCAATAGAAAAGTCAACTTTATGTAATTTTAGAAACTCTCATGCTTTACCCAGCATATCGTTCCCTACAAAGCGGCTGTGCTTACACTTGCGTTTTTACAGTCTCTTTGTCATCGTCACACCAAGAAAGTAGCTCCTACACCATCCAAGCTGGAGTTTCAGAGCTACGGAAAATCCCACTCCCTTATTTCATACACAGAAGTGAGACTCATCTAGTGCTGTTAACGCATTAGGCAGCAACACCCCTAGAACAATTTCAGTGCTTGTTCATTCAGCTGGCCCGACAACACTACTTACGGATACTTTTAAAAACAAACCAAACAACTTTGGAAAGGCTGTATCAGTCCATCAGAGGGACCCTTAAGTACAGGACTGACTCTCAAAGTAGACACCATATAATGGCTAAATGTTTTTACAGTTCACGCAGAAAGGCTTCTGTAAAAACCATGGCCACTCTAAAGTAGCTGCTTAACTGGCTAGTAGCTAATCAGTGTTCACTTTTGCAGCGTGCATGAGGTAACTTTGCAATTCACGCTTTGTTAAGCATCACACACACCTATGTCATACAAATAGATAAACACTATGTACGAATCCTGTTGGGCGGGATTCAGATTGGCCCGAGTCTCTGCCTCGTGCCCAAGGTGCCCTTCCCGACAGCCGACTCCAGACTCGGGCCAATGTGCAAGGCACAGTGCAGGTGCCCTGGGGAATGCGGGTCTTTAGACCCGAATGAAAGCTGGAGTCCCGCGTCGGCAGGAGCTGCACCGCTGAGAACACTTGGGGTAGTGCCCTGTGGCTGGGGAAGCTTTAAGAATCAGTGCATGTGCTGCAGGCTTGGTGTGGGCTCAGGAACATTTCAACTGCGTGATGGTCTCAGCCTTTAAATGCAACGGGGGTTTGCTCTGTGCACAGGTGAATAGCCTTCAATGATTATCATCTGGGTTTCGTGGGGTTTGATTTCATGTCATTTCCTACTATTTTTTTCATGTTAGTAAACACTACTTTCAGTATAGAGTAGCCACTATCACTTTTGAAATAAACTTCCTATGGATCTGTACACAAAAATAATAGCACAGAGACAGGAAATTGTGACAGTCGCCTGCCAGATACTCTGTATGCAAAGATTCTGTAAATACTCCTTGGTGTTTGCTGTTACAGACCGTCAGACAGTACTTCCTCCATCAGATCTTTCGCATCCAAGCTAACCGTACTGCATATGAGAGTTAGCGTAAGACTGTTTGGCAAAGGAAATGTTTTAATCCCAGATGAGGATATTATCTTACGCGCTGTGAAAGGCGTATTGAGGGATTATTGCTTGCACTGCATTAACATATAAGACACTTGCAGTCCAAATCTTACATTGTTCTGGGCCTGCTATTCAAGCTATTGTCAAAAATAAATACAATCCTGAACAACCCAGTTGTTCATTGTTACACCTCTGCATTATATTTAATATTGAGGGTATCCCACTTCATTTCAACTATTTTAGGTATCCTCTCAGCTTATGAAAAGCTCTTCTTCCTAAGTGGGAGACTTCTTTTGCGCATATGTAGAAGTAAAATGCTCTATCTTTAAATTGTTCCTGAAATGCATAATGTAGAAAAGTGCATTTCTGAATGGAAAAATTATGTACATCATTTGTATTTCATACATGGTGAGGAGAGAGGTATCAGACGCGAGCTTTTCCAATATTATTTTCAGTATCAACAAACAAGATAGTAGCGCGCACTCCTACCTTCCAGATATTTATATTGACACCCTCATGCAGGTGAGACCTGTGTGGAAGATGGATTACTACAGGAATGATTCAGCCACTGTACTGCACCCGTTGCAGACATCAGTGTTGGCAGATAACACAACAACTTCCCTGAACAGTGCAGACCAGCAGAGCGCTGTGTGCAGAAGCTTTGCTGGATGTGCAGCAGCCTTCCTCAGGTATCCAACAGGCTGCTGGTGCGAAGTGTGGAACTACAGGAAATTCATCTTGGCATGAAAACGATGACCAGAGGCGGGCAGAATTTAAAATCAACAGTACTCCAAACAAGATAAAAAGAGTCAGGTAATTGCAGAGTCAAGGTACTCCATATGGAAACATAGGAGACTTTTTATGTGTCACTACTGAATAGGTCAGGTTAGTCTCCAATTCAGCAAAGCTCATACACAAGTACACGTCGTTCTAATCCTTAACTATAATAACTGAATGCAAAAAATGCAGTTACACAGTCACTTGTAAGAGTCCCTTCATGCTGAAATTTCATTATTACTCTTTCATAATATAAATGAACTTACGAGTCTTATCTTAATACCACAGCATTTTGTGCATTTCAGAAAGGAAATACACACAGCATATGTACACCTGCATATACTTACATATATATTTAAGTGCAGTAAATGAGACAGAGTTCCAGCATGTAGCAAGCATTAAAATATTTTAAACAGTGAAATTAATTCTTCCCTTTTTTTTTTTTTTTTAGTAAAGAAGTAAGAACAGCTACAAGAGAAATTATGTCATTTTCCTACATTCTTTATATGTACTACTTCTTAAATAAGGTAAATAAACTAAATTACTCCACAGTATGTGATTCCAGGGTGGCAACTGTATTTCAGGTGTATAATTGAAACTCTTTTTTACCAGTAGATGGCCATTTAACTAACAACAAACAGGCATAAGGGTTGCTGAAGCAGAGTGAGCATGCGATAGGATAGGAAGAACTGAGGAGAAAGACTGACTGTGCTACGTTCTCCTGGTTTAATTTTCTTTGAACTCAGTATTTTATTTACTCACTATTTGTGTTTAGTTGTTCAGGACTGTATTTTAGTATTTGTTTGTATTTGGTTTTAGTTCATTTTTTAAATTACGTTTTAGTTTACCCTGCAAATCATGCACATGAAACTACAGCCGTGTAAGGGGAGGGGCAGAAAAAGAAAAGAGTATTTGTGGCAATGCCCCATTTCCTAAATTTCCTCCTCCCAGACCTTTATCTCCTTCCATTGATACAAAAAGTAAAACCCACCTAGACTTTAATGAAGCAAGATCAAAGCGCAAACCTAATCTTACAATGATGCTACTGCTATGTGGCTCAAGACAGAGCTGTAACATTGTTCTTACTACTGCGGTCATTTCAATACCTATTTTACTGTACACTTAAAGAAAAAAAAAAACCCTTGAATTAATAATTAGTTAAGCCTAAAAGTTTCCCCATTATTATAACTTTTCATGTGTAAGTGTAAATGGTACTTAGTTTTCTCTAAGCAAGCTCTCTCTGTTTTACTTTAGATGGTACCAGGCTTATCTTAATGACAGAGGATTTAAAGAGGTGACCCTCAGGAACATCAGCCACGCTTTCAGAAAGGTGCCAAAATGGTGCTGCTGACGGTGAGTGCACAATGTGTGAAACCTCTGCATTGTCTGGACTATGGGACTGTCAGTGCTGAGAAGGCAGTATGAACTGGAGCATACACCAAAAAGAGATAGATAAATGCATTTCTGATACTGAAAAGGATACATCTAATTCGCTCTGCAAGGAAAAGAGATAGACAATCATTAGTTACAGTTTGATCTCTCCTAGTCGTTAAACATTACGCATCCCTTTAGAGGCTAAAGAAAGTCTTCAAAATAATGATAAAAAATTTTAGGGCGATTCGGATTTCTGTTCTGGACTGTACAGTCACACACTCTTTCCTGCAACATTGCCTTTGATGCGTTACCTGCCTCTGTAACAAAAGGTAACATTCTGAAATTTTTACTGAGAAAAACGCACTGAGATCACCCACAAGTAACACTTTGAATCTGTGCGGTGCCATCTGAATCCGTGGGTGGAAAACCAGCACCTCTAATCATGGTAACTCCAGCCCTGTATTCTCCCTTCCTCCTTCTGCAAAACCAGGATGTTAATGCCAAGTTCACAGTTTATATAAAAGCACATTTTAAAATGTTGCTGCAGATCATTTCAACAGCAAAATCTAGACTTTTGTATGTACCCCATGGCTGTGGTGGCAGTAGCTGGATGTATTAGGAGAAGGAAGGCAACGCCAGGCTTTGGACCCTTAGCACTTCTAACTATTCTCCAGCCCCAGCAACACAATTCTTCACATAGTCATCGTTTCCCTTCTAGTCTTGGCTTGGTTTTAAGCATTTAACCGAAATGTCTGAGTTGGAAGCCCTTGTGGTCTCTCTGCAGTCAGCAGAAGAGAGAGGTATCTTCCACAGTTGACTCAGTACACTTGGGGCATGACTCACGTTCTCGAGATAGTCATCAGTCTCTGCTGTTGGTAATGGGAGCTTAGGATGACCAAACTTCTAACTTAGGTGACTCAGTTAAATGTCTAAATTTAGAAGCAATGAATCACAGCCTCAGCAGTTAAGATCTTGCACAGTTGGGGTGGAGCTTCCCCAGTCTCTGCTGAAAGAGGGAATCTTACCTGCTACCAAGGGAATTTAGTTTGCTAACGTGGTTTCCATTCACAATCTAACCCTGGGTGAAGGCGGAGTTCCCACTGGTAAAATTGCTACTACTTCTGTGGTCTAAAGATGTTCTAAATGGGACCAGTTCTAGTCTACAGGCCTCTGCTGAGTGACTGCCATTCTTAATTTAGAAATCTTTCATACATCACAAAAATTGTATTTTAAGAGCCTGATCAGTTTAAGTTTCCTCAGCATTAAAAAGCAGTTGAAAATGCTGGAATATGATCTACATCTACAGCATGCAGAGTTTTCCCTGGGTAGCCATACAGAAGGGAAGGGGACTCAGAATTACATCTCACAAGCAACTTTGAAAGCTTTCCCCCTCATTCTGTTAACATTTTTTCTGATACCTGAATTAAAGCTCTGTAAACTCCCTTAGATAGAGTATGTGAAAATGTTTAAAGCTCACAAGCCTGAAAAGAATAGATGATAAAATGTCCTTCTAGAGCAGGACAGATGTTCTTTCCTTTCCCAGAGTTCTGCCCCGTTGTCATCATCATAATTTGGGATTCTGCTAAAATTCTGCAATTCCTAAACACTAATCCATAATAGTACAGACTTATACTTTCCTGCTCTGTGGTTTCTGCCAGAAACCTCAGCTAGAATTATAGCCCTCTTCTTCAGCGCTCTGCCATTTATCCTGTTAGATGCTATTAAAAATAGAACCACAGAACGGCATGAGATGTTTTTACCACCCTCCTTTTTGGTTCCCCTAGTTTCAAACCTGAAATGCTATTGAAAATACAAAACTCTGGTATGATGAATTCAGCAAATTTCTAACAACTGTCAGTGGCTGGGTTATATATGTGGTAAATTAATTATATATACTACATTTATATGGACAAGAACTACATCTACTTTTGCTCTGCATCAAGTGAATAAAATAAAACTTAAGAAATGGTTGGCAACTATTAGCTCAATTAGATAAAGAAGATGTGACTAAATTTTATTGTGCATTCCTGTGCTGCCAGGATCAAATTCCATTCCTGGTTATCATGGCTTAGGTTAGGACTGCAATTGTAATAATTGTAAGAGACAAATTCTGAACTTAGTACAGCCAGAAAATGATATACTTAGTACCAGCAGTTTCAACAGCCTGGTACGACGTTAGCTGAGATAATAGCCTAAAACATTTGCTAGGCACCTAAACAGTGAAGGGCGCAGATGACTTTTCAAGCATGTCCTTGAATTCAGAGAGGGAGCTCTGCCACGTCTGCTGTGGTACTGCGACTGGGAAACCAGCTACAGACCCTGCGTACTGGTCCCTTGTGTCATACCCTCAAGCACACGGACTACAGAGGAACTCTGTCCAGTCCTCTTTTTCTGAGAGGGACAAACAACGCGTTTCACCACAGAAGAACTGAAATTGTGCCAAAGTATGATTTCAGGCAAATTTGTTTTATAACAAGATTATTACAAACCCTATATTATATAGCACGTGTTCTAACCAGTATTATAATGCTGCATTTTCAAACTTGGTAAAAACAAGCAAACAAACAAAATCTCCCACCAGAAGCAGTGTCATTTTAACTGGAGCCACGTCTGATGTTGAATCCTTAACGAAATGACTATCTGTGTAATAGCTGCTTTATCAGATACCCACTGCTGCACGACAGCGATATGGGGAGCACAAGTACAGACTGGTTTGGGGGCTTTCATTTGCTCCATCCCTCTGATCTTGTTCAGTGACAGTGATGTCAGCTCCCTGCTTAATGCTCACACCGTCTTTAGCATGAATGAAGTTCATTTGGGAGGTGAAATGCTAAGAGCTGCAAAAAATAACTGTAAAGAAAAACTTCTTTATTTCTTTAAAACATGTAAAGTGCCAGTGGCTCATTTAAGAGAAGATGACCCAAAGAAACCCCTAAGTATAAGCATATAAAAACATGCTTTTCTAACAGAAATATTTCTGGTATTCCTTTTCTGATGATTTATAACCCATGGATACTTTTACTTCTCTGAAAAATCAACTCCTACTNTCCTTTTTTTTTTCCCTCCTTTTTTTTTTTTTTTTTACAGCGGTAATATTCATTCTAAAGTATTCAGAAGTCTAAATTAATATGAAAAAAAATCTCCTTTGATTTATTTCCTGAAAAGACATATTCACTAAAGCTTTGAAAGAGAAGAAATATTTCATAATAGATTCAGTGTTTCACTCACCACTCTGCTGAAGTATTTGTCCAAAACTTCCACAAAATTATGAATTAGTTCATATACAGCCATCTCATTCTGAAATTATATTAAAACCAAGTGAATATTAAATGAATAGCTAGAAAATGTAATAGCATTCTTTGTGTTATTTCAGTTTGTGGTGTATGAAAAGCAACTAGAAAATATAATAAGCCCTACAATGAAGTGCACAAGCTCAGGCCACCGTAGCAAGGAGGTGTGGGTACCCAGGGGAGGTACCGAGGGGGGGGAGAGCTCAGGGGCAGAAGCTTCAGGCCAGCTACACAAGTTCTGCAGCACCCAGTGGGTCTGTCACACCCAGGCTGCTGCCGTCCCGTTGCATTCCTTGTTCTGCCGTCAGCAGGTTAGATACGTGAGTAGATACAGCTAACCAGGCTATGCCTACCCAGGCTGTAGTCACACGGGCCAGCTGCAGCACAGAGCTAGGCTACGCTGCAGCAGTATAGGTGGGCAGTTTTGTAACAAAGCCAGAAGAATTTGCCCCAAATTGCATGCCATTATGACCCTGACTTGAAGACACTGCGGTAGTCAGCAGCTACCTTCCACACCACCCTGTTAACGTCCCCCTTGGTAAGCTTTGAATTATTTCCTGAGAACCAGGAATCAATGTGAATGCTAAAGCCTTGAAGGCTCAGCCTGAATGCAGGAAATAACAGTAGTTGTCAATTCTCAGATCCCTTTTTAAAAAATTCCTCTTTAAAAAAAAAATACAATAAATTGGCATCTCTCTAGCTGATGGTAATGGGAGTTTTTTCTGTGGCCAAGGAGGTTAAAAACAATGGGCAGTTGGGAAGTGATCACAGATGAGACAGCTGCTCTGGCTGTAATGCTAACATTTGTTGAAAAAACCCACCCCACATAGATTTATGTTTAATCAAACATAAATTTAGAAAGCAGAATCACTACTAAGCCCAGGAAGATTGCCTCATGAGAACAGTTCAGTTTACTGCTATAGACCAAAGTCAAAAATACCACATTTTCTTTTACACTTCTTTTTATTTCACAGAAATAAAACCGTTTTTTTTTGCAAGGACTCCTTGAAATTCTCTTAATTACTACTGCAAAATACTGGAAGAAGACTTGAGTTTTTGCCCGTGATAATCACTACAAGCTTTCATTTCAAGAGAGTATATAATTACTTACCTCTGTCTCATTGATTCCAACGACCACAAAAAGGGCTGCGTACTGTCGGTACACCAGCTTGAAGTCCTTATACTCAATGAAAGAGCACTAGGCAGAAACAAAACCAGTCACATACAGTAGCAGCCATTTGAGCATACGACAGCATTAAGCACAGGGCGCTCAAAGAGCCTAACCTTTCATGTTCATAAAGCCCACAAAAAACAATGGATTTCCCAAGATCCACTGAACGGTTCTGACTTGAAAGAAATTTAGTAGGGCAACTACTACACAAAACTTTTCATCTACTGGCAGAAAACACGCTAGCAGTTTTTAAATGGAAAAACTGGAACATTCAGAACTGAAGTGACTTGTTCGGGATTATAAGGCAGTCAGTACTTCCTCTGAATTTTTACTTGGAAGCACTTCCAGAAGAGACAGCCTGAAGGTCATTCTAATATTTTAAAAAATATCAATATTTTTATATAAAGGGTATTAGATTTCCAGATCCAGGAGGGAAATTTGCACGTCTTTCACACTAAGAGAGGTGCCAGCAGGTGGTGCTGTTATACACCGCTTTGTGAGATGCCTCCTCCACTTTCCTAAGTATCCTTTTGCTCCATCCTTGAAATAGCAGCAGACCCTTAGCTCTTTTGATGAATTTTCTGTTGGGAGATGCTCTTGCAAGAGCGGTATGGAGGAGGTTAATTTCTTTAGCCACTGTCAAGTCTGTGAACTTACAGGAACTGCCATTTTTTCTGAGGTTTTCTAGAATGAAATATGTGAGGACCACTGTTCAAGAACACACATAATTAATGAAAATTAAAGAAGCTGACTTCAGAACACAAACTCCACACACAGTCCAAGTCACATATTTCTCCTCCAATGCAAGTCAGTGTGCTCAGCAGTTTTGCTAAGTTTGGTACTTTTCATAAAGAACCAATGGCTCCATTAAGTAAGCCATGACAATCTCAACTTCCATCTAAGACATTTTCCAACTTCTGAGGTTTCTGACTTCCTTGCAGAAAGTGCATACACTTTTTTAAAAAATAAATATGCTTAATACACAGACCTAAAAATTTGTGTTTCCAAAAAGCCCTATGTTTTAGATAGTATTCTCATGATTTGCAGTCCTCTCTCCTAACTTTTTGTTTAAGCTTGGAGCAGTCAGTACTATTCCTACTCCCTTCTGGCAAAAGAGCAGTAATCTCTCTCTATCGCTCTCTACCAGACAAGCAATAACAGCATAAAATAAGTTCTTCCTGGACTTCTGAGCCTCTTCAAACAAACAGGAGGAATCTTCATGACAGTAATACACAAAACTGCAAAATCTCTTGTAAGCCTCAGAAAAACATATTTATTCAATGCAGAATAACAGTTCAACTGACTGAACCCATAATCTAGAAAAAAACCTTTTTCTTCATAGGTACAAATGAAATAATGACCTGCAATGGAAACTGATGTGTTTTCAGAATTACCCACATGAAAGATGTGAGATGTTGATAAAATAAAGTGGCTAGGGGAAAATCTACAAAACTTACCTGATCCTTTGAACGGGAAAGACAGTTTTTGATTACTTCGGCTTCCAGCATTGTCCGTTTATTAATTTCTACATGCTCATAATACCTAGAGAGCCTTGTTTGACCTTGTTTGTTTACCATAAGAAAAAATTTTATCATTTCTTTTTTTGTTGATTTCAGCAGTAGATTTGAATATGGGGTACAGGAATCAAGAAGAATATTTCTGTGAAGAAAAAAAAAGCAGTATGTATAGGAGCTGTGAAAGACTCCCTAAAAGCTAGCCAGCCCAGGTCTATGTATATTTAAGACTGAATTTATTGCCAAAACATAGAATATAGGAAAATAAATCTCTACTATTTTGCAGGCATCCCATGAGTAAAACTCTGTTTTCTCCCCCCCTAAAGAATCACAAGCTATCTAATAAATAATAGCTTTCACATTATCAGGCAATTTAATTTCTTTGTAGGATTTGGGAAATTGGAGGAGTAAACAATTACTTCTTCAAAACCATAAATCTACTCACCATTTTCTTCCTGCATGCTATCTGATTCGACAACATTATCAGAAATCTGCTGTTAGATTAACATAGCTCATAAGAGCAAAATTGGGCTATGAGTGCTTTTTTTTAAATCTTTTTTTGTTTTCTTTTGTCTGACTTGTATTTAACAATTGCATTCATACCATCCTGACAGACGATTGAGAGCAGGGAGGGCAAAAGGAAGTGCATGGGCCACAACACATGACTGTTTCTTTAACCCAGGACGAGAGCCTCTTAAATATTTGGTATCAGCAGTATCAGCACACATCCCGAGCTGGACCAGGAGCTGTCAAAATCTGTTTTTTCCCGTCTAATTTCCTACACTGATGTGAAAGGTAGATTCTGCACTTAGTGAAAATTAAGTGTGGATCTTTGATGGCTAAGGAGAAACCTGTTCATGTTAATGACTCAAAAAAGCTTAATCCCAATCTAAAGAAATATTAATCTACACCAACAGTACTGAAATATAGTTTAGAATGTAAATATGCCATATACAACGTACAATGAAAAAGGCTGTTAAAAAGAGCACAGCATATACCAGAATCTGCTTGCTTAAACGGAAGCTTTCATGTTTTGAAAAGCATGCAAAACCAGGTAAGCTGCAGATGTAATTTTTTGAAACAGAAGTTCTGGGTTATTTTCTTTAATGCCAGAAAACAGTCACTGTAATGTTTTCCATCTGACTTTATTTGGATCACAGATTTATTGGCCCAAATGCTCTTGAGGTTTACTTGCTGGAAATACAGAAACTACCACACAAGCTACTTCTTTATTCCAGTTCTGAAGAGTTGCTCCTTGCCTGGTCCAGATACTCTCTCCTAAAGTCTCACAGCTCCTGTGAAAAAGTCCAAGCTGAAAAAAGCCTATCACAAACCCACAGAACAATACAGTGTAGCTCTTTGTGTGAAAACAGTGTATCTTTATGCAGAAAAGCAAAAGGGGAAAAAATATAAAAACTGAAACAGGTCTTTGAGGCAGCAACCTCACAGACATTTAAGCATGTGTTGATTTTTTTATAATAGGGCAAGCTGCATGGGTGCTGCCTCTTGGATAAACTGGCTGTACACCATTCATGGGTGGTAACATCTAAATCTTCCCTGACAGTGAAAAAAATCCTAATATATTGTGCTGACACTAATTATTGCTTACTTCTGATTCACACTGGTCACCTAATGATTTTCTGAAAGAAAATCCACCTCTATTATCATCACTTGGATCTCAAGAAAGCGGTCCCGTTTTCCTCAGCATACCATGGTTTACTCCATATACAAAGAAGTTTCGATTCCTATACCAAACATATCTTCACTAATTAGACTTGATACTGAGCATTCGTTTCATAACTAAGTGACACCTCCAGGACATAGCAGTCCAGGATCAATCCTCAGGACAAGAGAATCTGTTTGGAATCATGACAGTCTCAGAGCTTTCTCACCTCTGCCAGGTGAAGTCTCTTTAGTGTCCAGAACAGGAGTGTACTTTCATTGATTCACTCCAATAGAAGAGTCGTGGACCACTGGTCAGTGCTGCTGTGGTGGCGCATGGGGCTTGTCCACTGCTCCCTGGGCTTCTGAACTAGCACGAGTAGGTCTCTGAGAAAGAATGAAGCAGGTGATTAAGATTAAAAAAGGGCCCAGATGAAGATGTATGACAGGATCTTCACTGCTGGGTGGCAGTTTAGGCTGCTCTTTATGACTAAATGGGAGAGTACCATCTATACAATCTCTTCTGCATTTCATATGTATCTCTTTCCCCCCTCCACTCTATTTTGTATTGCTGCTTGAAATTAGAGTTGCAATAAGAAGACATGTCTTAATATTTTGAGGCATAAAGAAAGGTAAAAGAGTGAGATGACTTAGTCATTTTTTGATACAAACCTTCCAAGAAGTAAGGACAAAAATGAAGAACTCCTTCCGGCTCAGAATGAGGCACGCTAGCAGGGGCCAACCTCACAAGCAAAAGAAACCTGAAGCTTTAAAGCTACTTAAAAAAAACAGAGTTGTGGGCTGAAAAAAACACAACCTAAGAAATGCTGCCCATTGTTTTAATGTAAAAATAGCAAGCTCAGACACAGGAGACCAGAAGCTATGCATGTTTTTCCTCTCACCTGCAAAACATGTCTGTCCAAGCTAAGCAGGTAATGACAGCGACATACACAACATTTCACTTTTCTTCTTAGTTTTATGCTTCACCTTTGTGTTTGGTGCTCCTGAAGTATGAATTAATAGTTCTCTGTTTTGAACAGGTCGTCTCCAAGCTATCTTAATAATTTGGTTATAAACGGTATCAAGGAGCTGTTCTCGGAAATTAGCAAGTTGCACAAATCCATCCTAGCAGAGGAAAAAACTGAGGCTTAACGTGTCTGCAGATACTCAAGTGGGACCTGAGAATGGGAGGACAGTGAAACTATGGCAGGAGCACTGACAGAGCTGTTGTGCTTTGAGTTACTGGTAAGCTCTTAACAGAAAAAAATATGAAGAATTTATACCTATAGATCCTAGGGCAGGATTGGCCCCTAATCCTAATTATGCCTTTATTAACTTAATCTTTCTACATGGTTAATCCCTTTCTGACATTATGAATATTGTATCTGCCTGTATTCTTGTGAATGGCCTGGATTGTTTTACATATGAAAATACGTTAGACCAGATTTATCTTTTTTTTTATCCTCACGAATGTTCTTATCCAGAATAAATACATTAAAAGAAAATTAATTATGTTGTAATGGAGGTAGAATCACAGTACTACTCAAATGGATTATCTGTGATTTATGAGACAATCATTACTGACAGCATTAGAACAGGTGATGAACATCTCTAGGGAAGAGGTCCGCTAGGATCACTCATCATTTCTGTGTTTTCCCACCAGCCCAAAGATAGCTTCCAAAATTTTAGCCAGGCATTTTGCTTATATAAATGGTAGCACAAGCACACAGTTTTGTGCAGAAACACTGGAATAAATGTGCATGTGCAAGTAACAAGTTTTTAAGAATTTACAAAAACCGTGCAAGCATAGCTGTGGAATTGGACTTTGAGAATAACATCGGTGTTAAAAATATGTTTTGTTTTGTTTTTTTTTCTCTAAAAATAATTCTGAAAGAAATCACTTGCATAAAAACATTTGTTTGCACAATTTAGGCAAAAAAAGGAAATTACTGAGTTTTACTTCTAACAAAAAAAATTTATTTCTTCTCCTTTCATTTTGGCTTTCAGATACAGAGAACATGTTAAGATTAGTTTTGCATATAATCGATAATTGGTGCTCCATTTAAGAAGGTATCTCAATTTCTTCTGATACGACTCTCACGTGCTTTTCCGTGCATTCTCATGCACACGCCTGCGTGTATCCGTGCACATACACACAAATTACGATGCTTTTATGCATACAGAATCTAATGGTTCAAGGGAATTGGTAACAAGAGGCAAGCCTTTCATATCTCTGCCATTATTTTGCTCATTTTAGTAATGAAAAGACATTACTATCTGAAGGCTGTTTGTCAGAAATGAATAGGCTGTCTCATTCCAGGTCACTGGACAACTATCTGCATCACAAATGTGCTTAGGAACAGAAGAGTGGAAGGGACTATCGAGATCCTGATGGACTGTCAAGTCTAGCTCTCCCCATCACAGTCAACCATGCATTAGAAATTTTGTCCAGAAGAGCCTCCCGTCTATGGTGTGCACATACCCAATCTGTAAAACACCTACGGCACTCAGTGACAGAATGAAGACTCCCTAGAAACAAAAACCTTACAGGGTATCACTTGGGGAAGATGTAAAAAGTCGTGAAACTGCAAACTTCCCTTCAAAAGAAATTACCTTTTTTTTTTTTTTAAGCGACTGAGTCGCTCTTTCCTGTATTTCCTTTACAAAGTGTTTCTTCTGTGAGGGTAACTTGGCAGGCACACAAATGACATGCAGTTTAACTACTGTGATTTAAATACACACTGTTGCACTGTGTTAGATCTCACCCGCATTAAAGTATCTCTCACAGATAAATATCTGTGACAGAAAACTGATATCATAATTTGCTTGTGTGACTCACACTGGTAGACTGATGGAGTGTGTAGTCGTTGATGACTTACAATACTTTAACTCCTTCTAAATTTCACACATGCAGTGAGATGCTTCTTGATTTGACTGCCTTCAAGCAGGCTCAGCCCCCTGCCTGTTCAGGTAACTCCAGCCTGGTATTTCAAGACACACTGAGAACTCCTGGTTTCCTTCTAAGCGCTGAAAAAGAAGCCATGATGGTTCAGGAACTGCTTCCAGGACACACCAGCTCTGTAGGCTGCATAGCTGCACGAGACACCTCAAAGTAAGTTGTCCCTGTTTGTGAGTCACTCCTAAGTGCTGTCTTTTCACATAGATAGTGGCTGAGACCTCTCAGAGAGGCAAAGCCTGTAATACCTGTTCTGTGGATAAAAAGCTCTTAAGTCTCCAGCGTGGCCAACCCAGCACATTCTACATGCAGGGATATAAAACATATCTTAGACATAATTTTAATTACTCCTTCAGTAGACACAAGCACTCAACATTCATTTATTTTGTCAAAGATTTCACTGATATTTATACAGAAATTACCACAAATTATCAAAAAGAAACACAACCCAAGTTTGAGACTTCTTGCAGTACAGTTCTCATTCACATTAGATGTGCGTCTGTCAAGCTAAAATCACTCCAGTCCATGTCCACACATTTAGAAATATTTTAGTTATTGCGCCATAACAATGTTTTGCAACATTCTAGGGCTCTCAGCTAAAATGTAAATAAGACATCAAATCTAGCAAACAACAAATGCAGGACTACATTTTTACAGATCTCCTTCACCAAGAATTAAAAATAAATGTTAGAGAGAACTATAAGCAATTAAGTTACCGCACAGTCCAACACGTTGGTGTTCTGGATGCAGAGGTCTAACAGCACTTTATGTGTACTAAATGTAGAACAAAATGGGTTAAACTGGAATTAAAGCATTAATGAAAATTTTTAAATGGCTAAACTGTAGAGGCATGAGCAGGTGACAGCACGGGAACAAATATTTTTAGATATATATTTTTCTATTGGACTTCCTTGCTATTGTATAGAGGTGCGTAGCAAATGAAGACTGCTCACAATCTTCCTATTTTTGTTCTATTTTCCATCACACACAGCCTTAGTAATATTTATCAGTAATAGTAGTTTTTGTATTATAGTTCTTATTATTGTGCACTTTATAACTCATCCAAAGATGAAACAACTATGTGGCTTTAAAAAAAAATACTGTGATCAGCTTCAGGATCAGGGATTTTGAAAAAGCAACCCTATTAATCTAAGGAAGTGAGGGAGGAAGGAAAGAGTAAAAAAAGTGTTCCTTTGTTGCAGGGTTGTCAAAATGCTGGCTGAATATAGCAACAGAATTAAAACTGCAGTGACTCCCATATACTCAGGAATGAGGCACGTCCCATAAGATTGGAGCTAAACAAAAGGCTAAACTGGTTATGAGGTAAGTCTTAATTTTTAGCAATGATTTGATACTGTCAGTAGACAATCAAAAAAAGTCAGCTGAGGTGGAAAGGAGTTGGATTTAGACCGGCTGATCTGTATGGAATCAGGAAGACCATAGGATGAAATTCTAGTAGGAAATAATTTAATGGCCAAAAAAGGAAGGGCTGGATAAACCAACTTAAATATGAGATTAGTAGAGAAAGGAAACACCAGTACTGAGACAGGCAGACATTTATTTTTTCAGTAATTAACAGAATTCCAGCTCTGTCAAGAACAAGCCCTGCTTAGGAAACTATCCACTTTTTACTGAATGAGTACAGCATATAAATATTTGAACTCCTACTTTACTTGCAATGGGTGACTTACAGACCATTTCAAATAGGATGCGATGGCAATCTGTAAGTACTGCCTTTCAGAGCAGAATTTTGCAACTGACGTTAAATTTCACCTCTCCGAAACAGAGCACCAAGCACAGCACTGCTGTCACTGATAAAGCTGAGCCAGGTAAAATAAACTGGGAATTTCTTGCAAAACCTTCCTCAGGCGGAAAGGACTTTAGAACAGCAAACACCGTGCGCTTCCTCTGCTCACGGGGGAGCACGTTACACACCGGCCTCGCCACTAGGATACCGTGAAGATGGGCATTCATTTAAAAAAGTGAGGAGCCAAATGCCAGAGACGCCACAAACTTAGGAAATCCATTCGAAAACCCCCTCCCTGCGGCGCAAGCTCCGCGAAACCGCGCAGGCAGAGAGGCTGAGGCGCCCCGGCTCCCGACGCGCGGGTCGCACGCCGCTCTGGGAAGCGGGCCCGGGCCCGGGCCC
>VZZY01017133.1:0-27099 GCA_013400335.1 Eurystomus gularis | reverse complement strand
GCTGGTTGAGCAGACAGTGAGGTACACTGAAAACTGGCTGCATGGCTGGGCACAGATAGTAGTGATCAGCAGCACAAAGTCTAGTTGAAGGACAGTAACTAGCAGCATACCCCAGAGGTCTATACTGGTTACAGTCCTGTTCAACATCTTCATCAATGACCTGGATGAATGAGCAGACTTCACCCTCAGCAAGTTTACAGATGACACCAAACTGAGAGGAGTACATGATATGCCACAAAACTGTGCTGTCATGCCAGAAGGACCTCAAGTGGCTGGAGAAATGGGCTGACACAAATCTCATACAGTTCAACAAAGGGAAGTGCAAAGTCCTGCACCTGGAGAGGACCAACCCTGTGCACTAATATATGCTGGGGGCCACCCAGCTTGAAAACATTTTGGCAGAAAAGGATCTAGGGGTCCTGGTAGATACCAAGTTCAAAATGAGCCAGCAATGTGCCTTGGAAGCAAAGAGAGTTATTGCTATCCCGGGTTGCACTAAACAAATTATTGCCAGCAGGTCAAGGGAGGTGATCCTTCCTTCCCCTTTATTCTGCACTGTGTCCGGTTCTGGTCTCCCCATTAGAAGAGAAACTAGACATTATGGGCAGAGTCAAGAAAGGACCACTAGAGTCATGAAGGGATTAGAGCATCTATCCTATGAGGAAAGACTGAGAGAGCTGGGACTGTTCAGCCTAAAGAAGAAAAGACTAAGGGGTATCTCACCAATGTATATGAATGCCTGAAAGGAGAATGAAAAGAAGATGGAGTCAAGCTTTTTTTCACAGCGCTCAGTGACAGGACCAGAGGCATCGGGCACAAACTTATGCACTGGAGGTTCTCTCTGAACATCAGTAAACATTGTTTTTTACTTTGAAGGTGATTGAGTGCTGGCACAGGTTGCTCAGGGAGGCTGTAGTGTCAGCATTCCTGGAGATATTAAAAAGCCATCTGGACATGGTCCTGGGTAAGTGAGTCTAGATGGTCCTGCATGAGCAGGTAGGTTGAACCAACTGACCTCAATCATCCTGTTATTCTGTGAACCCCAAAACAGAATTCCTATTTGAACCTCCATGATTCTTAAAAACATCTTAAGAGTTAAAGTTCTGCCATCTTAATTCTGAAAACAGGCAAATAACTAAGAAAAAATATTTAAATAATATTTCTTCTGCAGACTCTCAGAAAATAGAACATATCTACCTGAAGGGCATGGATTGATGAATATCAGCTTTTTGAAATTTTTTTGTAATAAAGAATTGGTATATTATTCTAGAACTAATCTTTACTCTTTCAGTAAAGAAATTTTTCCTAGTATCCAATCTAAACCTCTCCTGGTGCAACCTGAAGACATTTCTTCTTGTTCTATGACTAATTACTTGTGAGAAGAGACCAACACCCACCTCTCTAAAATATCCTTTTAGGTAGTTGTAGAGAGCAATAAGGTCTCCCCCAAGTCTTCTCTTCTCCAGACTAAACAGTCCCAGTTCCCTCAGGTGCTCCTCATAAGACACGTTCGTCAGGCCCCTCACCAGCTTGGTTGCCCTTCTCTGCACTTGCTCCAGCACGTCAATGTCTTTCTTGTACTGTGGTGCCCAATACCAAAGAAATTGCGACAAGAAGTCGCCACCACCGCCGAAAGCCGTGCTGCTGAAAAGCCGCGCCAAGGGAAAAGCCGCATCAAAGAAACGGCACCAAAAAGCTGCAAGTTGTTGCCATCATAGGAACTGCCCAACTCTGCCGGTCGGGCATTGCTGCCGTTCCACGGGGACCATCGCCAAACACTGAAAGAGCAGATGATGACACATGCACGCACACACACGCACCATCCACACATACAGGTCATATTTTTACATAATTAGGTTCTTATTTGCCCTTATCTTTCGGTGGGTGAGAGGGGGACAGAGTGGGTGGGCGTGGCATTCTTTGATACCGTAATACTTCCATAGAGTAAATACGGTTTTATTAAAATATATTTAGTAATAAACTTGTTGAATACTCATTCGGTCTCCATGATTTCCTACAAGCTTGGTGGGGAGATATCTCGCTTTGCCTCGATTCCCCCTCCCTTTGGGAGGTGGGTCGGGCGTCTGCGCTCGACCACGACAACATCTTAACTACCTATTTTCAAACTCAGAAGCACTTTAGCATATGCTATTGTCCCTATAGGTCAGGCTATAGCCTTGAATCAAAGTTGGTAACATATCCTGCCCTATGTAGTTCAGTCCTAAATTTTACCACTAGATTTCACTTAAAGAGGTAAGTAACATGAAAAATCTCTGTGCAGATGGAAGTGAGCTAATGAATCGATAACATTTACAACAAATAAAATAAGGTCCAATTATTAATTCTTTCACAACACAGCTGCAAGCATTTTCAATTTAAACCATGACTCCTGAGTAGAGATTAATTTGGAAGTTATCATGATGGCTTGATGAAGTTGGGCAGACAAGTCGTGCCAGCTGTTTTACCTCATTCCAATATAAAGTTTCTGGAATTAAGTTTAAGGGGGAAAGGCTTTGTCAGTATAAATGCAACTCGTGAGACTAGGACATGATGAAAAGGGTGTGCTTATTCCTTGTTTTTGTTTTGTTTGTTTGTTTGTTTGTTTTAATTCATTTCCCCCATATTCGATAATGTCATTATTTATTTTTTAAGTTAAATACCAAACTCAAATACTAGTATTTGTTACTGAAAATAGCATAAACTTTTATTCTGAAAGTTCTTTATTTAGAAGCTTACTTTGATTGATGCATTTTTTTTTCAGCTGATACTGCTTCACCATATGGCAGCAGGCTTTTAACTAATGAGCTGGCACTTAGAGAAGAAAGGCAAGAATATTGTTTACGGTTTACTTTGAATCACAAGTGTAGTTCCAGATAAAAGGAGTGTGTTCAAGTGCCAGCAAGGCACAGCACATTTCATTATATTACTTGCCATCTCAATGAAACACACAAGGACTCATTATTCAGTTTTGACACATTTTAAACAGTGTTATTTTCCATCATGTCTATGAAATTTCTTTAGTATCAAAATGATGAAAGCTTATTAGACTTCACTAAAAATCTCCAGGAACTGCTTTATTGTGATAGATCAGGATCTGGGTGTCCCAGGGAAAGGTATTTTATCAAAGCATTTAGATGAAACTGTTTTTTGAAAAACTTGTTTGCATGAAAGTAACCTATTGTTTGCTTCAATTTGTATATGTTTATGTTAGGGAATTAGAAGAGCTAGAATTACTTTGTGAATGTGATTGTTACTGCTAAATACCAACTCAGTGTGGGAAGGTCAAGCTGGCACAGAGGGTCAGACAATTTTATTTTCTGAACTTGTTCATCTGAAGCGCTACATTAATCTTTAGAGTTGGTCATACATCTAATTGTGCAAACTAAATGGCATTAGACAAGTTAATTAGAACATCCTCTAGGGGTTACTTTAGATACAAGTAAGTTAATGTAAAATACTTCTAATGCACAAGGGTGGATAAGAATGCAGTAAGATTGCAGAAATCAAGGGTGGAATTCAACTCCAGATTGTATACCTCTAAATTAAAGTGTCTAGGTATGCTGTCTATTGTTTATGAGTTTCAGCTCCTAGAATGCTGAAACAAAAACAAAACCACAATTCTTTGGTCTCATCATCAGGATCTCATGACACTTGATGCTTATTAGAGTAAACCACCTGGCTGTAAAATGGTGATCCAGAAAGACACTAGACTCCCTTAAGCTCTGTATCAAACTCTTCAGTCTTATGAGAGTGCTTGAGATGCCTAGCCACTAGCAAATTTGTAAACCATTATGTTTAATCCCTGTTCAATATGGTTGATGGAGTCTGAAGATCTAAACTGTCTTACAGTAAGTTGAATTGTTTACATACCAATCCTGTGATACTGTATTTTTCATCAGTACCAATGTTGATATGCTGCTATAAAAGCCTCACTTTGGAAAACTTAACAGGTTGATGTTGGAAATAAAAACCTAAGTCACAGCCAGTGTATTACTTTATCCCTAAATTTCGTCTGTTGTCCTTGTAACATGATATATTGATCATCTGCTCTTTGTGGAGATGACATTTAATGGAAATGTTCACAACTTTCCCCTTCCACACGCCTCTTAAAAAAGGAAAAAAAGAATCTGTGGAGCATGATAACATATATAAAGGTAATACCAGTGAAGATTTATCTGTTGAGTAATTTCTTTTCTCTCTACAAGTTACTACCAGAAGGCTTAGATTTTGTATTTGAAACAGTGGAGTGGTTTACAGTTGTTGTTTCTTTCTATTCCTATAAGAGAAAATTAGATTTAACAGCTTTCAAGTTTCACAGAAACTGAAATAAAATGTAAAGACAAGTGTAGACAGATAAATAGTAGCATTGGCTGTAAGCTGTAACATCTGTGTTACTGTTTTTACTGCTGTAAGTTAGGTATTTTCAGATGAAAACAATGTTGTCATTCGTTAATTTTCTAGGGAAAAGAGTTTGGATGCTCTTGAAAAGAAGATAGACACTTCAGTGGCTGCATAAGAAATATTCCACAATTTGGTTAAATAAAACCTATTTGTTAAGAGAAGAAAGCAAAATCAGTATCAGAAGGAAGCAAAATTTGCTTCTTTATTGTCTTTTGTAGACTGAATAGTGGAGTAATGGCTCCTGCCCAGGGCACCACACAGGTACCCTGAGCGATATCTGAGGGATATATGGATATAAAAGCTAGACTAATACAAGTAAATCAATAATATATTTTAAAATATATTGCAGTCTTCAATTTAATAGACCCTATTAACAAAACTGAATGAATGACTACTTAACTTTAAGCTTGTTGTTTACCTAAGCTAGTGAGCTTTTTACCAGAATAAGTACCTCAGGGAGGGAAAATGTAGACTTATCAATATTGTTAATCTATATTGATTTTGATTTTTGAGGCTACCCAAAAATTGATTCACAGTGAGCATTTGGAAACATTTTTCCTTTCAGCCTGGAAAAGAATTTGTCTATTAGTTCCTGTGCTTTATATTTCCTTGAGAACAGGGTTCTTTCTGTTGCACAGATTCAAGAAGTACCATACAGAAGTAAAAATGAAAATGGTACCACTTTAATTGTTTTTGCAAGAAAACCTTCCAATAGACTTTGAACAGAAGATTTCCAAAGACATCCATCATAGAAAGAGAGAAAGGATAAAAAAATCCTACTTAATTTCAAATAAATTAATATTCAAGAAATGAACCCACTTTTTCTGGATATGTAGTTCTGAAAGTATTGTGTTTCTTCCTTAATTTTCTTGCAAAGGTTTACATACACTTACAGGAACACAAATGGTCAACAGTGATTCTAGCTGGAAGACTATTGCACATCAAGGAGTGAGTGATCTACTCAGTAGTTAAGGTGACTACATGCAGGCCTATATTGTTCTTTGAATAACACTTGCCTTCAGGCCTTTGTTATGCTGAGCACATTCCTTGTCCCCTGGATAAACTGAGCCAGCTAATCTTAACAAATGGACCTGTAGGCAGCTCCCACTTGGCAATGACCACCTGAGCGTCCTTACCTTTATGTTAAGATAAAGCAGCATGTTGCCATGTGAACATCCTTGTGGTTGACAGTAGAAATGATGAATAGAGTAATTTTCTTCTAAGAGCATGATATCAAAACTCCAAAGACCAAAAAACCAGGGAATCTCTTAATGGACAGCATCTGCGCCATGTGCTTTGCATGAATTGGAGGTCCATCCAACGCACTTCTACATGGAAGGTTATGGAAGGGATGTAACATTATCTACACACTTTTTTTTCTTTCATTCTTTTTGTGTTAGGTCTAAGAAATGGCATTTTAGTCAGGACCTTATAGTATCTGAGTGTCTATTTTATTTGGACCATCAGAAACACTTGCAGAGGTTCATTACATCATCCCATTTAGAGATAGATCAACAATTTTGTAGATCATAGATCTTTATTGGGATATTACTGGATATAAATTTGGGGGGATTCACATTTGGTTCTAAATTCTTAAATTTTGGCATTAACTATTCATTTTAAAGGTAAATATGTACAGAAAGATTAATAACTGTGAAAGCATATAACAAAGTAAAATAATACTGATATTTTACTTTGTCTTTAAAGACTTCAGAAAAATATGTCACTAACTTCACACTCAGGCACCAAAAAGTATCTGAATAGTAATTGATAATAAGAGCTTTCAAGTTCTTGTATATATTCAAAATACAGAAGAAAAACAATAAGTTGTTTGCTTCCATACTGGTTTATCTACCTGTATTTCAGAACACCAAGTGTTTAAAAGCACAAATGCTATTTATATAGTTTGAATTCCATTAAAAGTATCATTTGAGAATGATCTCATCTTTTAAGACTGAACTCCAACTTGAAGTCAGGAGAATTTAAGTGTATAATTAAATATGCTGAAAAGCATAGGGTCAAATTATTTTATTAAATAAAATTTTTAAAAAGCCCATCAGACAAGATCTTGGAAATTTTCTCAATCTTTATAACTTATAATCTATATAACCTTTCTGGTTACATGTATTTCATTAATTTCACAACTTCAAACATTATAGAAAATATTTTATTTATTTCATTACATATAGTTCTAAGTCAAGCATGAGAGACAAATGTTATGTTAGCATCTCAGACTTTATAATTAACGACCTCAGTTAACATTTTGCTTGCTACCTCTTTTCTGTTTTGATAGGTTATATGATTATGATCAGGTTTTTTTGTCTGCAATAGCAGTGGAAAAAGATTAATGTGCTAATACAGATGCCCCACCTAAAACATTAAAACCAGTACTGAAGATAGAAATACCTTTAATCTAAGAAGTTTAAGCTTCAAGTTTGTTAAATGGAAGAAAAAATCAGTTATATATTTATGTCTTTATGAAGAAAAATCTCATAGTATTTTAATATACCTTCCACATGGTTCTCTAATGGGGCATATGAGATTATTTCATGTTATATAAAAAGCAGAGCTACTGTAGCATATGCAAGCCAGCTGTTGGTTTTCCTGACAGCTTGCTCAAAGCCTATAAAGTTAAACCTTTTTTTTTTTCCTCCACAAAGCTGAGATTCTAAGATTGGAGCATTTTAACAGCTGATGCAAAGAAAAACAGCTGTTACTATGTATTTCAGAACATTTCATTTAAATACATCATTTTTATTAGAAAATCATTTGGTTTGTGTCCTATATTTAAATAAGCTTAATAAATGTACTGGTTCATTTATAATTAGAAGGTGTTCATCAGGCAATCAGTCTGAAGCAAATGATGAAGATGAACACTTAGAGATTATATAGAATTAAATTACATTAAATATTTTTATTATAAAAAAAACTCAGACTATGCACAGAGACAAAAAGTGTGTCCTCTGAGGACAATAGTAAGTAGTGAACATGTCATATGAATGTTCTGAAAAAGAGTGACCATATATAAAATAATAATACTAAATAGTTAGCATTATACCTTCCAAAGACTTACTAGTGTGCAGTTCTTTACATGCTGTGCTAGAATAGAAATGTTCTTAACAGAAAAGGTTGTACTTCTGTACACTTAGGCTTGGCAGGTTAGAGACTCTACCTGCCTATGGAGTTGCTGTATGTGATTTGCCAGTTATCTGGTACTGTGACCAACCGTGTACACTCCATTAACCTCTCTTAGCCTTCAAAATTGGCTGGCACCATCCCACTGCTATACTATGCATACTATGTACAGGAGTTGTTCAGGTGAATGCTTTTTGACATGGTCAAAAACTGTTACTGGGCATGATTTGAACAGTTTTGTAGTATAAATAGCCAAACTCCAGGGACAAATAGTGTTCTGTTGCTATATTTAGCTTAGAAGGAAGGCTTTTTCCGGTTCAAAACCAGTTATTTGCCTTATAATAACACTCTGCTCCTGCAGTTATGATACTATAATTCTTTACACAGTAGAATGGGTCTGTTCACTCCTTTCTCAAAGGCTTTTTTAGTAAATCCATCACATCTATTTTTTTCAGTTCTGTATTGAAGATATCTACACTTAGGCTTTCCTTTGAGTCAACAAGAAGAAATACACACTTTAGGCCATGAGTCATTTGGTTTATTTTAGAGTCTACTTTAAAACTAAAGATAAATTGTGCCCTAAAAATACCTATTTGTTCTATTCTGACTTTAAATGAAGTCTAGATATTGAGCTCAAAGGTAGATGTCTATATTACAGACCATTTCCTCTCCAGACACATGAAAGATTCTGAATAAAAACAATTGACATCCCCCTTCCCCATCATTCCTTTAAGAATCTATGTTAAATCCTTCTTTTTCGTTTGTTTTTAAGTCGCACTTTCACTGCCCTAAGATGAAGATATTGATTTATATTAATCAGGAATCTTGATAAACATATTAACATTTCATTTTAATGGCTATACCTTTCTCTATTTGGCACAATCTTGCCCTCTATCATATAAATATGCATTATACTATTTACTTAGGTTCTAGCCAACATTTGGCTGAAAGATTCAGCTTCTCAGAGATTATTCCTTTGAGAAGTTTGGTACATTAAGATTGTAGAAATCCTCTCATAATGAGAATAAAGATCAAAAAAGCACTTTAAATAACAGACAAACAATCTTAATTTCATATTTTTACTAATTACTTGAAGCTCTAATATACTTCTGTAAGTCAGGGTGGACCCTGTTCACAAAGTTAACTGCAAATTTTCAATTAGATTTTATAATGTAGGATGTTAAACCATCAGAACTAATCATGTAGCACATTGCACACACTCTAGAAGAAAAAATTTATTTGTATTTTGAAATCCATAACAATACAAATATAGTTGCTTTGGGTGTAACATGATTTTAGCTGAATTTATTTTAAAAATTCGAAGGAATAAGTAATGATTTCTTCAGACTCTAAGTCAATATCTAAGATTTATTCTGGCTACTACAACATATTGCCTTCTGTGAGTCATCTTCAGCATATAAGAAGGCTCAGTGAGTTGAGGAGACAGAACTGAAACAAGCATTTTCAAATCTAAACCTTTTTAAGGACTCTCATCCAAAAAAATACATGAATTTCCAGGCTACTGAAAAACTTTGGAAACATTTCCATATCTGAAAAGCTCACATGTAAACATGATAACATTGAGGAAGGTTTTCAAACATTCAATAAAGAAAGAATAATAAATGCCTTAAAAATTTTTGCTAATGGTTCAAAATATTCTGATTTCTGTGAGAATATTTCTCATGCTATTAGTCTTACTAAGATTAGTCTTACTGTAGATTTTCTATCAAAGTGTTATTAAATTTAATTAAAAATTGAATGGAGAAGTTTAAAATAAGATTTTAGTTTTCAATAAATTTGTTTTTTGGAAAAGGTAAAAAACCAAAACAAAACTAGGTTATCTTTGATTTATTTATTGACTAAGAAATTAGTCCTGTTCATTACAGCTTTTCCCCAGGTACGATCTTAGAGAGAGTTATTAAAGCTAAGGTATTGGTTAGTGTTGAACTAGTATTATTGCTACTTACAAAAAGAATGAAAATTACAAAAAGAGAAAAAATCCCCCTTATGTGTATGTCTTAGCTTTATATTGTAAGGACCAAATGGAAACTCTGAAATCCAAACGCACAAGGCCTACAAGTGAGTACAAATAATTCATTTTTATCAGATTGTATTGTGAAACAGATGTAGAACTGTTATTTATAGCATGAAAAAAAGATCTTGAAACATACATGCAGACTTTTCCTTGGAAAATAGAAGACAACTTAAACAATTTTTTTTCTGCAAGTAATAGAAGTATAGACTTATGAACTTCAAACTACATGTGGAAAGGAGATTTTTACATGTATGACAACATCTGATTTGAAATCGAAGTCAATTTGAGCAACTGCATTGGCAGATGAACTTTTCCTGTCAGAAATTGTAATAATTAGGCTACAAAAATAACTTCTGAAGAGGCAGTACTTTTATAAATAGTATTCAAATGGATGAGAGTTATAGGAATTATGGCTTTGAGTCTATGCGTGCACACAGTGGGAATTATTAAACAATCATTGTCTGAGATTTGTTGTTAGTTTCCAGAAGAAAACCTAAGATAATTATGTTCAGAATGTGAAGAAATAAAAGGAAAAAAAATCATAATGCATGATTCATACTTTCATTCAACTTTATTAATATCAGATTCAAAGTAAGTATATAGGATTACAGTAAGCAACAAAACATATAAAATATATTTGGGTGGTTTAATATGCATTATCTTTCATTTCCCGTGAAACACAAATAAAAGGTATAAAAATGAGGAGTATATAAACAAAAATAATTTTGATACTTCTTCTCACACAAGCAGCATTCTTTAGAACTTTTTGAAAATGCATTCTTATCAGTCTTTAGGACAGGCAAGTATTTAAAAATTTGCCATTGTTATTCTGTAATGAAATGGAATTTCAACAACAATTTGTTGGCTTTGCAGCTCATTTATGCACACTCTTGGATTTCAGCGATGTGTATTTAAATACATGGACCGCTTTTCTGGCAGGTTTTTTTTTCCCCCAAATGACATTGAAGCAAGATCATCTGTCAAATAGTGAAGTGAATGATACCTTAGTTGAGAGTGATATCTTTGATGATATATATCCATATAATCTATTTAAAAACAGTTGCAAAATGGTTTACATTTAAAAACATAATGATCTATTATTTAGAAAGTTCTTAATTCGTAATTTTATTTTCTGGGGATTTTTTGTTTATTTATGTTGTTGGGTTGTTGGGGTTTTTTATCTATGTCTTATTACAAAAATAAACTGAAGAAGCAATAGCTTTTATGTTATATCTCTTCCATATTTCACTAGCTAAATACTATTAATGCTTCAGAGATGCTATACAATGAGAAAGATCTGTAGTTAATACAGATCAAAATAACTGTCAGCTCCAGTAAAGCACATCAAAGTTAACATCTGAAGTCTCATTAACTATAAACTATAATTATGTTTCCAGATAAATAAATAATTAAATAATATGATTTGATTTTAATATTAGATATCTGTGCTTCATTTATATATCTACTAATAACTGAGCTTCCATAAAGCAAACTTGTAAAATTCCCTAAAACCCAGAAAGTTTAGACCATCACATCACCGCTGTCACATAGCAGCTGCAAGTGTTGTGGTTTAACCTCAGCCAGCATCTAAGCATCACATAGCTGCTCGCTCATTCCCCATTGATGGGATGGGGCAGAGAATCAGAAAAGTAAATATGAAAAAAGCTCATGGGTTGAGATAAAGTCCATTTATAGGTAAATCAAAAGCGATGCACACAAGGAAAGCAAAACAAGTAATTCATTCACTACTTCACATCAACAGGCAGTTGTCCAGCCATGTCCAGGACAGCAGGGCTCTATCATGCCTAACAGTTACTTGGGAAGACTAACACCATTATTCCAAATGTCTACCCTTTCCTTTTACACCAGCTTTATATGCTGAGCATGTCATTATATGGTATGGTCAGTTGGGTCAGTTTGGTCGGTTAGGAATCAGCTGTCCCAGCTATGTCCTCTCCCAACTTCTTGTGCAACCCCAGCCTACTTGCCACCTGGGCAGTGTGAGAAGCAGAAAAGGGCTCAACTGTTTAAGTTGCTGGTCAGCAGTAATGAAAACATCCCCGTGTTAACACTGTTTGCATCACAAATCCAAAACATAGCCCCATAGAAGCTACTATGAAGAAAACTAACTCTACCCCAGCCAAAACTAGCACAAGAAGAAGGGAATTACATGACACAGATCTGTACAGAACTGAGACAATTTGTAGCTAAGAGTAAATGGTAAATAATACTATTAATGCAACTGTGCTCTTTATTCAGCTATACAATCTGAACTAGTGACTTCCAGAGATGAAAGGATTTTTTTTTAAGAGACAAGTTCAATAACACATCCACACTTCCATGCTGACTCTGACTATGTCCTCAAGCTTCTTAAAAATGAATATAAAAATTATAAAGAAGGTACAGAAAAAGGTGTCAGGCATGCGCTGCGCTTTTGGACCAGAAGGCTTGGAAACATACCCAGGTTTAAGTAACATCTACAGATAATCATAACTTAAAGACATGTATTAAGGGAAATGTGTTTTTTCTAAATGGTAGATACAATATCAATCATGATCAACAGTTTGATTCCTAGATAAAAAACAAAAGTCTCATAAATTTCTTGACTACGATCTGAATTTTAGGACTGTGCATTGAAAATGACATTTATAATAGATCCAGATGTTTGATGTCATTGGCTCAGTGTTTCAAAAAGCATTTGTTAATTTGAGTTCACAGATACATATCAAACATGGTCAATTTTCTCCTAAGATTAGGTTGGAACTAGAGTTATAAAGACACTCACAGACAACACAAAACTGTACTGGTACTGTATAAGCCACTCTTCAGTATACTAATGAAACATTTCAATTCTGACTCATTCTTGCAAAATTTTAGATGTTTCAGTACTGAGATTCTTTGCTCCTGTATATATATATATATATATTACAAATCCTATCCACATTACCTAGTGCTCTGAAAAGGAATATATTTTTATGAGTGAAATACTTGCACTTACAGAAGAATTTTATGGGACTGTGGTTCATGATGCAATCAGATGATGCCCTAGACCATATGCTTTCGTCTTAGTATCATCATTCCAAGATTTATTGAGTCGGTCATTTTTAAAGTAAGAAAACAGATTAGTGCTCTGAAGAGTAATTTGGTTTGAACTGAAACATTATCAAAAATTTTTATGAAACCGAAAACCCACTTTCTCTATTTTCCTCAGCTCCGATTAAGTGATTAGTAATATAATACTAATTTTTAAGTGCAAGTAGACAAAGTTATAAAAAGAAATTCAAAACTAGCTATTTTTTCTTCATTCTCTTGACACCTCATATGCCATATTTATGAGAACCAGGAACATGTCAGAAATCTGTTCTAAGGACTCGGATGGGGACAATTATGAGTCACAGGAAAGTGCTGATGAGTAGAGTTTGTTTTATTACGTGGGAAGGTGGTACTTAGGTCTGAATGTAGAGAAACTGTGGAACTGGGATGAAAATGGGATTCAAACAGGGCCTGAGAGGAAAAAGAATAGTCTTTTTTAAAAAAATAGTATCTTTGTGGCAAGCACTTTGAAAGTGTCTGTCGCCTTCTGAAGCAGAAATCAGCACAGGGTTCAGTGCTTACAAACCGGTTCTCAAGCATCCTGCTACCACTGAAGTGTATACTTACTAAATACAACTTTTAACTTTGACTTGGGGCTGTGGGAATGCACTCAAACAGGAGCTGTGCGGAGCACAGTGTATATGCAGTGTAACTACGTATGCATCCAAGTGCATCCAAAGTTACACAAAACATCTGTAATGATAGTCACAGAACCAGAGAATAGTCTAGGTTGCAAAAGACTTTTAAGATAATTGTGTCCAACCATTAACCTAACTCTACCAAGTCTACTGCTAAACCATGTCCCTAAGCACCATATTTAAAAAACTTTTAAACACATCCAGAAATGGTTACCCCATCACTTCGCTGAGCATCTTGTTGCAGTGCTTTTCAACCCTTTTGGGGAATAAATTTTTCCTAATGTCCAACATAAACCTCCCCTGGTGCAACTTGAGGCTATTTCCTCTAGTCCTAGTGCTTGTTAGTTGGGAGAACAGACCATCATCCACCTTTCTACAACCTCCTTTCAGATAATTGTAGAGAGTGATAAGATCTCCTCTCAGGCTCCTTTACTTCAGACTAAATAGATCCGGTTCCTTCAGATGCTACTCATAAGACTTGTGCTCTAGGCCCTTCACCAGCTTCATTGCCCTTCTGTGGACCCACTCCAGCATCTTGATATCTTTCTTATATTGAAGTGCCCAAAACTGAACAAAGTACTCGAGTTATGGCCTCACTAGTTCTGAGTACAGGGGGACAATTGTTTCCCTAGTCCTACTGGCCACAATATTTCTGATAAAAGCCAGGATTTCATTGACCTTCTTGGCCACTTGGCCACACTTCTGGCTCATATTCAGCCGATTGTCAGTCAGTCCCCCCAGATCCCTTTCTACCAGGCAGCTTTCCAGCCACTCTTCCCAATGCCTGTAGAGTTGCATGGGGTTGTAGTGGCTCAAGTGCGGTACCCAGCACTTGGCCTTGTTGAACCTCAACCCACTGGCCTTGGCTCATCAATCCAGCTTGTCCAGATCCCTCTGAAGAGCCTTTCTACCCTCAAGCAGATCCACCCAGCTTGGTGTTATCTGCAAACTTCCTGAGGAGGCACCTTATCTCCTCATCAAGATCACTGACAAAAATATTAAACAGAAATGGCCCCAATACTGAGGTTAGCAATGTGACACCCATCAACAAGAAGGGCCAGAAAAAGGATCTGGAGACCTGTCCAACATTAGTGTCAGGGAAGGTTATGGAACAAATTATCTTGAGTACTATTATGGACCCCACATACAAGAAAACCAGACGATCAGGCCCAGCCAGCATAGGTTCATGAAAGACAGGTCCTTCTTGATTAACCTGATCTCACTCTATGACAGGATGACCTATCTAGTAGATGAAGGAAGGGCTGTGAATGTTGTCTACCTAGACTTCAGTAAAGCCTTTGACACTTTTTCCTACAGCATTCTCATGGAAAAAATGGCTGCTTATGGTTTGGACAGATGTACAGTCTGCTGGATGACCATACCTATGGAGATGCTTTAGCTACTGTAATCTAAATATCTATTAAGTGAGAATATGCCAAATAAATTACATTTGAGTAGGGTGGCAATAAGATGAACAATAAAGATAACAATCCATTTTTATTACAGAAGAGAAAAAAAATCTCTATTAATAGTTAAACAAGTGGGTAGATCCTGTTGGTTTCAGATGCTATAGAAGCAGGGATATCTATTGCAAGTGAAAAATGAAGATTGTAACCTGTAGGAATCTAACATGTCAAGCAAGTCTAATGTCTAATTCACCATTCAGTTGGCATTCAGCTAACAGTAAAGAATGATTTCTCAACTTGAAGTTCATGAAGAAAAACTGCATATTCCCCACTGAATATGTATTTAAGTTATCAAATGTGGACAATTAAGATGGCCCCCACCAAAACACGTAGTATAGAAATCAGTGGAGAAAAAAAGAGCAGTCAAAGTACCAAATGAAAAACTAATGACGTTTGTGCTGAATTAATTGAATGATACTTATAAATAAGGCCTTTTTGTCAGGAAAAATCATCCTGCTCATTTATAGATGTACAGGTTGGCTAAAGATATAAACTCAACATTCAGCACTTGGTGCTACTTCTTATGCCTTCACTGTGGAATGTTGACACAAATATTACACATGAATGAATATCTTCTTGAAATTGCATGCAGTTACACAGTGTGAGTTTAGATGGGGTTTTTTTTTTTTGCGAAAAAGAATAGAAAGTTAAGAAAAGACACTTGTGGTAAACATATATTAAATTATCCCCAGACTAATGTAGTAATTCAAGATGTATCAAGACATTTTCTTGCTTATGTGTTCTCTTTTTATATGTGACTTACAACGTTCTACGTGTTGTTTTAAGATTTTTTCTAGCATGACTACATTTACAAAAAAACCCTAGTATCTAGTGGCAAAAATTCAAATTCCCTCCGTTCTGTGAATATCCTTAAGATTCTTACATGCCAAGTGACTTTTTTTCTGCTAAGGGGTGTAAAAAGTACTATAAGAATGCTGGTACTCTGGATGAATTGTGCTGAAAGTTCAGTAAGTTATGTTAAGCATTTTATACTCTTCTAACCTCTGCTGGTGAATTTTTGTACTGCTGCCTGACATTGCACTTTAGCTTGCAATCATGGACCTTTTTCCTGTTTCCGAGCCTGAGAATGAAAGTCCAGCTGGCCTAGAGAAAAAAAAAAAAAGGAAAAAAAACCCCTCACAACCCACTACTCTATAATATCATAGAACTCTAAAATAGCATATTTGCTGGCAGTAGGAGAAGGAGAACATGTGAGAAATAAGGACTTTATCTTGAGAGTCTTATTTACATACAGGTCACTATGAACTATCTCTCTGATATCTATCTAACCCACATTTTTACCATGCCGTCCTGAGATCTTTCTGCTGCCTAGTATGGAATAAAAAATACCATGTACTATGGTGATTTATTTCCCTTAGTGTGAAAGCATGAATTAGTAGACATGACATTAACAAAAGATGTAACTTTTTGCTATCATATTATTTTGCTATCGTGTACCATTGCTTCCTAATCCTGCAAACCCCATAATGCCATTTTCCAGTCTCATACTGTAAAAAAACTATCTAGTTAATACATATAAAGGATGGTATCAGTCAATCTTATTTCTATGTCTCTTACATATTTGGGTCATCATACAAACAAAGCGTTTGGGATTTTATTTTCCATTTAGATGAGAGCTGTGTTGTGGTCTGAACAGAAACCAATTTGAACAATCGATGAGAACTCCAGAAGGCAATAGAGTGCATATCAGCTTGTAAGGGCTGTTGTAGTGTTAAATGTTTTTGTACCCAGCAGAAGTAAACAGTATTTTCAAGATCAGCAGAAAAACATGTTCTTTGTTCTAAGTATTTCAGAGACATCAAGCTCTGTTCACTGACTGTGAAATGTATTTAGGAACTTCGGAAGATTGTTTCACTTGCCACCTACAGTTTAGATCTCACGAGAAGTCTGGATCTCTTCCCAGGTGACTCCATGTGACCAGTTCTGCACTGTGAAGGACTTTAAGACCCCTGCAGCAGAAAAGTAGAAGAGAATTGGTTGTTTTAAAAAAAATGCTACTGCAAGTAACTGAACTAGTTTCTAGCTAGTAGATCTGCAATTATCTGTCAGATATGGGTGTTCTAATGTTGCCATTACATTATTAAACTCTTGACAATTTTTTAAATAAATATTATGGGTAGCTATATTGGAAGAGAAGAATAAGAATTTATATGCTTTTCCCATAAAATTTTGCTTTAGTTCAAAGCACAAATAATTGCAATGTCCTGTACATACTTTACTTAGATGCTAAATAGTGTTTTTTCAATCTTATAAATTTGCTGAACTACTTCTACCAAAACTCTGTGTAGCTTTGGTAGAAGTAATACAGGATGAATGACAGATCTAAGATGAATGGCAGATCTAGGAACACATTCTGGTGTAGCTAGGGATGTAGCAGTAAGACATATAATTTCAGTTTATCTTAAAGACCAAGTGCTTGATCTTATATTGACAGTTATCAACAGTTTGCTTTTTGTTAGTACACAAAAATTTACCACAAAGAAGTTATTGTAACTGTTTTGTCCTAGTGTATTAAACTTTATATGAAGTTACTCTGATAGAACAGTAAATGGAAATCAAGATAACTTGATTTCCTTTGTATCAGGTTTACAAGTAAAGGATGATGCCTCTTGGGATGTGCTAATGGAAATCTGTCCAAAGTAGAGACTTAATATATTCTTCAAAATTTTAACAGAGTGAAACAAAAAGTTCTGTTTCTAGTTTAGAGGTTTAGATTAGATATTAGGAAGAAATTCTTCCCTGAGAGGGTAGTTAGGCACTGGAATCGACTGCCCAGAGAGGTGGTGGAGTCACCATCCCTGGAGGTGTTTAAAGAACGAATAGATGCAGTGCTTGAGGATATGGTGTAGTGGTTAGAGAGGATATGGTGTAGTGGTGTAGTGGTTAGAGTGATGCTAGGAGAAGGTTGGACTTGATGACCCTGGAGGTCCTTTCCAACCATAATGATTCTGTGATTCTGTGATTTAAATGGATCTGATTTTATTTTAAATAGACTGAAGTACTAACATGGTCAATCATCTGTCTCAGCGGAAAGGTATGACTAGCAGTTGGAAGTGCAGATGAGCAACTTCCTCAGCTGACTGCTAGCCAACATTTTCTAGAGAACATTCTAAAGTAGACCCTTTATAGTCCCAAATAAACAATCGTACAGCCAGTCTTATGGTCTGCTTGCACATGAGACCTTCTGAACTTGATCTCTTGAGTTTTCCTATGTTGGCCAGTGTATTCTGTGCATGCTTAGGGAGTTAGACCTCACATGTGGCATCAATATTGAACTAAGACAACTACAAATAGGCTCTAATTGCTCTTATGTAAATGACATTATCTACATAATGTTTAACTCCTTTTTAAGAAGAATTATCTAAATAAGATAGATATAGATATATATATATTAAATATGCCTGATTAGATTGGTTAGGGACCAAAATGTAATATTGTCTCACAACAGTTTAATTATGCTATTTTTCTTCAACATGCTTCACGTAAATGTATACATATTGGCAAGCCTCCTAAATACGGTTTGCATTTTCACTGCATTTGGAAAGATTTCTTCATCCTTTCTTCTCTCAGGTTTAAAAAGCTTCCTTCAATGAGTAGATAAGGGTAAATATCATGCCATAGGTAGAAGCAAACCTTTGGTTCCTAGACATGTAGCATGGGATGGGAGTTGTTTCATGTGTAGTTATTTTATAAACAGAGAAGAATAGAATGTAAGTTCATATCTGTTCATCATAATAACTTCTAATGTGTGTCTTATTAATCAAATGCTAAAAATATAGTGCTTTCTGTTCATGATCATAAAATATGCTTGACTAGTTCTAACATTTTGATCCCAGCTTTTCTTTTAACTCAATTTTTCTGTTGACATCATTACTTTATCAAATGTGGCTTGCTAAAATATTATTGATATTGTAGGTCTGAAAAATGTGTCAGTTAAAAGCTGCTGTTTGACATTCACCTCTGATGCAATTATCTTCCAATGAACACACCAAGCCAGAACTACAGGCATCCTTCACCCATCAGATCAATCTGTGTCAATCCACATATTTCCCACTGGTTTTAATCTGTGTTTATTTGTTTAAGATTATATTGATTTTAACATTGTAGAAATACAGGCAGAAGTCCTGAAATTGAATCCATGGAGGTTCTACTATAGATATTTATCTTGCAAATTTGCTTTTCATTTATCTTTTAGTGCTTCACAGGAGGCTGAGGTTGTTTAAGCTCCTCTTATGAATTGTAAGACACTCAACCTTTCTCACTTTCCTCTGTGTGACTCTAATCAAAATAAGATTTTATATATTTTTTTTTCCACAGCTGCTATCTATGCTGGCTTTTATTTGATACAATTAATTTCTCCTAGCCCTTAAGGCTTCTAAGAATGTTTGAGTCATGCTTCAGACTTTTAAAAGCGGTGGTATACTGTCTACTAATTTCTGTCTGCTGACATTTACTTCAGTGCCCAAAGAAATCTTCAGAATAAATTTAGCTTCTGTATAATATCCCAAAATAACCATTTCTACCCAGATTGGTCAAAAGACAGAGATTTTGCAGAATAACTTTTCTGCTTTTTTTTATTTAAAGTGAAACTGAAAGTTTATTTTTCTAGAAACATAATTGGCAGATTATCTGATAAAAAAAACATCTTATCTCCACACCCACAAAGGAACACAGAAAGATCATGGCAGATGAGAACCCCCAAAAATATTCTGCTTAGCTATTCCCAGGCTCATGACAGGGGTCATCAGATCATCAAAGGCCCATCTTCACAAGCCCAGAGGAGCATGAGTAGGCACAATGACAAGCAGGATCCCAAACTGAGGAGTCAGAGGAAGGGACACCCTATCTAGGCCCCTCCCAGGGCTGTCACCAGAGAGTCTCAGCCCTGATGCTGAAGCATGAAACCCATCAGGATGAGCTAAGAGGAGAGGTTCTCCAGAACACTTTTTGGACTAATGGGAGTTGCTGCCTAGGGGTGTGGGACCCATTATAAGATGCAGAGCAAGAACTTTTTCAGATTTCAGAGGACTCATTATGGAACGTTAAGGGGAAGTACCAAAGGCAGGAAAAGGGAAGGGAGTGGTTAATTAATTTGAAGAATAACCATTGTGGGAAATAGAAGGATAAGGGAATTAAAAGGTTCATATATATGTAAGCAGGAGCTGGTCACTCTGCCTGATTAGTGCTATCTGTCCTATCTTCATTTTAAATTCCTTTCTAACTCTTCCCTGGGCAAAGGGTCTTAGTCCTGGGTAGGAATGGCATAAATCACATTGTGGGCCGGAGGTTTTTTAACTTTTTTGAACTCCATCTTCAGCTATTTTCTGGTAAGGGGCTCTAAACCATATGCATGTGTGTATGGGAGTCTGTGTTGCCACAGTGTAAGTGCAGGTGTGCAAGCAAGTGTGGGATTGCAAGTGAAGAGGAAGATCTGGTTGAGCCAGCCAGTGAGCAGATGAAGTGACCTGGGAGTGTGTGTGTCCTTAAGGGCCAGCTCTGGCTGTGAGAGCACCTGTGCATCTCTAACGCTGAGAGAACAGAGGGGCTCGCTGTCAGACTGGGGGACTCCTAGACAGCTTAGGGTGGTGGGAGGGAGAAGGGGTGTGTATGAATGAGACGATCTATACTCAGTGGGAGTGAAGATGTGGCTCTGGGGACCTGTGCTCAGGCAGCAGCAACTGGGCAGACTGAGACCCAGGGGCAGCCACTGGGCAGACCAAATGTCTGAGCCCAGCTGCTGGAGGGGTCCACTTTGTACATACATAGATACATAGAAATGTATATTCTTACGATAAGACCACCATCTTGCTCAGCAAAAAGGGACCAGGATGAGACCATGGGTGCTATTTGTGTTCATATGGGTGCTTTGAATACTTGTCTGTGATTTGAGGCTGTTGCCTGTAGTTAGTTATATGGATGGATGGGTGGATGGATGGATGTGGAGGGGGTGTATGTGCGCTCTGTGTACTTGTGCCAGCTGGGAATTTTCAGCCTTGCTAGGGGTTGGACCTAGGGGTAGGGGGGTGCAGCAGCCTCATCTTTATTAGGTTGTTGGATCCTGAAGAGTATATTTTCATCTAATAATATTAAGTATTAAAATTTGTATTTCAAAATATTATTTTAACTTGTCATTTTTAATACAGACTTTCAGTCATCTGTAAGAAATTTTTCATTTGTTCTACTACTGACATTTTATTTTATTCCCTTATTCTAAATGTTAAGGATTACTGTAATTTAACCATTTAATACTCCACTTTTATAGAACACTGGCTGCTGGCTATTCAAAAAGTTTTAATACTTAAACTTTAAGAAACACAATGTGAAAGCACTTAATTTTACTTTGATGTTGACAAATAGCAAAATTGCAGAATGTAATAGCAATATTACAGTTTTGTAAAATATTGTGTAATGGCATTAAAATAAAAATAATTTTAAAAAAAGGTTAAAAATTAAAATACAGAAAAAAATCCCTGAACTATTTTTCATAAAACAGTATTAATTGCATTTATCTCCTTAATTTTCTTTCATTCCTTGTCACTGTTTCAATCTGTAAGGGTTATGTTACCAGTGATTTCTAATATTTTTAAAGGCTTTTTATTGTAAACAAAAATATTTAGAAATATAATCTCAATTCAGTTTTTCAGGTTTAATCCTGAATTTATATCAGTCACAAAGGATTAATACATTTATGCAACACAAAAGTGAAAAACTTGAGCTGAATCCTTTTCAGTCTTCTGCTAGGAGAAGATAAGAGGAGCTAAATTTATTTAAGAATATACTATGCTAAAGTAATAATGTAAAAATATAGAGACATTTTTAACAGAAAATTGCTCTGAGACAAGTGAAAACATAGCCAGTCTAAATTTAAGAAACAAAAATTTTTACAGATAATCTAAATCTTACAGATAAGACCAGCTCTCAGGAATCCCAGACCCTTGAGGTAAAAGACAGTCTGAAGGAAGGAAGACTGTCCCTTGGTTGATGAGGATTGGGTTAGAGATCATTTAGGAAAACTGGACACCCACAAATTCATGGGCCCAGATGGGATGCACCCACAAGTGCTGGGTGAACTGATTAACGTTCTCGCTATGGCACTCCATCATTCAAAAATGATGATCACGGAGAATGAGAGGTGCCTGAGGACTGGAGGAAAGCCATTGTCACTCCAGTCTTCGAAAAGGACAAGAAGGAGGAGCTAGGAAATTACAAGCCAGTCAGTGTCACCTCCATCCCTGGAAAGGTGATGGAACAGCTCATTCTGGAGGTCATCTCCAAGCACATGGAGTCAAAGAAGGTTATCAGGAGTAGTCAGCATGGATTCACCAAGTGGAAATCATACTTAACCAATCTGATAGCCATTTATGATGGTGTGACTAGCTAAGTAGATGGAGAGCAGTGAATGTTGTCTACCTTGACTTCAGCAAGGCTTTTGACACTGTCTCCCGTAACATCCTTATAGGGAAGTTCAGGAAGTGTGGGTTAGATGAGTGGACTGTGAGACGGTTAGGAACTGGCTCATAAATGGAGCTTAGAAGGTTGTGACTGGTGGCACAGAGTCTAGCTGGAGGCCTGAGAGACCTGGTGGACTATAAGTTAACCATGAGCCAGCAATGTGTCCTTGTGGCCAAGAAGGCCAATGGTATCCTGGTGTGCATTAAGAAGAATGTGACCAGCTAGTTGAAGGAGGTTCTCCTCCTCCTCTACTAATATCTGAAGGGTGGATGCCAAGAGTATGGGGCTAGTCTCTTTTCAGTGATGTCCAGTTATAAGANGCCAGTCTCTTTTCAGTGGTGCCCAGCAATAGGACAAGGGGCAACAGACACAAACTGGAACACAGGAAGTTCCACTTCAAATTTACTATGAGGTTGATGGACCACTGGAACAGGCTGCCCAGAGGGGTTTTGGAATCTCCTTCTCTGGAGACTTTCAAAACCCACCTGGACATGTTCCTGTGTAATCTGCCCTAGGTGAACCTGCTTTGGCATGGGGGTTGGACTAGATGATCTCCAGATGTCCCTTCCCACCCCCAGGATTCTATGATTCTGTAAATCCTATGCCTGCTCAGGTGATCAGAACATTATTGCAAACTATTTCAAAGCATGTTAAAAAAAACAAATGAAACAAAAACGCTAAACTGCAAGCTGAAATATTGAATAGGCCTCTCTTCCAACAGAGTGCTGGTCATAGACACGTTTTGCCACCTTACTGATGTTAACTGACTTATATCTGCAAAATATATTCCCACTTGTTTGGATATCTTGTAAGACATTGCCCTTAGAATTCTGCTAAGTCGTTTTATTAGAGATGTAACACAGAATAATATTGTAAGTTTTTGAAAAGGAATAACTGCAGTTTGCTTTTTCTTGGTGCAATCTTCACTCTTCACTCAGTCTCTGAATTTTTTTGTAGGCAATTAGTAACTTTTCAGTACTCTCAAATGTGAGTAGAAATGTGAGACAACAAAGTTAGCTTTTAAAAATCTCATACTGGAAAACATCTTTCTTTCCAAACAGCTGAGTTTGAAATTATCTTAAGATATTTACATATTAAGATATGCTGAATGATGCTTCTAAAACACAGAAGGTCTTGAAACTTTTCAACAATGAGGAGATGTATTAAAGACTACATGACATTATATCCAGCAGGTAGACAGAGGCCCTAACACAGAGAACTCGCAGTACTCTCTACCTGACTGCAGAGGGTGACTTGGAGGACAGGGGGCAATGGCAAGAAGTTCCTGCCCGGCACAATAGGCACTTCAGGTGCATCTGCCCAATACCCACCTCACCTTCCCAGGTGTCCTTGCATAATAGGTATGATGTTCTGCAAGGGGAACCAAATAATAACAAAGCTGACAGCTCGTCTAGCTGGAGGTGACACCTCACATTGAAACAGCTTCACCAAAGAAAGAAAGACAGGTCCTTGTCATAGGAAAACAAAGATTTATTCTTTACTTCCCATCAGTAGGTGATGTCTGGCCCTTCCCTGGGAAGCAGGGCTCCAATAGCTGTAGCAGTTGCTCCAGAGGACAACTTCCAACCAGAATTACTCTATGATCCTGTGATTCTATGTTTAACACAGCTATGTGGTTTCCTATTCCTAAGCAAGTATTTTCTATGTGTTAATTTCTTTGCAATTAAAATGATTCATATAAGTGTCTATCTGCATGAGTATTATATTCCTGAAAACAAGGAAAGCAAGCATTTTTCACTGGCAATACCTAGAATACTGGAAAAAGATAAAAGTTAATTACTAAATTATTACTATCATGTCATAACCTTGAGCTATTAGCAGCTTAAAGGATAGCAACTGTACTCATGAAAGTTCCATTTCTTGAACTAGAGTCATTTAGAGCATGTATACCATTAAATATAAATGTATTTTACTTTCAGGTGTCATCCTTTAAGAAAAAGAAAGCAATACCATGAATATTTATTTATTGCTGAATTCCACAGATCTTAAAGGAGAGTACTTTCATACATACCTATGTATTAATGAATTCAAATTATTCCTAAGGGATACAAATAGGAAGAACCATCTTTTTTTTTTTTTTTTTTTTTTTTAATAAAAAACTAAATACTAAGCGTAAAATTCAGCTCCAGATTTATCCAAATACAATGTCTAAATGTAATCTAATTTACCAGACAGACAGAGATATCCTATCCCCCAGGACATCTTAAATGGCACGTGACCATGAAAGTTAAGGAAAATAAACCCAGCTGAATATGAAATGAAGAGCTATTTTTATAACTTTGTTGACTGTTATAGGAGCTTAGGCACTTTATTCACAAATGGGAACATAATATGAAGTAAAAGGGCAAATCCAAAACAGTCTGAGTTGAAATTAACATTAACATGACAGTGACTCAGGTGTACAAAAATAGATGGAGGAAAGAATGGTAAGGCAGCTTGTGATTTGAGATAAACACAGTTTAATGAGGAAAGCAAAAGCTATGAAAGCAAACAAATCAAAACAAGGAATTCATTCACTACTTCTCATCGGAAAGCAGGTGTTCAGCCATCTCCAGGAAAGCCAGGCTCCATTACATGTAATGGTTACTTGGGAAGACAAACACCATCACTCTAAATGTCTAAGTGTTGCTTAGCTGTAATGAAAATGTCAGCGTGCTGCCAACACTGTTTTTGCCACAAATCCAAACCATAGCACCATGTGAATTACTAAGAGGAAAAATAACTATATCTCTGCCAATACTAGTACACATTGTCAGGTTTTTTTCCCGGTACATTTCAAAAGAAAATAGAATATATAGATTAAAAAAAACCAACCCAAAACACTTTACAAGGGTGTACATCATCATGTTTCAAACCTCTGCATATTTCTTCCTGTAGCACAGGCTAACATACTCTGTTTCATCAGAGGCAAAGTATTACCTCAAAAAATAAATTACCTTCCCTCTTAAAATTATACAACATTAGATATTATTGAGGAAGAAATGAAAATATTTTCTTCCTTTTCCTCTCAGTTCTTTTATTATTGTACCTCTTTTCAGGGAAAAAAATTCCATGAGATCAAATGTGATAGGTACTGCTATGGTTTGAAAACATATTGCATTGGAAACAAAATAGCTGTGTAAATGCATTTGTGAGTCAAGTCTTGTCATGCAGAAATGATTTAGTTACATGGAAAGTATCAATGATTTTTCTGTAGAAGATTACTTTTTCAAGAAAAAAAATTTGCATAATGATGGATGGAAAAATATATTGGAATAATTTATTTCTTAGCTTTTTCCTAGAGGGATTTTGTTGGTTTGTACATAAAAGTAGCAACAGCCTCTGTTACTGAAAAGCTGCATCAGTCCTTATAAGATACACAAGGTGAGCTGTCTTAAATAATGAAAATAACAAGAATTATTATTGTTTGATATAAGATCTTGAATTTATAAATACTTACCCTAATAATTGCATCTTCAAAGTTAAATTGGCTCTCTTTTTTTAAATTTTCATTCATTTTAAAAAAGAAAGCAAGAAGAATTTAATATTGGTCATCTTTTTTAAAAAGCCTTTTAATTATAAAGATAAAAAAGGAACATATTCACCTGATGAAATATAAAATATATATAATACAGTTGACTAAATCATCCTATGTTCCTTCTCATGGCCAGTAGAGAGAAGTAGAAAGTAAGTAGAGAGAAACAGAAAGTACGAGTTTCATCTCACCTTTAGACAGTGTAGTGGATTGACCTTGACCTCAGCAGGACAGGTGCAGAAAATAAACATAGATAAAGGCAGTTTAATGGAGAGAAGGACAAGCTGTATACAGAAGTAAAACAAAACAAAACAAAAATATTTATTTTCTACTTCCTATCAGCTCGTGGTGTCCAGCCACTTCCTAGGAAGCAGGGCCTCAATATGCATAGCAGTTGCTTTGGAAGATGAACCTCTTAATAGCAAATGCCCTCCTCTTTGTCATCCTTATTTCTCTTAGCTTTTATTTCTGAACACGACATCATATGACACAGAATACCCCTTTGGTCAGTCATCCCAAACTGATAACCCTCCCTACCAGTTCCCTCTTACAGGCCCACCTTACAACCTCTTGCCCACAACCAATCTACTGGCCTTTGGTGGTGGTAGGGAGTTGGAGAGACAGCCTTGATACTGTCAGTACTGCTCAGCAGTAGCCAGAACACTGCTGTATTATCAACATTGATCTAGCTACAAATACAGAACACAGTGCTATGAGGGCTGCTATGGAGAAAATTAACTCCTTCTCAGCCACACCCAATACAGGTAGAAGTATAACAAAGGAGGAAATCAGTAACGCTCTGCACCTATTTCTACGTTAATATATGCCTACCTTACACATATAAATCAGTCAAGAGGAAACACTCACCCTAAATGTCTGCCATCATACTAGATATAGTCCTTTCAAAAATTAGGATCGTGATGCTGAAGCGCTGGGGTCTGAGCTGTCAGCCCCAAGTTGGAGTTGACCTGTGGATGAGTCACAACCTAGCAGAATGTTTTGTTGTTTCTGCTGGCTTCATGTTCCAGAGGCAGAAACTGGCCCACCTGTGTCTCTGTGGCTTCACCCTCACCCAGGTAGTCATGGCTGGGGTGGTGGGTGAGGCCAGGATTATATTAACCAGGAGCCAATCAGTCAGAGGAGCTTCCTATTGGGTGTGATTTCTGTTGGGGCTGGTCACATATTGCTGAACTCTCTCAGTGGTGCCCTTCCATGTGAAGAGCCACTGAGGGAGCCATCTCTGTCTGTTGTGTCCAGTAGATGATGCTAGCACCACAGCGGGCAGTGGAGCAGCTGAGCACACAGGAAGCTATGGCAGGACTG
>VZZY01017132.1:327295-386267 GCA_013400335.1 Eurystomus gularis | reverse complement strand
GTATATGAGATGGAATACCATGTTGATCAGTTTAGAATCACCTGTCCTGGACACTCCTCCCCGCAGGCGCAACCTTTCACTTTCTGCACCCCCCAGCGTGGTACACAAGATTCAGCAGTGACCTTAGTCTGCATACCAACCCTTGGTGTAGTAACTAAGCATCAAGCGTTATCACTGCTAAAAGCAGACACTCTCTGCAAAAACCTGCTGTGAGCTTCAGAAAGTGCAGTTAGTTAGCAGAGACTCAGATGAAAAGTAAAACCACTGCACAGAATTGGTTTGGTTCTAATTTAAACCAGGACCGGGAGCATCCCTCTGTAGAGTTGTTGCCCAAACTACTAAGCCAGATTTGGGTAAGATTGCTGGTGGGTTAGACTCCTTTAGGCACTAACAGAAGCCAAAAGTATCCAGGAAACTCATCAAGGATTTTTCTCAGCCACAACTGCATCCAAATGTCCTTATTTAAAAATACAGTCAGAAGCCAAGTGCCTCAGTCCTAGAAAGAATGAAGTCCACATGGTTGATGGATAGCCTTAACAGCCATTTCTGCAGTGCTACCATTTGTGATTGCTCTACAGTACCTATACGAAATTGTCTTTTCAGCTGTTTAGTCTCAAGGGTAACTGGCAAATACAGTAATGGCTCATCTCTTCTTAGCTTCTCAAGGCCTTTGAAGGATAAAAGCACTCAAATGTAGTACATGTTCATCAGAACTATGCTGCTGGAGTCTTTTGTAACAACTGCTTGATAAGTACTTAAAATTCATCAGGAGTTGTAATTTTCCTTAGTTGTCCTGTTTATATATACTTTTGGTTCTTAGAGACTGGAACATGCTTCACATCCTACAATTTGTTGGGCTTTTGTGGATTTGTTTCAGGGCCTGTGCAGCACTTGTGTGTTGTACTGCTGCTGAGCTACTTGGGTCCCATTGTGGAACACATGATACAGGTGGTCTTGCAGTTGTTTTTCATTTCTTTTTGCTGCTGCTTCAGTCCTCCACCAAATACCATGCTGCTATATGAGCAAGTGCAGGAGAGGGATGTCCCAGGGGTTCCTACTTGCTCATCAGGGCTTACTGAGACTATCACTTCCTTGGCCATGCAGCATGTAGAAAGAGAGACATCTAATGCTTTGATTAATGTGATGATAATTGTGAGGAAAGAGACCATTGTTCTTTTCTCACGCCTTCTCCCTATTCTATGTGTTTCTGACTGAAGTTTGCCTCCTTGCTGCTTCACCCTATCAGCACTTATCAGCAGCCTTAAAGACTATTAAAGGCTTCAATCTCCAAGGCTATTAGTCTAGATGTGGTCACAGGCAGAACATGTGTCTACCCATAATCCACACAGATTTGCAAACACACGTCAACTTCTAAAACCAGCATCATCCCAGGCTGGGCTTTGGGTTAACCTCCAAGAAAATGGTCTGAGTTACATTGCAAAGTATCATACTAACTAAGGAGAATGAAGACTAACATGCACAATCTAGGGTGGAAAGCTTAGTGTCATCATTTTGGTGATTTTGAGTTTGCACTTAGGCTTCTTGTCAGAGCCCTGCTTGTGAAATCCCTGCCAGCATCACAGGGTTCATGGACATTTGGTATTTGGCTGGTTCAGGTCATGAGCAAAAAGGTTTGACAGATATATAAGATGGAGATCATTCTCTTGAAGGTATAAAGCACACAATGCTGTACAAATGTGAAGTTTTATCTTGATTCTGTATGTTTCTAGGAATAAACAAAACCAAACAAATCACTCTGATTTATTGTGGAAATGGAAAGGGGCAGAATGTTAATGACTGGATACAAAAAACATACTCTGAAAAGTTAAAAGCCAAAAAACTGTGTATGTAAATATGTTTAATGAGTACATTTGTTGACAGCAAACACTGGCTGTATATGACATATCCTGTACTTATAGAATACATCTATATACACATTTATGTAAGACTGAAAAGGCACTAAAGTTTCCCAGATAAAACACAAGTAAATTAACAATGCAAATCCAAACATAGAGGTTGGGGAATCTGCTTAGGGAGATGTGCAGGAAGGGAAATTTTGAAAATCACATGGGAAGTTAGAAACCAGTCTCTCACTGAAAGACAGGGAATTCAAAAGTCCAGTTCCCATTTGTGTCTTCAAAATCTCCCTTGTTATACTAGTCAGAGGCCAAATAATGTATGTAGTGTGAGATTAATGCGTCCATAAAGGAATGTACAGTACTGCAGGAAACTACATTGCCTTAAGCTTCTTAGGAAGCTGGAGAGCTTACTATAAAATCTGGCACTCCTGTTCGTGCTGTTCTTAAATTGTAGAAATAAATGGGTTCTTGCAATACTGAGAATCTAAATAAATGAGCTCCAAGAAATCTTGGAGCTATTTCTGGGGGAAGATGTTGCCAAAATAAGGAATTAGGATGGCCAAACCTGGTGGCCTGCTCTTGCCTGAGTGACCTTTCTACCTTCATTTGACTGCAATGTTTATGGTTTAAGAAAATAGGTATTTTTTTCCATTTCTTGAAAAACCCTAGTGGAGAATAATATAATATGAAGGAAAGTTAATAAAACAAAGCTAAGATAGTATGTGTATATGAAAAAAAAAAAAAGCTAGGTAGAAATGAGTAGCAAAACTACCTTATGGGTGGGTGTGTCTTTTAATGATTTTTAGCTTTTGTGATTTCATTGCCCTACCTATGGGGTATAGGCTGTAAGTGCAAGACGAGTGTAGGTAGTTTTGCAGGTCATTATTTTAGCAGTTGTAAGAAGTGTTGAGTATGTTTACATGACATTTATTTACATAGGAAATCAAAGCAACAACCAGCAGTGTTCAAACAACTGCAATGTCTGTGCATGAGCCTAAGGGTAGAGTGGCAGATCAGTCAATCCAGGGCAGATTTCATGTAAGAAGATTCGCTTTCCTTTTGGAGACACAAATGCTTTGGTCTGATTCTCAGAGTAGCTACACCTGCAAAAGTCAACAGCATGTGCTGTGCAGGGAATAATGAATTTCATAATGGTGTGCAAAAGCATGCGTTTGAAGTCCTGTTAATCCAAACCCTCAGTAAGCTTTGTGGATGTAGCTATATAACACATGGCAGCAGACCACCTGAATGACCACACTTTCTGAGACACCTTTGGTGCTCGTGTAATTATAAAGGCTCCTGATTCTATTCAACTAATTCTTGTTTTCCTGAAATATTTTATTACTTCTGCATGACAGGTTTCACCTTTTCCAAACAGAGTTTTTATGCTGACTGGCTGCTGTGCAGAAATTGTGATGGAGAGTTGGGACTTAAGTCAATGCTGAGTGCCCCTAGCTCCAGCTGTGTCTTCTTGCTCCTGCCCTGGAGCATGCTGAGCCTGCTCGAAGAGCATGGTGGGGCCACAGGGTGCCAGGGCGATGGATGCAGCATGAAAGCAGAGTCAGTTACTTGTACCTGTGTCCGTAATGGAGCTGCTGTCTCGTGGTGGAAGCTCCTTTTTACTTCATTCCAAAGTTTTTGGCATGGGATCTTTAGTAACTCTAATCTGAAGTCCTTGCTACTGCTTTGTCAGCTGTTGATCACCTTTCTTTTGTGCTTTTACTAAAAAAAATTATGCTTTTCCGGGAAGTGAGTACAATTACTGGTGGCTTTACATGCTGCAACAGATCCTCTGGCTGTACAGACCAGTAATGCCCAGACTGCCTCAGAAGAAGAGGCTTCTCCTGCAGTAGTTTAATTCTTTTTGTAGACACTTCTTCACTGGATCATTTTGTAGAGAAACCTGTTTCCTCTCCCAGGAAACTCAAGAGCAAAGCTCCCACTGACCCAAATAAACAGATCCAAGGAGAGCTCCCATGTTTCCCAGAGGATTTGGGTAGCATTTCAAGTCTGGCTTTTGTTCATTCCTTAATAAATGTACGTTGCAAGTCATATTTGAAAGAGATAGTCAAGACAGCTTGGAAAGCGTTCTTAGTTTTAAAGATGAGCGAGACAAAGCACAAGTCTGAAACTGAAACTATTCCTACATGGACCTGTCAGTGCAGTACTGCTAGGACAGCATGCATTAAGCAATGAAAGCAAGCCATCAATAACCTTGCCAAGGTGTTTCTTGGTACTGCATATTTTGTGTTTGTAATGACCATTTCTGACCTCATCCTGCAAACTCACGAGTATTTGCATATTCTTGTATTTCTTGGTATTGAATGTGATAAGTCTGCCGAGTTGCAAGATGTATGCATGCACTCAGGTACTTTGAGAATTAGGACTTCAGGGGCACAAAATGGAGGATGCACCATATATAAGCAACTGGCAATTATAGTCACTTGTTAAAATAGTTTACAGTGGCCTGTGAGGCACAAGAAGGAACATAGCACAGCTTTAAAGAAGTATAAAGTTTTAGATTGTATATCCTATATTTTGCTGAAATTTGAAACTTGCACAATTATTTAGGTCACAGATGAGTTGCATCTAATAAAAAAAAATCCTGAAAAAAATATCAATCTTCCTTCCAGTTAAAACATTTCTCCATTTTCTTTCTATTAGCCTATGAGACTGTACTTTCATTTAATGTCACAATGCTCTGTGACTACAGAAGTTACATGTATTTATGAAAAAATAGACCAGTATATCAAATTAAATAGAATGTATGCACCAGGGAATATTATCCTGGAGTACTTGTCGATGGCATGAGTGTCGATCCGCATGCTGACATATCTCTGGTTTTTCCTCCTGCCCGAGCCCCTCTCAGACCCCAGTGCCAGCTGCACCATCATTCGGTCTTGTTTATCTCCATTCTCAGACACATAGTGCCCCAGTTCGTTCACATCCCCGTCGTTGTAACTGCCGTCCATCATCATGGGCCGAGGCTGAGGTAGGCTGCACGCACAGGGAAGCTGTGGACACAAGTAAGTGCAGGATGGTTTTAAGTTGTGTCCAGGTAAACACAAACATCCCTTTTCTCCTCACAGAAGCAGAGAAAGGGACAAGCCTGGGGAATTCAGGCTGCTGGGACACAAAAGGGAGAATGAGAGGATGGAGCTGGGCAGCAGCTTTCTCATTCTCCATTTTCATGTCTGGAAGACAGAGCACAGTTGGAGTGAGAGGAGCTCTCTATGGAAAAGCTCATTTGGCTTAAGCACAGCTATCAGGGTGTAAGCAAAGGTTGGACGTGTGCCTTGAAGCTGAGAAAATCAGAAAAGAGAGCAGAAGGAAACCACAAGAAGGCATGTATGAGGGTTGCCGCATTTGAAAATAAGAGCTTAGGCTGAAATTTTGGGTGGTTATAATTTAATGTAACAGAGGCAGAAGGGGGAAATTTGGACCACTGTGTAAGTTTAGACAGTGCCTGGAGAGAGGTGGAGGATATTTGCCATGTTATCTGAAACCCCAAACAGAGGATCCATCTGGTGCTATTCACAGGTTTGACTCTTCAGTGTAAAAAAAAAAAAATCTACTTTTAGATATTTTAAGATTTTACATTTAAAAGCCTAAAACCTATTCCATTTATACAGGCAGTAGAGGACTACATAGAGGGAGTTATTGTCCTCAAACACTGAAGGAAGAGCAGTGAGCTTGGGTGTGGGTTTTCTGTAGCAAATCTTTATAACCTGGCATGCCTCACTGCTGATGTCTTTTTACACATACTGCATTTTCCCCAGGCAGCTGAGAGCAGGACACCATAGTTGCAAAATTTTGAATATTTCCAGACATCTGCCATACCTTTTCCTAGGGGCATAAAGCTGCATCAGAGATAGAAAACCTCACCTTGTCCCGCAGTTTCCTCTCCTTCCGCTCTTGCACTGTAGTCAGGTAGTTCACTGCCGCATATTCCAGTACCGAGAGGAAGACAAACACAAAACTGACCCACAGGTAAATGTCCACTGCTTTGATGTAGGAAACACGAGGCATGGAGGCGTTCACCCCAGTGATGATCGTAGACATGGTCAGCACAGTGGTTATCCCTGGGAATACACCAGCAGAGAGACTGTAAGACACTTTCAAACCAAACTCTTCATCACAAATACAGCTGTCATTACAATTTCCTGGCATCCAAATCTACTTTGTGTTATTGTTTTTCAGAGCAGAGCAACAGATTTCCCTGCCTGAAGAGGGTCCAGGCAGGCCTGATTTTGAAGTGGAGTTTTCTTGTGTTTTCTGTGAAAACAGCTCTAAATTTTGTCCCAGGCTGGTGTCACTCGGGTTCCTCACCACACTACCAGCCTCTCACCCCATGGCCAGGTAGCTGTGCTTTGACCCAGTGCTGGCTGCACCCCATCTCCAGGCTCAGGACAGTCCCTGGAGGTACAAATACATTGAGTTGGACTCAGTGATCCTTATGGGTCCCTTCCAACTTGAGATATTCTATGACTCTATGATTCTGAGTATCTCAGCTTCTAGTTCAACCCTCCACAGCATGGGCATAAGCAAAGATCATCTGCTGCTGCTGCTACTGCTGCTGCTGCTTCCACCAGTTTCCCCAGGCCTGTGTTTTTGGTCTGCTCCTGGGAAGTCACAGAAGTCAGCAGCCAGCTCTCATACCTGCTCTGTGCCTTCCCTGGAGCAAGAGCAGAGATTAGTGGGACCTCAGAGGGTGATGCTGCCCCACTTTACACCATGGGCGAGCACAATGAGCACTTCAGCACAGGCAGGAGCCCTTCTAGTTCAGGATTATCCTTGACCCTGAGAGAGATTCTTTGTGGCCCTCTTATTTCAGAGGCTAATTATGTTACATTAATGATCCCTTTGAAAGTTGAAAGGATGTATACAAGCACAAAGGACTGAATTCATAGGAGTATCTAGGTGCTAAAAAGTACTGCCAATGGCAATGCCTACATCTTCCAAAAAGCCATGGCCGAAACCTGTAGGCTCCTTTTAATGATGTCTCAATGCAATGGATGCTGTTTCTAAACACAGCCGTGGATAACTGCCCCAATGGCTTTTCCATTGTGCCTCTCTATATATCCTTTCAGCTGACAAATATTATTTTAAGAATAAATAAAGTCCTGAGAAGTGTTGCCTGGAATAAGTGCTCAAAGTGTGCAAAACGACAACTAGTACTTTGCTAAGGGCAAAGTATCCACTTCAGAGGAAGATCTATGTCCAAACTGTAGTTCTGCAACTGTGGTGCCTCCTCTGACATATGGCTTCATCTTTTTGAAAGATGCTGCAAAAGGGGAAGCCGAATCCCTCACATTGCACTGTAAACTCATTTAATAAGTTGAACAGTGCAGCTCAGCTGTGTTACCTCCACCCTCCCTCCTCTAGCAAAAGGCAATAAACTAAAATTTTATCAGGGCTGCTAGTACTGATTTTCACCTTTTTGCTCACTGAAGTCTCTGAAGGATGCTGACACTTTGGCTCGATATGTGCCCTGTCTCTTTTAACAGGAATAAAAGTAGAGCAGGACATTTGGTGTTTGATGTGCACCATGTGCTGCTAGTGCTTTTGCAAGCAGGGAAAGCCATTTGCTTGGCACAGCAGGGCAAATGGAGAGTTTGTACCATGGCCAGTCCCCTGCATGGGGTCATAGCTAATTTCCGCGCTGCAAGGCAATGTGGGGGCAGCGCAAAGCACAGAGGATTTCATGTTGATGGACAGGGCTGCAGTTGCAGTATTTGTCTTTTAGATCTGCTGACTACAAGATTGTTTTTACCTAGTGGGACTCTGGCAGGAACTGCTCGGCGATCAATCCAGAAAGACACCCAGGACAACATGACCATGAGGGTGGCAGGGAAATAGGTTTGGAGCAAGAAGAAGAAGATGTGTCGGCGTAAAGTGAAGTTGATGTAGAGGCGATTGTACCACCCTGTATAACAAAGAGAAGGAAAAAAAGAAGTAACACCAGCCTCAAACTACTTCCAGATAAGGTGACGTTGCATCAGAGGAATAGTGCCTCATTTGCTTTTAGAAAATTGCAGTTAATGGCCACAGATCATTGCAATTTATGGAAAGACTCCTTATTGAACCAACTATCAAAGTCAAAGTATCTCTCAGGACCGTATCTTCCAGAGAAGATAATATAACCTGTGCACTCCGAGAGTTTAATTCCTGTTAAGGCTTGGTGTGATGTTGAAGAGGGATTGTCTTTCCAGACTACGTAACCATCAGTATGGAAGTCTATGGCAGGGACAGCATCCTTGGCATGGAAGAGAGGCAGGTCTGATGTGCCACAGGGAGACCTCCCAGTGGACAATCCTCCATGGCCAAGGTTGAGAGGAACAGTTTGCACCATTTCTCCCCTAGCCCATTCTCTGGCAGGCACTGTGGTACCCACCTGTGCTGCTGTAAAAGGCAAGCTTTGTGGTAGTGTGAAACTCCTGGATCAGGAACTGGGACAGCGATATCCTCTCATCTGTTTTTAGGGAATCATTGCCATTCTTCCAGTAGAGCATCAGGTCATCTTCAGTGTAGGCGTCTAGGGAAGCAAGGCAAACCTTGGTGCAGTGCACTGAGCCAGCTGCTGTCACACCCACAGCCCAGCATATGCCCATACTCCTTCCAGGCTACCTGTGAGGTCCCAGCTGAAGAGGCCAAATGCTACCACCTGGCTGAGAGCCATGTCAATGGTGGGTATGGTTGTGACAAGGATTGGACTAGGTCATTGTCCTAGTCCTCAGGCACGATGCCTGGTGCATTTTGTATCCTCTCTGCTTCTCTAACAATAATTTTGCATACATAATATGTGTCAGGTGACCCACCGCATCAGAACTTGAAAAACTGTCTCTTATAAATGTCCTAAAAGCAGAAGTAATGGGAAGAACAATCTATCAGTGGTCTGGGGTATGCAGGAGGAAAATCTTTTGGGTGAACTTTGTGCCTGTGAAGCACACATGAACATTACAGGTCTTGGTTTTTTAATATATGTGGAAACATAATAATGTTAATCTTTTCAGATGGGTTTAGTAGCAGCTCTTCCTAGACAGGGAGAAAAAAAAATCACACATAAATGTTTTAATGTATTAAATGTATTAAAACAGAAATAAGATTATAATTTCATATTGCAAGCTTAAGAAGGAGAAGAAAAAAAACGCCTAAAAAGCTAGAAGTTTAAAACATCACTGTATGAAATCTAGCCAATTAGTATGTGTGTCGTACTCGGGACAAAGGAGGTACGTGTGGGCAGAAGCTGGATTTGTCCAATATAGGTGTAAGAAACAAAAGAGGAAGGTGATTAATATTACTGCCCCATCATGGTTTCTACACCACGGATGAGCAGATGGGGCGCGTGAAAGGTGTAGGGCCATTTATTTATGTGTTTGGGGGCACCTGGGCAAGCAGGTGCTGCTGGAGACTGTTGACCTGCAGACAAGTGGCCCAGGTCCCCTCGGGATGGGGTGGCAGCAGGGCAGCCTGGCTGGCTTTCAGGGACACTGGCAAGCCAGTGCTCAGAGCTAGTTTGAAAAAAACACCACATTGTTGCAAACACCATCTGATTCTTGTGGAAAAGATATGCGCAGGGCATTTCTCTTAGTGTTGGAGTCTGCTGACTTTGGTTAGAGCTCCTATGAATGTAGCGGCAGTTTAACTATCAACATGATTATTGATATCATTAAATACAATTTGGGTGCCCATGGGGTGCAGCCCTTGCCTCCCCTACACCTCTGCTTTACTTACAGCTTTCAATCTCCAGGGAACATGTCTGTGTGTCCAGGGGAAAGCGACTAAAATCCATGTTGCACATTGCTGTTACTGTAACTCTAGGAATAATAAAAACAACTCCATCAAAAACTTGCCTTCTTACGTGACTGAAAAATAGTATATCTGTGAGTTTGGGTTTTTATCTGGCCAATAACTGTCCACTGAAAATAAATACTTTCCATTCTGCTAAAGCCATTCCTCTTAGTTAAAGTCATGTCTTCTCCGCAAACTACTGTTAGAAAAGATTACTAGAAAGTTAGGACATGATAAATTGCTCCTAGATGACAAAAATACTGGAGAAGACAATGGGAAAGGGCAGAGAGGTCATTTCTTCCCCCAACTATCAGCAGACATCTCTCTGCAGAGATGTGTGCTTTCAATGGATATTTTGTAAGATAAAATAATTTATGTGTATCAAAACCATCCTAGTGCCATGAGGCATGCAGGTAGTTCTCTCTGCATACTGCAAATTTGCAGCTGCTCAGTGAGAACCCGGTGGTCACACATGGGTACCAGCCACCAGAGGGCACAGGCGGTGCCTCGAGTTAGGCTGGAGCTGGTGCGTGACAGAGATCACTGAAATGCTCTGCCCCATCAATCAAAAGCTCTGGTCTTGCTATAGTCTGATTATCTCACTTTTACTAGCATAATTTTGTGCTTGCACTGGCAGCATCCATAAATCTTGACTCAACTGGCTTGAACTCTAGAGAAGTAAATGAAAATAGAAGTATACGTCGTTATGGGGAGAGAATTAATAAGTTATAGTAGGACTAATGATAGACAGACATCTGTCGCATAATGACAAAAACACAGTGCAGACTCTTATGTTAGTAGTCCTTCTGCACGAGCAGGTTCCTGCTAATGTTCCTTTCCTATCTGGATTTAGTTTGTGAGTGAAAGTGCTTGGCTCAGATTTGTTGTGTGTTGTGTTTCAGTGAGGTCTACAGTGGTTTCCAAGACATGAGAAGACAACATCTGGCAAAGAACCTTAAAAAGGCAGACACCAAGGAAAAATACAATCTACAGGCAAAGGCATTCAGGAAAGGCAGGCAGGAAGCAATGACTCGTTTGCTCTTAAGGGGAGACCAGCATTCATACTTCACCAGCACTCATAAAGCACTCCAACCTGCAGTCACCACTGCATAAAACACAGAAAATCTGTCAATTTGCTATTCAAGATGTTCACCACCATTTTGTACAGGACAATTGTTTAAGCACAAGACTGTGCATGGTAGAATCTGAGTAGTATGATATTCTTCTTTTCCAATCTGGAACAGATATAGTTTAGACAACCATAAATGCTTGCAATGCAGATTATTGGTATCATGGAGCTAAACGAAAGAGTATATAGGCATGCATGCTATAGCTGAAGACTATGTCATTTGATTGTCCTTTTTTTTATTGTACTAAGGAACTGAGCATAGTTTGCAAAGGCCTAAGGAACACCTGAACCTTGTCTAATATGCTGAGTGAAGGAAAAGCTTTAATAACAAGAAGGTAAATACAGTTCAGGCTGTGAATTCCAATAAACAGTAAGATAAAAATATCAGAGAACAAGAAAATTCTTGTCAAACTACCCAAATGGACTCAAGAATTTCTTTGCTTGCCTTCCTTTCAAAAAATCATAAAAAGCCTTACCAGACTAAGAAGTTGATCTCCTCAGCTCATGGCAGGCTCAGCTCTACCTCTGCCACACCTAAGGTTGCTGTCTAACATGCCCTTAAAGACCACCACAGCCTCCCCAAGCAATGTGTTCTGTAACCTTATCATTGGTTAAATCTATGCATCTTGCTGATACTGACCTCCTATCGGTCAGATTTTCCTTCTTCTTTGTCCTTCAAAATACATTATCTATCATCTGATGCTTTATTTAACATGTATTTTGCTATTTCTTTGCTGTGGAGGTGATGTCAACATTCTTGCACCATTTCATAGAATCTTAGAATCATTCAGGTTGGAAAAGACCCTTGGGATCATCGAGTCCAACCATCAACCCTACTCTACAAGTTCTCCCCTAAACCATATGCCCCAACACCACATCTAAACGACCCTTAAACACAACCACCTCCCTGGGCAGCCTATTCCAGTATGTGACTGCTCCTTCTGTGGAAAATTTTTTCCTAATATCCAGTCTAAACCTACCCTGTTGGAGATTGAAGCTGCTTCCTCTTGTTCTGTTGCTAATTACCTGTGAGAAGAGACCAGCACCAACCTCTCTACAATGTCCTTTCAGGTAGTTGTAGAGAGTGATGAGGTCTCCCCTTAGCCTCCTCTTCCTCAAACTAAACAGTCCCAGCTCCTTCAATCGCTCTTCATAAGATTTATTCTCCAGGCCCTTCACCAGCTTCGTTGCCTTCCTCTGCACTCACTCCAGCACCTCGATATCTCTCTTGTATTGAGGTGCCCAAAAGTTTTCCTCTCTAATAGGTTTTTTAAGCGTCATTTGGCAACAATTTTTTTATTAACTGGATGGAGCTGCAGCCATAAAAACATTGATTTTTGTTTATTTCAGAGATTGACAGGTGCTCCTCACTTAACATCTCCAAGTATTAAAGTGTTAACTCATTAGAAAGAAAAAAATCCTTATTTAATACTAGGTCAGCAATGTTCCTCTCAAAGCTGACCAACCAGTTGGAATGTAAGGGAGAAAGTCATGGTTAGGATTGCTCCTCAAACTACAGAATGAAACAAAGTTTACCCCAAATGTCTCCTTCAAGGAGCTTTCATGCATTTCACATGAAATGTGAGTAGAAAGCAGGAAGAGGTGAAGTCAAGTGTTTGGGTTGCTCTAGACATACATGTGAGTCACCAGGAGCTATATACCCTTGTTCTGAAGCATGTCACTTCATGTGCTGAAGGATGTTCCATCTGTTTTGTTGCTTATCATAAAACTAAAGTTGCCCTCAATATAGGTAATATAATTACCTATAAGAATGGAAATTGTACCTTTTGCTAGGCCTAGAGACTTTGTAGCGTAGTTAAGTGGGTAACTGTAGTTATTGCCCTCAAGACATTGCCCTCTCCTTGCACGGTGGCTTGCCTATTCAGCAATGCCCCACAGAGAACACAGCCTGCTAGTCCCAAGGGACTGACACATCTGGCCACAGTTTCCTGGCAGCTGGAGCAGGGGCACACCACGCACACAGGACAAAGGGACACTGGTAGGACCAGTGACATCGGTAGAGAAATTGGCTTCCTGCAACAGGCACTTAATGAACTTGTACAGGGACTTAGATGTCAGTGGTTGGTCAGCACATTCATTCTATTTTATGGTTTGTGGGTTTTTTCGTGTAAAGTCATCCAAAAACACAATACAGGAATCAGTTAAACTGCTTTCTTTGTCATTCCACTAACAGCTCACATTGACCAAATGCAGCTTTACCTGAGGCTATAAAGTACCTTCCCATCTGGCTGGACCCGCAGCATGACGTTGTCTGTGGTGGTGTCATGGATGAAGGAACGCTTGGAGTGGACGAAGAACATGTCAGGGACCCAGATCTTCTTCACCAGCCTGCCATCAAAGGTCATGCTTTGGTTGTTGGTGCTGGGGAAGGACAGCCTCTCATCTTTCCAGTAGTGCCTCAGATAAAGTGTCATGGTGAAGTCCTGCAACAAACAGGCTTGTGTCACAACTTACACCTTATTGGCATAGTAGTAACTTCTCCTCTCTGGGGCAAACCATGAGCTGTAAAGCACTATTCCTGAAAGCACATTCACTCCCCGAGCTCCAGGGGACATGACTGGCTGCGGCTTGTTTATTCCTCAGGTCAGACTGGCCTACTGAGTACAGAAATCAGAGGCCATGCAGGTGGTGAATCCACCTCTAAAATGCAAATGTGGCATTTTTGTGTGTGTGAGCCACTCCAGAGACCAAAGGGCAGACATGATGGGGCACTGGTGGGTGGAGAGTGCTGCTGTCCACTTAATCCCCCAACCTTATGTAGCTGAGTTTCTGGAGCCAACAGTGTAGAAGCCTTTGCTGTCTGCACTGCCTTCCATGTTGCTCCAGCAACTGCCTTCCCCCAGGCAGCTGGAACAGTGTGCTCCTGTGGGAGCTCTTCCTCCAGCGCAGCCACTGAAATCTTTATGACTCAGTATTTAACCAAAATGTTTTGGGTTTTTTTTGACTCTTTCTCCTCTTTCTCTTTCTCTTAGATCTGAGGCATGCTCCTACTCTTGGCTTTGGAGTCAGACCCCAGAGTCACGTAAGCTTGGGTTTGCCTTTTTCCTTATTTCAAAAGAAGCCCTCCTGTACCTGAAGATAAGCTCACACACAAGAGTTCATAAGCATGGTATCTTCGAGCATAGCCTAATATATTGCAAATAAGCTGAGGGAAGTGTCTAAGACTGACCAGTCTGTCCTGGTGTCTGGGGTAGAGGAAGTCAGATGAGTTTGGTGGTGGGTTTTTTTTTAAATTATTTGACATTTGAATTTTTTTTCCCACAACACTTTCCAAGCACTTTGAATTATGGGGGTTTCTGCTGCCTTTTTTCAGTAGAAGTGATTTGTTAGTTGCAGCTTGAGCTATTATTACATTAGAGACCAATATAATTCTTGGCAATACTTTATATTGCATCCAACTGGAGCTCCCAAAGCCACTGACCATGTAATTTCTTCTTTTTCATTTGATCCATTCTGTAGCATTTTAACTTCATTTCCCTGTATTCAAATTTAAAGAAAATTGTTCTGGGAAACCTTTTTACATTGACTCCTGTGTGTTAATGTGTCCTTTAAACTGTAATAAATTGACAGGCATTTGTTCTTCAGTAAGAAGTCAATGCCTTATTTTTTTGCATAGTTACATTTATGGTTACTGTGGAAAAATCAAGTATTGTCAGCTTTCATTAGGAAAGATTTATTAGTACTAGTTTTAGGCTATTAAACTGGGAACCACAATATTTTACAATGCATCATCTTAAAGTCCCCCAAGCAGCAACGATATATCTCTGTCTTCTTTTGATGCATTTCTCAGAGACGTTATTAGCTTTCCAATTATGTTTTGCAGATTGGTTTCCAGTCCTGGGTAACAATGTGGTTTTTTCCTTCTTCCCATCTTTCCTCCAGATAAAACAGCTCCCCCACATATCCTGCAAGAACTCTGTTAGTTTCAGGGTCTGTGGCCCATAACAGATATTTATACATTTTTAAATTAATTGGACAAAAAGAATCTGATTTGTGACAGCCTAATGAAGTTTTATAATGTCATCTATTATTTTACAACTTTATTGCAAATAGTCAGAAAGTAGGAGAAAAAAAGGAAAGATTGATATATCTAACTTCTCAAGCTTAAATTTAGTACAGAGTGAGTATCTGTCACTGGTGTCTCCTCATTTCAAAAGCAAGCAATGATCTTGCAAAGCACCACACCCGTTTTCTATAAAGTTGCACGAGTTAAATAGAGTTGATTCTGACAATATGAACTCTTCTCCTCCATTATTTTGCGAACAAACAAAATTGACCCTGGATATTTTTTTACCCAAGGCCATGCAGTGCTTTTCCCATGTTCCTGGGTGTTGCAGCACGATGTTACGGGAGGAGCAGGGGCAGCATTCAAAATCCAGGGGAAGCTGTTCAAAATCATAATGCTTGCTTAAAGAATGAGTGGGTTTGTTGGGGCTTTTTTCACTTTTAAATCCTCAATGTTAAGTTATTTCCCTTTGCTTTCAAGTCTCAAAGCTTTTCAGGGGCTCTCCGGTCACCTTCACAGGGTTTCACCTCAACCAGAAGAGCTGGGACCATCCTAGGAGAGGCAAAAGCTCAGAGCGGCCATGGTTGGCCATCAGGGTGCCAGAGACAGGGGGGACAACTGGAGGGCTCCCTGAGGCTGGGGAAAGCATGTGCTCTGATGTGCTTCAGCATTGCAAAACTGCTGTACCCTACAAGTGGTTGGTTGACTGCAGATATCCCAGCCCACTCCAAAGTTGAAATAGCTGCAGTGAGAAGAGCCCGGTATGCAACCAGGGTGGCTGCCAAGCTCCAGCTGTGCTGTCACGCTGCCATGTTCCTGGCTTAGACATAGGAGGAGGTTCGGCGCAGGCTCTTTAACCCTGTGGCTGTTAATTAGGAGCACAGAGAAGCTGGGGCTTTCTGAGAAAGCTTCAGAGCTGTTTGATACATTTGTTGCAAGAGCAAAACATGTTGAGAAGTATTCTGTATTGGGGTGTGGTTTTGTTTTTCTCTTCCAAAGAAAAAGCTGAGCTGCTGAGAGACCCTGGGGGTGCTCTAACAGGGTAGGTCTGACAAGCTCTGGGTTTTGAAAGAATGAATAACATTGGTGTTGGTCTTGCAGTGTACGTGCAGGGCCATCTCCAGTTCTCCTTCAGTGCTCCTGCTCCCCTGCACAGGCTGCTGTTTACATGTCGTGTGCATGTTAGATCTTCCCATATAAAATCTCCTGAAGAAATCATACCTTACTTTCAGCAGTGTTTTGTGATGAAAAAGCCCCCCCAGCAAAAATCATCCACGCCAACATCAGCACCGCTTTCAAAGCATTTGAAAACTGACCGTTTTCATGTTAGGAATTCTGTGGTAGGAAACCAAGGCCAGAGACTCAGTAAGGGATTTAGCCTATGCAGAGCACCAGCATTACTCCTGTGTGCCCCTGAAATCCTACTTCAGCACCAGGGCAAAGATATAAGATGGGCCAACAGAGCCTGATGCTGGTCCCCAGCACACAGCATGGTTGATACAACTGCTAATGCACCAAAGGCAAGTTGTGGAGAAACTTCTCCACTTTGAGCTCACTCTGGCTGCCCTGTCAAGAGCAGGATTTACCAATCTGAACCAATGTTGCTCTCAGGATGACCATATGTTTTCTGGCTGGCAGCTAGCTGGCCCCTAACCACCTCAGAACATGGCCTAAGTGAGACTGTATCTGCAGCATATCAAAATGCTGTAAAACGAACACATTAATTGGTTTCCTCAGAGCTTTTAAACATGTTATCACTTCTTAAGAAAAGGTAAAAACACAAATCCTTTGGGGCAGTCTTGGCAGTGTTGTATCATTTTGTCCTAGAGAAAAGAAAATGTCAGACTTCTTTCTGCTTCAAAGGAAATGAAATGGTAGCGTGAGGCAAATAGAAGTCATTGTTGGCAGATTCAGATCAAACCCAAGTCCGCCTCCCAAAGGCTGTGGAGTGTCCATCCTTGGAGGTATTCAAACCTCACAGACACAAACCTGTGCAGCCTGCTCTAGCTGGCCCTGCTCTCAGCAGGAGTTTGAGCTGGATGGTCTCCAGAATTCCCATCTGATCTTAGCCCTTCTGTGACTCTTACCATGTCCACCTCAGAAATGCTGTCCAGACTTTCAACTTGGACATCCACCCCAACAGGAATTGCAGGGCCTGGGGGAAAAAAATCAAAAATCGGCAAACTTGCTGAGATGAAGTAATCCTCTGGCTTTTGCATCTTAGAAATAAAAATATATGCACTGTCTGAAATAGAAACAACAGAAAACCAATTGAAAGTTGTGGGGAAATAACAGAAGATTGGCAAGGAGGACTATATACACACTCAAGTGACTTGCAGGTGGAGTGTCAAAAAACATATATATCACACTAATTGTTGCTCAGCTTTGTATGCTTGACAAGTAGAATATCTGTGTTCAGATAACACAGGGCTGTGAAGGACTCAGAGGCACCTTATCAAACATGCTTGAGATTCCTGCCCTGCTGTGGGAAAGATCTAAGTACAGTGAAAAACTGTGCCTGCAAGAATCCTTGATATCTGGGAGAAAGCAAAAGGATTAAAAGTTTTTTTCACTCTCTGCAAGGACCAACCTCTGTGGCGCCTGTGTCCCTGCTTGCATGTTTCTGCCTGGGTGCTGCTGTGGAGATCCCCCAGTTTACGAGGTAGCAAGAATAAATTTACTCTTTGCATTTCAACCATGGTTTTGTGGTTGTTTCTGTGTCCTGCCTGTGCTGGCTCACACAGAAGTAGAAGCAACTGGAATTCATAACAAAATTCCCCTAATAACAATCAAAATCAGCAATGAAACTGACCTATTACTGACTTTCTCTTTTTATTGTGTCATCCTACACATGCCTCTTCAAAATTTAAAAGAAATTTTAATTGCTTTTAGCTCTAGCATCCCAGTCCAGATCTCTCAAGAGGGTTGCCTAGCAGAGCATCCATTCACATGGAGAGCAGTGGCAGCACAGCTAAGGGAACGTGGGAGAGTTGCTCTGAATTTTTCCCTCACTTCTGCTCCTCTCTCAGGCTAATAACATCCCTGAGAGCTACTCCATGTATTTGGCTTTCATACCACTCAGTGCTCTGCTGTGCAAAAGACAGGGTGATGGGAAGGGATGTGTTGCAGGACACAGACGTGTGCCACTGACACTGGGTCTCCTGAGGGGAAGGGTCCAACTGTGACCCCACGTAATAAGGATTTTGATCTTTTTCTCTCCTCCAGGCTTTGACTAGTGCCTCATACACTTCTGGCAATTACTGCACAGGAGTTCTGTTTAGACAAATAATGCTCACATTAGCAGACTGCTATGAAACTGAAACCTTTTTAAATTAATTGAACATGCTGGTATTTGGTATGTTGAGCATTTAGCAATAAAATCTTCTTCCATCAGGGTATATAATGGTATCCTGGATTTGAATGACCATCTGTCAGCCAGAAAGGGTAGATAAATTACAATATTCTCTAATCCGATGGGCTGAAAGAAAACGTGTTCTCCTTTATCCATTTCCCTGAAAGCTTAGGTTGCTCTAGCACACAGCCACAAAACTGTGAGCAAGCATTAACACATGGCAGTCAAAATATTTTCTTTTAGGTTGCAAATGAAATGGCCAGGTCAGTAAGTGTGGTATGGGATTTGATTATGCACACACATCGCCATAGTAAGATGGAATCTTAGAATTTCCCCATCATCCAGGAATAAACATAAGGCGTATTTGCAGATTTGTGTCAGAAGAAAGTGTCGCTGAATACCAGGAATATTATATCATCTCTAATCAGTTTTCCATGCCTTTGACTACATTTTTTGCTCAACCAAGGAAGAAGGCTATTTCACTGCACTCCTATCCCCGCTTGCATGTTATGCATTCACAACAGAAAATAACAAAAATTAGAAACAGAAAAGGCTCTGCTTGTCGTCTGCTTGTTCACCTGCGTATGTGCTACACTATAAAGAAGTGACAGTGTAAAACAGGAAAAGTGACAAATGTGCATGTTTCCTACCTCCAAAACCTGGTCTCATGCTGAAGTCATGGTCGTCTATTCGCAGCAGCTGCTCTGACTTCGTCAGGGGAGATTTGGTGATGTCAGGACTTCGTTTTAGGATTGGGCTACCAGGAAGAGAGAAGCACAGCTGTGAGTCCTGAGCAGTGCTTGTGAGAAGTACACGCCTGCTTCTCTCCATTACCCCTTAGACCATTTAGCCCTTAGACCATAACCACGCAATCGCTTGCAGTGGTTGACAGCATGTCATTAAAAGATGATTCCTGCACTCAACATATAGTTCAGGTACCTTTGATAATTCTGGCACTGAGAAAACCTTTGTTTGGTGGCTTTTTGTTTTTGTAACATTGTCTCTGCTTGTAGCAGTTTGGAGGCAATCATTCAGAAGTGTAGGCTGGAGGAATAGTGTGTGTGGATAAACGGGGAATGTAAACGGGGGGAGAGGCATTTCTGACATTGAGTTATGATGGCGGTGAGGCCGGGATTTAGGGAAACAATATATCAAATAAGCTACTGGCTGTTGTCCAGGGACAAAATGGAGACAGACTGGGAACCATGCCAGGAGGCAGGCCATCCCCTAACTTGGGATAAAATTATGAGCTCCTGCCCCAGATTTCTAACAAAGATAAAAAGGAGAGTTAAAGACCCGGGAGTTCTCTGAGCGTTAAAGAGCCTGAGAGGGTCATTTTAGAAGCTGTTGGAGTTGCACCAAATGCTGGGCAGAGGATGCTCTGCTCCTCCTCCACATCCAAGGTGTAAAATACCATTCAGTGCCCCAGTGCTTTGGCTGGGATGGTGGTGGCAGCAGCTCCTTGGCTGCTCCATCATGTAGGTGAAACCTTGCTGCTCTCACAGGCAGCTGTATGCCAGCCATTTGGGCAGCAGAAGGGCTCAAAAGCAGGAGGAAAAGTTTTGCTGGTTCTCGTTTTGAGAAAAGATGACATGCTCAGAGAGGCAGTTGTCTGAATATTCACAAGACAAGTCAGAAATAGATTAAAGAAAAACAGGACAACAAAGAAACTTGATGGGGAATATGTTGCTGAGATAAAGTTCCTTCTAAATGAGACTGCTTAGCTGTGCTATACTTCTCACAGACTCACAGGCAGTGGTACCACGAGAAGTAAATACAACAATCTCATGAGAGAGACCAGCAGTGTTATCAGCAACTCCTCTCTCAAACCCAGAGCTTGGTCTGGACTGTAGAGTATCTCAGAGTGATGCTCAGAGTGATGCTCAGTCTCTGTTTAATAATTTCTAGGAGAGGTGAGTTGTCTACCTCCATCAATGAGTTCTTCCAGCAATGAATTATCCCTCAGGCATTTTAAAAGATGTCCCCTGCTTCTTCTTTATATCTAATTCAGCCTCTGAAAGATCTGTGGCATTGTGACCATGCGTTGGGGAAGATTTATACCCAGCTGAGACAGGGGAGCAATATTAGCAGGTCACTGGCAAAACCTTCAACATTTGTGAGCAGGCTTGACCATGCTCAGAACAGCGCTTTCTCCCTGGCAGAGGCAGAGGAAAGAACAAGTGGTGTGATGGAGAGCCAGTGGAGGGGCATTCTATTCTGCAGAAGGGATGCTCAGAAGGAAGGCACCTGCTTACACAGCGTGGGCAACACAAACTGTGCAGCAGCACAATGCGAAGCCCAAAAGGGCTGTGGCAACAAATAAAAGGTATCACACCTCATCTCTGTGAGGGTACCGGGCAATGTGGCTTCCTCTGAGGTCTGCTGGATCTTGCTGATTGCATGACTCTTACCTAAATGTGACTGGCATGCTCAAGTGGTGTCAGCCGCAGGGGCTGGGCCAGGAGGGTTTTGCCTACCTGCCTTGCTTGTGTGCCTCGCCGTGGGCCTCCCGTCTCTGCCGCTGCGGCCGGCTGCATGGAAACGACAGGAAAAAGGAGAGCTGAGACAGGTGGTCATGGACGGGTGGGTGAGGACATTGAGATGGAAGCGTGGTAGGAAGCACTGGATCCTCACAGTGTTACCTTCTGTCATGTGTGAAATGGCTCTTACCTTTATTTTTTACCTTTCTACTGATGGGTGACGTCAGGCTGGGCATGGCGGAGGGTGGGGTGCGAGGGGCTTGCAGCCAAGACAGAGCAAAAAGAGGGGGGTGATGATTTTTTAAGGTGGGACACCACCAGTTTTGGCTGCCTGGCAAAGGACCCAGGTAGCCAGCTCACCTCTCTCCTCCCGCAGCCGTGGCCAGAGCAGTCAGGGGCTGTGCAGAGAGGCCGTGCTGCCCAGAGTCTCTGACAGCCAGGAGCACAGCCATTACCTCTACTCACCAGAGGCAGCTGAGTATTTTCACGAGAAGAAAACCTTTTCAACATATTCCAGCGGGGAAAAGAAAATGTTTAAAACTGTGGAAATATTTGTTTCTGGTTTCATACTGTCTCTCAGCTGGCTGTCGCGAAAGCTCCTCTCAGGTGTTCGGCCAATATTTTATTTTATCAGTAAATGAAAGAATATTGCTTTTAGTAATGCAAGTACTAGCTTGAGCAAAAGTAACATTTTAAACATTTAACAATTCTAACTCGTCTTTAATTAAAAGTTTGAAAAATTAGCTTCTCTCTCTAGTAAAAACTAACTCTAATCAACTCTACTAATGAGACTTTTTGCCCATTAACATGCATTTCAAATCCCTTTGTAGAGCTTTACAGCAGCAAAACTCCTTTTGCAGTAATGAGTGTCACCACCCAGGCACCATTGTCCCTTTGGTGAGTGGTAGCCAAACCCCAGGCCTCCAGGAGGGTTTTTCCCTGGGCTGAGAACTCTCTGAAAGCTGATAACATTGGAGGGAAATTAATCTTTCTCCTGCTACAGAGAAGCACACAACCTCCACATTGCCCAGACTAAAAATGGGTGAACTGGACTGTATCACTGACTCACCCTGATGTAAAACACGGGCTGAGTGGGACCTTTTTTTATCTAGAATATGCTCTGTGATTCCCAGAGGAGGGCTGGGAATAAGCCCACAGGCAGGTCACTGTTTGGGGAAGCTTTGGGCTGTGCATCAGCATTGTTATTGCAAGGAACGGCTTCTTTGGCACTGCTTGGACCTGGGCATCCTGCAGCAAAATGCATTTGCAAATGGAAATGCACTTTCTGGAGTTTTCTGCCTTGTCGATACACCCTTGGGCTGTGGCTGATGTGTCTCACTGCTGCCTGCTTCTCATCTGCTGGCTGCTTCTCATCTGCTGGCTGCTTCTCATCTGCTGGCTGTCAGGAAATAATTTCACGTGTTTTGGGGATAAGCAGATTCTGGCAACAAGCTGACCTACTTATATGACTTTAAAGTGCCCTAGTAAACTCTTGGCTGTTCAGGAATAATGCTGGTATTCAAACAAGGATGAAGCAGGTCATGTTCTTGCAATTTCTAATTTTCATTTCTCTTTGTAGAGCTTATGCAATGCTTCATGTTAGCCTGGCCCTATCCTGCCCATCGAGAGAGCCTTCAAGGCATGGCCATTAGAGGATTCATGGCCAAATCCTCCCCATCCTCTGTACCCAGCAACCCTGGGTGGTTCCTCTAATTTCTTCCAGGTGATTGTCCACTGCCTCTAAACCAAACTTTTATTTCCTTGTCACAAACCAGCATAAAATGTCCCCCCATGCTCCAGCCACCACAGAAGACTCTGTTCATTTGTGCTTTGGTTCAGCTCCTTCACTTCTTTTTGCCAGTCCCATTCCCCTTGTAACAGCCCTGATGTTACTGAGCCTCCTCCACTTCCCTGCCTCCTCCTGTGGCAGCAAACCTCTTTTACCTGTTGCAAATCATTCCCCAATTACTGCAATTTGAAGCCCCATTTCTTTCTACTCAATAAATAGCTTTTCTGCTCTGGTTCCTGGGGAGCGATCCACTGACTAAGTGATCAATGGCAGCTCCATCACGGGACCCCATTAGCCTGCCCGTTCGGGCTGTGAATCAATGGCAGGCTGCTACAGCTGCCCCTCACACTACTGTCCCTGAGCATTTGTGGCAGGCAGCTGAGCTGAGGAGATTCGATCCAGAGGTTGCTCACGGATTGCTTAGCACAACTGTTTGCCACAGCAGCCAAACAGTGTGACAGTATTGCTCCTGCCTTCGCTGGGGTGACAGGCTGTCTTTAAAACTAACCAATAACTCCTGAGGTAAAATATACTGAATAATCAACAACCTTTTTTTTTTATTTTTTTTTTTTCCCCAGTGTCAATATTTATCTCCTAACAGTCACGGTGCTGAAAAGCATTTCATGGCTCGTGAAGCTCACTGAGACACTTTATGAAAAAGCAATAACTGGAGCAGAGTGGCATTTATTCACAGATTTTCTTGTGCAATGCTAGATTATCTCTCAGGCTCCTGGTCACACCTGGGGTGATGCAACCTCTCCAAAATAATCTTTATTCACCCAGATTCCCACACTGCTTCAAGGGACCATGAGATGTTTCTACCCCAAAGGCTGATGCTTGCTGGAACTGGGGGTGAGTAAGGTGACTGAAGCTTAGGGTGGCTAGGAAAAAATAAATCAGCAAAACCAGATTTTCATTACTATTGCTACAGACACAAGGCAAAAAGCAGTTACCCTTTAAAAAAAAAAGCCCAAGATTTACTATAGCACTTATAGTCCCTTGAACACAGCAAAAAGGGTTACAGGGTTAGCGATAGCCATGTCTGATTTTCAGAAGAGACAGTCCAGCCATGGCATCTGAAGTTCCCAGCAGGCATTTCCAAATGCCCAGCTTCACAGGATGTATGCTGGAGAAGCATCAGGTCCACACTTGCAGTGTGCACCAGAAAACACACAGCGTTCTTCATCTTTGAAATAAGAGGTTTGGGAAGAAACCACAACAAATGTGAGTGAAGTCAGTTCCCATCTTGGTATTTTAGTCTGTAACTACTTATGCAGCGTACGTTTCTCACCTATAAATCATACTTTCTTTTCTCTACATGAGGCAATATACCTGTAGTAGACAGTGACCTATTTTACACACTTATCAGGATAATCTTATTAGGATCTGAGATAATTTCTTCCTTGAGGAGTTAAATTAAGATACAGTTTCAGTTCTTCAGGAAAAAGCCACATCTGATGTGTTTTCCTCAAAAGAAAAGTGAAAGTAAGTTGCTGCAGTAATGAAGCCAGATTCAGATGGTATTTCCTTGGTCCAAGAAGGACTGGTGCTGGAGGTTTGGCAGATTGGGCTAACACTGATATTATTATCAGATTTCATTAAATTCTGTGATAGTCTGGCCCTACCATCCCTTACGGTGTTCTTAGGTCTGCAGAGAAGATGGCAGATCGCAGAAGAGATGTCAGAACAGATTCTGTCTCAGGAAATATTCTTGAGATGTGTCTGTGCATAATTTCTGTCCTTTCAGTTACATGGTGGGTTGACCCTGGCTTGACACCAGGTACTCACTAAAGCCACTCTATCACTCCTGTCCTCAGCTGAACAGGGGAGAGAAAATATAATGAAAGGCTCATGGGTCAAGATAAAGGCACAGAGCAATCATTCAGCAACTGCCAGTATGGGCAAAACAGACTTGACTTGGAGAAATAAGTTTAATTTATTATCAATCAAATCACAGTAAGGTAATGGGAAATAAAAACTAAATCTTAAAACACTGTCCACCCACCCCTTCCTTCTTACTGGGCTCAACTTTTCTCCCCATTTTCTTTACCTCCTCCTCCCAGCAACACAAGGGATGGGGAATAGGAGTTGTGATCAGGTCTGTGACACATTGTCTGTGCCGCTCCTTCCTCCCCCAGGGAGGACTCCAAACATTCGTCCCCTGCTCCAGTGTGGGGTCTCTCCCATGAAAGAGAGCCTTCCAAAGACTTCTCCAACATGAGTACTTCCCACAGGCTACAGTTCTTCACAAACTGCTCCAGTGTGGGTCCCCCACAGGGTCACAAACCTGCTCCACCATGGGCTCCTCTCTCCATGGATCTGCAGGTCCTCCCAGGAGCCTGCTCCAGTGTGGGCTTCCCACAGGGTCACAGCCTCCTTTCAGCATCAGCCTGCTCCAGTGTGGGGTCCTCCACAGGCTGCAGGTGAATGTCTGCTGCCCTGTTAACCTCCATAGGCTGCAGGGGGACAGCCTGCCTCACCATGGTCTTCACCATGGGCTGCAGAGAAATCTCTGCTCCAGTGCCTGGAGCACCTCCTCCCCCTCCTTCTTCACTGACTTCAGTGTCTGCAGAGTCATTTCTCTCACACATTCTCACTCCTTTCTCCCTCTGAAGTGTGGCTGCAACTGACCCCAAACTTCCTCCTCTAAACAGAGCTGCCCACTGTCTTGGGAAGCTTGACAGCCAGCAGATGGGGCAGAGACACCCGGGGTGCCCACTTCCTCTCTGCTTATCTCATGCCTGGGTGATACCTCCACTCTTTCTCTGGGGCACATACTGTGGATTCTCCCCTTCTACCTTCTGACACCACCATGCACTTAATTTTGTCAGATACAACCTCTGCAGCTCACACTGTGCTGTGGTGAAGCTGATCCACAGCCTCCTCTACCACTGCTGCAAGACAAGAGAGAGCATGGAGCTTCCTGAGCCAGTTTCAGAAGGACTTTAAACTGGAAGGTAATGAAAGTGATGCAAACTCTCTCATCCCTGCCAGCCGTGTTGTGGTGCTTGGCTCTGGACTCCCTGTCCCTGAGTGAACACTGGTGGACAGCTCGTGTGGTGCCTCCCATCCTGCACTTGCTATGCTGCGCAGCCTTCATGCCCTGCTGGGCAGGCAAATGGCAGGAGCTGCTTTTCCTTCAGTCTGCCTGTAAAATTATGGTTGGGCAAAGCCCTGAAGAAACACTACCCAAGGCAGAAGGACCAAGAGAGAGCAGTGGAAGCAGCCAAACTCCCCGCAGGGAAAAAAACCTTGGCAGTGAGAACATGTGAATTGCAAAAATGTATTGGTACTAAGCTGTGAGAAGTGTCAAAGTCTCGTTAAAGACCTATGCCTAAATACTTGACTAGATTTTGTTTCTCCCTCTGTTTTATGACCAGTTAGTGACTTGGGTTCATACCACATCAGCAGCATTTAAAGGCAGAAACGAGGCGGAGGGTGCTGGGTTAGGGAATGGGACAGAGGCAGGAAGGGGCTGTGGATTGTATGCACAACCATACAGAACATTTCTGCAGAGAAAAAGTGGGTCAGAGGCAAAGAGACCTTGGATCTGCAACAGAGCCTATGCATTGGGTGAAACTGAGGAGAAAAGAGGCTGGATAGGTGGAGATGGGGAAGGAGAAGAAGGACTGAGTAAGGCCAAGAGGAAAATATGTCAGAAGGATTGGAGAGGCGACATCAGGCTCAAATAGTGCCTCATAATTGTGTAGAATGACTCCTGGGGCACAGACACACCAGATAGTTCTGCATGAGTAGGGGTGTCCCCTCCCCACAGAGTGGTGTGGGACAGAGATGTTGCCTTTCCGCTGGAGATGCATGAGCCTCACTGGGCTAAAGAACATCCCAAGCTCTGTCTCAAAGGAAGGAAAGAGGATTTAGGGCAGAGGGTTCACAAAAAATTCCTCTATAACATGCCTTTAACTTGCAAATAAATTGGGAAGACCTTCTCAGCAAGCAGGAGATGCTGCTGGACAAGTGGTGCAGCAGGTCTAGGTGAAAGCCTGAGAGGTAGTCCAGAAACTAGAGAGTGCTTCGCAGGAAGAGAAAAAGTGAGGTAGCTAAATGGGGAGTAAAACCAACCAGCACCTGAGGGAGGAGACCAAGCTTGCAATGCAAGGAAGCTGCTCTTATCCAGTGACATGCACTGCAGGAGACACAATCCATTGTGTAACATACTAATTCCCAGGGATAATGTAGGATAGAAACCCACTAATTGATACTCAAATTGGGAGAGTTACAAAGTTCTGAGCCACTAAAAACTGAGGAAAATTAATCATTAAATGTATTGCATTTTGACATTTGGTAAGCCCTTGTTTGCTTGTAATTATGTTGGGTTGTGTGTCATTATAATTAGTAGGCTTAAAGGCTGTGGAGAAAGGTGATCTACTGCTAGGTGGTTACATCTACAAAAAGAAATGAAGAAACAGAGCTATTTTTGGTGTTCACATCACAAAGTTTGAGTAACAGTTGTTGTACCATGTTATTTTTCAGTGATACAGAAAATTCCATGAGAACTCCATTTTAATTTAGTATTACTTGAATATAGATCAATCTCAGAATGCAAAATATAAAGAGGCAGGAGATCCTTTAAATTTTGCACTTTCTTTGTTCTTTGCCTTTACATAAACACTGCCAAAAGAAAAAAAAATGAAACAAACCTAAAGATCATGATTATTCACAAAAATGTTATGCCACCTGAGGTCTTGGCACTGTACTTGACATTGCAATAATGGTAATGTCCCAAGTGGCAGAAATTGCATCTAGTGGGTGTGTATTTGCTGGGGTTTGTGTTAAACAGGTTGAAAGGAAGGGCTGGAGGGAGCAGAAGGAGCATGACTGAGGTCCAACCTGCCAGCTGAGGAGGAGGCAGGCATGGTGCCAGGGCTCAGCTAGGTGAAAAAGATAAATACATGAAGAGAGGGGGAGAAACTGATGGGGCAATGCAGAACGTAGTGAAAAGTTTCATGTCTGCCCCTGTCATCAAAGAAAAGTTGACTTGTAAGCAGATATCAGCACAGTGCAGATCAGGGAAGGGCATGTTACGGAATATTTAGATAAACTGGAGGTATTTAAGTCAACAGAGGCTCATGACAGTTCTGCAGGAGCTCAAAGAGTAGCAGCTGTTACAGTTTCTCAACTGTAAGCAGGTACCTCCAAGGACCCATCATGGATGGGTGATGCCCCTGAGACAGGGTGAGGGTGAACACAAAACCTGGTTTTAAGTAGCAAACAGAAAAAGGATGTTGGGATTTTGACATTTGGCAAGAAACAAGGCAAAACTCATAATCCATTTGTCTGCTCCCCTCAGAGGTAACGAGATTGTAAAGATCACTCAATGTAAGTCTTTGCAATAATTGACATCAAACTGGTCTAATGTCCTTTCTGACAGTGTAACTGACCACCTCACTGTAAGCAGGAGGAAAAGTAGATTTGAGTGAGGTTTAAAATATTTCATTACTAAACTGGAGAAATACGTTTGAGATGAAACTGTGACTTTGAACATGGTTGAAAGACTGTGGTTAGAGTAACTGCTGCTAGTTTACTGTCAAGAGACTTTAAATGACAAGTCACAAGTTTCATCCTGGAAACTACTAGTCAATATTTTCAATAATAATGCAGATGGCAGAACTATAAAACTTGTGCAGACAACATACTTGAAACAGAAACAGATATTTTGGGGTCTAAGATCAGAATTCAAAGCAGCCTCAACACATTGGAGGGAAGATCTGATGTCGATGTGATGAATTTCAGTAAAAAAGAACACAAATAGCTGCATAGAGTACAGACAAATAATTGTACAAAGGCAGAATGAGGAGTAACTAGCTAAAGATCCATACCACACTTGCCTTAATTCTTTACTTACAGCAATGGAAGCATTTTGTCTTTAAAAAGGCAATGAAAAACATCAACAATTAAGGAATTTATTTGCACTACAAAAAATACAGAACTGTAACAACTCTGCTGTTGGGGCAATGTAAGAAATATTAATACTGACACAGGACCAGAGGCAGTAAATGCACTGAACAGTAAGGAGTCACCAGGATTTTACCCAGAAGAAGGTCAAGTAAGAAACTACTGAGCCAACATTTAAATTGCCCTTGGTGTCACAGGAGTGGAAGGTGACAACTTCCCACTTCTTTGGAAAAATTGCTCCAAGTGGCCTCTGAGAATCTACAGACTGCTCCACTGAACAAATTGACTACAAAGATAGTAAAAAACCCCCAATAGTAGCCATCAGAGAAATATAATATGTATTTAAGAGAAGTGAGAGGCGGTTTAGCTTTTCTTGAAAGGTGTTATGCACTATAAATATAATAGACTTCTCTAAGAAGTTAATGATCTTGGAGATGAGTGAGACCAAGATGACACAATGTACCTCAATTTCCCAAAGGGTATTGACAGGTCCTTTCAAGAGAGTTGTAAATAAATCAACCAGTCAGAAAGTAGGAAGTTCCCTGCATGTGAATGGTTACAAAGTAAGTGACAGAGGAATAATGGAGAGTTTTCACTGTGAAAAAGGGTTTTCAGCATAGTCCCATCTATGATAGAATCACTGTTGTTCAATAGCTTTATAAACTATTTTGGAGAATAGGATAATTACTGGCAACAATATTTGCTGAGTCTACATAACCATTCAAGGTAGTCAAAATCAGAACTATTGAAGAATTACAGCAGAATCTCATGATGCCAAGTGGCCTCAGAAAAATTCAGTGTTAGTAAATTCGGAAAAGTGTGTATGGTTTTGTACTTTGCATTTTTAAATTTTGCCATTGTATTTTCACAAACAATGTTAAGATAGCACTGGTCTCCAAATCAACTGATACTGCTTAGGAAAGAGGTGTCTTAGTTTTGGGCCCCTCACTACAAGAAAGACATTGAAGTTCTGGAGTGTGTCCAAAGAAGGGCAAGAAAGCTGGTGAAGGGTCTAGAGAACAAGTCCTCTGAGGAGCGGCTGGGACAACTGGGGTTGTTTAGCCTGGAGAAAAGGAGGCTCAGGGGAGACCTTATCGCTCTCTACAATTACCTGAAAGGAGGTTGGAGTGAGGTGGGGGTTGGTCTGTTCTCCCAAGACAAGAGGAATTGGCCTCCCCAAGTTGCACCAGGGGAGGTTTAGGTTGGATATTAGGAAAAAATTCTTCACCAAAAGGGTTGTTAAGCACTGGAACAGGCTGCCCAGGGAAGTGGTTGCATCACTATCCCTGGTAGTGTTTAAAAGACGTGTAGATGTGGTGCTTAGAGACATGGTTTAGTGATGGACTTGGCAGTGCTGGATTGACAGCTGGACTCAATGATCTTAAAGGTCTTTTCCAACCCAAACAATTCCATGATTCTATGATTCAGTATTATTGTGGTTATTTCTTGGTAAACATCTGCTTGATGCTCTGCAATGCTCAAAAAGACAAACAGGAGGGTAGGCATTACTGGGAGTGGAGCAGCAAACCAAACAGAAAGCATTTCAATGCTATTAGTAACACCAAGGCATGTCCACATCTCACATATCGAATGCTCATCTTTGGAAAAAACAAGAGGAGAGAGAGAGCTTGGAGGTGGGGAGTGCTTCCAGGCAGTCTGAGCAGGGCACTCTGGGTGGGAAAGTAGAAAACAGCCATGTGATACAGTGCAATGATATAAAATCAGGAGTGGCATTGTGAAGGTGAACAGGAATCTTTTGCTCAATACTTTCTACAACACACAACAGAAGAAATTTGAAAGGAAGTACACAAACACGACATATCATCAAACTGTGAAATTCATTCTCACTAAAAGCTGTGAGTGCTAAGAACACAAGTGAGTTTGGAAAGTGAATGAGCAGTTTTTAGAAGAAAGACCAGCAGGAGCATTTCAGATGTGAACCCAACATCGCAATCATAAAATCAGACCATTGATATGTACTCAAAAGGAAGGAAACTGCCTTGCGGTGTCCTTCGGTTTGTTTGGGTTTGGGTTTTTTTTGCTGGACTGCAGATAGGATTTTAAAGCCTGTTATGTCTCCTCACACAAGCTCATAAAACACATTGGAGCAATGGTGGGCTAGAAGACAATATGAAGCTGGTGATCCTGAGAAAGCTACATGGTGGCAACATTGAGTGGAGATTTTATCATCAGTGGCCCAGTAGAGTGGCACAGTACATGAGTGTATGAACGCAGCTACAGAAGTACCTGAATAGACAGGAAGCTATGTGAGCTGTCAACCCAAAACAAGTTCTAGAAAGCATGAGGCTGGTAATAATGATGGAAGTCAAAAAGATAGTTTTCAAAGCATCATCATTTGCAATGATAAGCAGAGAGAGGACATTTGTGACTGTGTTATGAGAAAAAAACCCACAAGATTTCCAAGAAAAGTTGTCATGCAGGATTGAAGTTACTTGAAAGAACAACAGGGGTTAAAGGCAATAGAGAAAAATAGCAAAACAATAATGAAAAATTAGTTAATGTCTAACAGGATAAAGGAGATAAGCACTGTTGGACAGAAGAAAAGGATTTCTGGAAAGTGAAAGAAGAGGTAAGACAGGCAGCAGCAGCAGCTGCTGGAGTAGAGAAGGAAGTTACAGATTAATATAGAGTAAAAAGCAACAGGAGAAAACTTGGCAGAGATGTGTGACAGTGGCAAGAGATGTGCCCAGGGGCAAAAAAATGAAGCAGGTAAGGAGGAGGACAGTGAAAGTCAGGGACAAAAAAGGAGGAACAGCAAGTTGATGAAGGGGAGGAACCTTGACTGTGGGAAAGAAAAGGAGTGAAGGAGATGGAGGTGAAAGGAGGAAAGGGAAATGCAAGTTACTGACAGGAGAGATGGAGAGACTCCAGTTACATTGGACTAGAGCCCACATTGGGCCTCTTGTTTCCCTCCTCACACCCAGCACTGCTGGTGCAGATTGCGTCAAGCCCCAGCGCAAACTGCTGATCCTAAAAAGCAGTGCCTTGGGAGCTGCCGCTGCTCTGTGCTCCGCTGGATCTGGTTTGCTACTGATTTTACAGGCTTATGGTGCACTCTGAAGATCTGATCTAAAGACAGCTTGCATTAGTAAGCTTTGTTCATGCAAATAAATGCTTTCAGGATCTATTCTGAAGATAAGATACAAGAGCAAAACTCTAGGGCAAGACAACGGTTTGCTAGGAGGTAAAGGAAGAAATCCTGTTACAGATGAATTTATAAGGCTAGAGAAAGCATCAGGAAGGCAAGAAGATAGGAGCTGCTCTACGTGTAAGTGGCAGCCTCGGTGAGGGTACCAGGGGTACCACGTGTGATTTACAGAGCATGGACAGCTTGCACTGAGCATGACCAGGGTGTGGAGGAGCGGACTACACAAAAGTCCTATCCAAATTCAACAAAAGCAAGGGAAGGTAACTTTAATATTGCAAATATTCAGCATGATGCTGAGCCTTAGAGAAAGGACCGGGAAGGAACAATGGCCATAATGCCGCACAGTGACTCCCATCACTTAGGAAGAGTGTCACTAATTATAATAACATCTGAAAATGTGATAAAGAGAAAGATTTTTGACCACAAGAGAGACCCTGTGATAACAAGCTCAGGGCTTATTGTAGAAGATGTCATTCAACCTCTGTAAAATATAGCTCTTTCTGACAGAAGCACAGACAGGGAGCTCTAGAGGAGCAAAAAACGAGTTGCTATTTGGAGAACAGAGTGAAGCAAAATGATTATAACATGGCCAGGAAGTGGTAGGGACATGACTGAAAACATGAAACAAGTCTCCTAGCTACGATTAAACAAATGTGATCCATAGATCTTGTACAGTGAAATCTCTTCTGCAGAGAGCTGTTTGCCTGAAAGGTGGTTATAATGCTGTCCAGGGAGATTTCAGTGTTAAAAGAGATTTTTTTCCCCAGCAGTTAGCTCTGGCAGAGCAACCTGGGCTCAGCTCCAGGCCACTTCTTTTCCTATTGCTCATCCTCTCTAGCAGATCCTGCAAGTTTAATTAGCAACATAGGCTTTGGCTGTTTTCATTGGCATAATGATGTTTTGACCTTTAGCAACCCTTTGTATCCTTCTACTGACCACCATGCAGCCTCGTGGCTTTCCAAGAGCCTGAGGAGTTGGGAGAGAGGCAGACAGCCCTCTTGCTGGTGCTCCGGATCTCAGCTCCTTCCTGTAGGAGTTTTGGCACTGTGGAGTTAACAGAAGTAAAAAGCTTTGCAAATGCTGCAGGATTTGCGCACAGCTGACTGCAAACTGTGAACAGGTCTGCAAGGTGAGAAAGGTTTTATTTTTATATTGCTACTCTTTGAAGTTAAATTCCTTTGAGGTGATTTGTCCTGGAGATTAGCAAAAATAAGTAGCTGACTCTTTGACTGGCACATAGATATTTTCACAGTGAATTATAATATTGGAGGGCTCTGCAATAGGTCTCATGCAAGAAATTCTCTTGTCACACAATGCACTGTGTCCCAGAGCCTCATCAGCTTTATTTAAGGAATTATTTGGAACCTTTTACAAAATTCCTGTCATTCAAACCCAGTCCCCAAAAGACCGTGGTGTATGCATGAACTCTTGTGGGGGAAACCATGTCTGTCTGCTCACCCTTCTTCAAGGCTGTTGCATCTCATGCTAGAATGGCTGCCTTGTGGCACCTGCAGCACCAAAAATTGTGACAGAAAACGTGTCTGACCCTGTTGACCACCCATTCACCCCATCCACAATACTAGCAAGAGTGCAAAGGCTGTGGGCTCAGCAGGACTTGAGAAGGTGAAAGGAAAATCCCTGGGGCTGAAAACTGCAGAACAAATGATGAGTTTTAGTTTGAAAGCAGAGACCAGAGCAAGTGAGTCTCCTTGGAAGAAACTAGTGTTTGCAGAACAGCACCATCCAAATAAAGAAGCTAAAAGCCTATATATTTCCTTCATCAGCTGCACCATGAGAACCAGGAGCAAAGCTGGACACGTCTGTCAGAGGCAGCAGGATGTTGGCAGCACACCCAAGGTGGCAGGTCTCTACAGCAGGTGCCCATGCTGCTTGCCAACACTGGTGGCTGGCGCTGAGCCCTGGCAGTAGGACAAACAGATGGTCTTATGCTCCTAAAGGACTTCTGGAGGCTAGGGAGGCCATGGGAGCAAATCAAGCCACCCTGAGGATTCTGTGGTGGTGTGGAGCCAGCCTTTTCCACTTCATATAGATTTCTCTCATCAGTCTCCACTGTGGCCTGTGGCTCTTTAGAAGGTAAAGGCTGCAGTGAAGGGGTGGATTTCCATCCTGGTCCTTACCACAAGCCTTATGGAGCAAGGCTCCATAACAGCTCTCAGAGAGGAGTAACAAAGTCAATTGCTGTAACTTCTTCTGCATAATGGATATTCAGGGCTGAGTGTTGAAGGGAGGTGAAACAGAGTCAAGAATAAAATGTTCAGGAGCAGTCTTCACTGCAAGCTTTTGTAATGTTACATAGCATCCCCACTTGCTCTGTTTTTCTTCCAGGATCTAAGTCTGTGATGGAAAAAGGCATTGACTTTGACTGAAATGCGAAGGAACCATGCCTACTTCAAAACAATTTTATATGATGAACATCTTAACGTATAGGTGCCTACACATGAGAGCAAAGAGGACTGGCTGTACCTCTAAGATGAGGTGTCCTGCCATACACAGATGCCCAGCTGTAATGGGCAAACATGATCTCCCAATGTAGGGCTGCAATGGAGATGATGACCATGTTCCCAGAAGGTTGATGGGAATAACTCTGTATACACCACCTACATGAGGACTGTACGAATACAGCACCCAGTCTTGATGTCAATCCTGAAAAAGCAGTGAAGGAACAGAGGAAAACAAGCAAATGACTGAGTCAAGCTTATAACTAACCTAAGATGAAAAGGGGGCTTGATCTTCCTGCAAATACCTGGATGGAGAAGAGAAGAGAGAAGCTAGCATAGAACAGCAGCAAATGGATGGAAGCCGAAGTTAAAAAATACTTGCGATCCCATTCTGAGTTTGTCACTGAAGGTAATTACTGTAAATTAAGGGTTTGGTGTACAATTCATACAGAAGGTTTTGCTGTTTGTGCTTAGCAGGAAATTAGACAGATGACCATAATTGTCCTTTTCTACCTTACAACTGCTAAAACCATTTGTCTCTCATGGCCTAGCCTATCACAGGGAAAAGTGAGCACTGTACTGGGCACCATGCTGCTGATGGACAGCCCTACAGCCATATGCCAGCTTTGCTCCTCTCTCCCCATCAGTCCTCCTCAGCATCAGCACTGCTTTACTGAGGCAAACATAGGCCAGAAATCACCTCCCAGGCCAATGTGGGTACACTGGGAGGATGGTGGACCCAGCTTCGCAAAGCCATGACACCTCAGGGCTTTCTGATGGGCTTGTCCTGGCACAATTGCACAGTATACACAAAGCACGGGTGAAGAGGCAGTTCCTGCATGAACTGAATAGGTATTTCTTTTCAATTTTTGCATATTTTTAACACTCTGCTGCTGTGCTTTGTTATGTTGTCACTTAATTGCACTGACACTGTTAAGTGTTTGGTGCAGTGGGAGTTTTTGTTAAAGATGTTAAATAAGAACATAGTTGTGTGTACACATTCCTCTCTGCTGGATGCTTTTCAGCTAAAATGGTGGTACCTTGCTTCTCATCCCTTTATTTTGCTACAACCAGCATATCACCTCCACTGGCATTGTCATGAAGACCCAATGGTAATAGAGGTTTCGTGGCTGTCTTGCATGCATACTGTCTCTGGTAATGCATCCCTTGGGGGCTGATTGTGAAGAGAGCCACTGCATCCATTTTGCCAGTTATACCTCCGTGAAGATGCCATAACTGCTCAAGCTATTTCCTATGTATAAAATGGCTTGTGGACCCCCAAGCGCCAACTGGGACACTGCAGTCACCCTGTAATGTAGCCCTGACTTGGCACAAGGAGCTACAGGAAAACAAAAAAGGCACTGCTCCTTCTGTCCCTTCCATCTTCCCGTCATTTTTCCTGAAGGCTAACAGGAGTGGTTTGAATTCTGCAGGACTGTTGCATTCTTGCATTTCCATCCCCATACACTTTACAGCATTGATGGTGATATGGAATCATTACAGAACAGAGACAGTGACTATGGCAAAGCAGAAACAACAGAGATTCAGTCTGTCACAAGCAGAAGTACACAACATTTGAACAGAAAACTAAATGTGTTAGCTATATTTTCCAAAGAAAAACCCAAAGGATTTTTCATCCAGACATACCTTGTCATGTGCCTGAGTACAAAAATCCTCATACAAACTTCCAAATATTCCCCAAATAGAATATAAGTAATCAGAAGTCAGTTGTAGCAAAATCCTTCCTCAACTCAAAACCTCCTAAAATGGCTGTCTACAAGATAGTTGGAGAAAAATGTCACATAGTCTTTTTGTAAAAGAGAGAGAGAAAGAGAATAGCCAATATTTCAAATAATTTTTAGTATCTTAATTTAATACACTGAATGCTCTTTCTGTTTCCTCTCATTACTGACATAGCCTTGAAGTTTGCAGAGACACTTTAATTTTTTCCTCTGAAAAGCTTTACAAAACAAATGGTAAGAGAATAATAAAATAAAATCTGAATGTTTTCCTTTGAGATCTCAAGTCAATCTAATCTTCAGTGAATGCAACAGTCCTCATGTACCTAGATTTCCTCTCCACTGTCATGTAAATACCATACCACATTTTAACCACAATAAATATGAGCAAATGTTTCTTTTTTTGCACCCTTTTGAACTTTGAGATACCTTACAAACACATTTTGGGGGGAGACGAGCAATTCTTTTCACTGTAGAAAATGCATTAGAACTTGTTCATTGGCAAAAACAGCAGCAGAAAATATTTTTGACTGAGAAATCACAATATGCAAATGTAATTTCTAATTATCTGTTAGTCATTATATCTTAACTTGAAACGTTACATTTGTCCAAACTGTAGCTATTTGAATATATATTAAAAAAAAATTAGACTCACCTGCCTTTTTTGTATACCTCATGTATTTCTTTTCCTTGTCGGTGGACTCTGCATTCAGTGCATAAAACCGATCCCCACAACAGGAGGAAGATGCTAAAATGCATTTTATGGGCAGTCAACATGTTACCTGAAGGTTCCGTGTCCAGAAATAGTCCATTCAAGAAGAAGAAACCCACAATGTAGGTCCTGTTCCTCTTTTTAAGACATTATCGGTCAGATCGTTATTGGAAGGATGTTTACTCATACAAAAAATCATCCTGCAGTATTTAATCTGGACAGTGGGGAAAGCAATTTCCACTAAACCTATAAATCCTTCTACGTCAGATGGCAGGGATTTTCTAGCAGTGTTGAATTCACGTATTCTCAGAGAACAATTATTTTTTGCCCAAACAGGCTATTTTATTAACTGGTTTAAATGGAACCCTTTTCAAATACTTGTGGGATATGGCAAGTATGTATTTCTGTCTGGTTAACCAAAGTAGTGCCATTAATCAGGCAAGTGTCATTAGTTTTTCTTTAATCACCAAACTTATCTCTGGAGGAATTATGCTTGTTACAGGCATTGCAATAGATTCAAAAGTGTTAAGAAACATGTATTGAAAAGTACTAATAAACATGTATCCATTTTCAGCAAAAACTCATTTCCATTTAGCTCTACAAACAGTATTTTGATCCTGTGTGTTTTTCTGCGTTAATCTACAGTGGCACTGTGGCTGGAGTGGTCGATGCTTTCAGGACTTGTGTCATGAACCTCACTGCTCTGCTGAGCAGAGTCTCTGGGAAGTATCCTGGTGTGCAGAGGAAGGTGCAGAGGACAGCACGGGGGAGATAGCTCTCCTCTCTGCACAGGGCTGTTTGGGGCCATCCTGCCAAAGCAGGGCAGCAAATGCTAGAGCTGGAGGAGAGCTCAAGGGGCTGATGTGCTGGGTCTCATGTGGCTGACAAAATCCTTGTTGGTGCTAAAGAAAATAAACCAGCATGAGCCAGCCCCATTGCCCATCTCTTAGGAGCTCACCCCCTTCCTGCATAGCCCACAGCTCTGTGTTTACTATTCTCCTCTGTGCCTCCCCACAAGGCCTTACAGCTCTGGTTCCACTTGTGCCTTATCACGGAGACATTGCCCTGTGCTCTGCAGACACCACCAGCCTTGTCCCATCCCTTTGCTGAAAAGGTTCTTCTTCCTCTGCATATTACCCATGGATTTTAATTTTAGAGGAGTTTCTCAAGTTACACATCTCTTTTCATGAAAGCCCTTTCTAAAAACCCTGGGGAGCAGATCTCTACCTGCTCTAAGCTGCCATGGCTTTATTGACTTCAGTGAGCATTTACAATGCCTCAGGATCCACAGGAACAACACATCAAAAGCCACTGAAATTTCATTCCATCAACCAAGACTCAATTTAATGATTTGCTGGGCTAAAACTGTTCCTACACAAAGCCACACAGGCTCAAGAGATGGGCAATCACTCACTAGCAGTTTGTTGCAATGGTTAATCCCTGTTTCTGTTCAAAGAAATTATATTCATCTTATCCTTGAAAATTATCTGCATTCAGTTCCCACTGATTCACATATCCATCCCAAGGAAAATAAAACGTATCTTAATAACTGTTCTTTTCACCTATGGTGATATTAGATATACTCTTGTCCTTCTTTTCAATAATCTATATAGAGTTTTATGACATCTTTCATCAAAGGAACTTTTTGTTCTCCTTGAAATACATTTGTGTTACTTCGTATGTATTTTTTAAAAAGTCTAGTCCCTTTCTTACGCATCAGAGGAGCAATGGAGAGAACGGAAACATTCATCCTGTCACTAACATCCAAGGAATTTGGGGGGGATTTACTAACAGAAGATATAGAGAAGGACAAAAAATGTGTTCAATTCCCCTTTTTTGGATTGTAGCTGATAGAAAAGTTCAAATATGAACAAATAATAGAAAAATCATGGAACGAACAATCAGAAAACTTCTAACTCCTGGAAGAAAATGACTGAATGAGGGATAGACATGGACTTATGAAGGACAAGCATATTGAACAAACATAACTTCTTTCTTCATGGAGAAAGAGTAGACTGATATAAAATTTGAACACCATTTCACACAACATTCTCATAAGCAAGACAGGGAAGCATGGTCTTGATTAAATATTTGTAGGATCGATGCAAAGCATTGCAAGCTTTAGCTTGGTTAATCTTGCTGTACCTCAAGAGCAGCTATCCATGACACACCACGAGCATGCAAGAAATTAGAAAGTTTTGCAAATGGTCTGCAAGGAAGCTGTGAAGCGCCTGGGTACATAACCTAAAGTGAAGGTTGGAAGGGGTAGAAATGGCGTAGTGTATGCCTTCAGTTATGTAAAAGTCACTTCAAAGAGAAAAATACACTGTTTTAAATGTCCATGATACACAGACAAAAAGTCACAGGCTGAGAGATTAGTAAGGTGAAAATGAGGTTAGATACTAGATAGATACTAGGAATATTTCCTCACAATAAGGACAGGGAAGCATTGCAGAAGATTACACGAGAAGAGTTTGTAATTGCCATCGTTAGAAGTAATTAAGACAGGTAGAGCTGATCTTGTCTTAGAACCAAAGGTTAGACTATATTACTTTTGGGGGTCACTTTGAGCACTATTTTTTTCTGATTTTCCCAGAAGAAAAATGGTGGAAAACTGGCATATGAGAATTAGAATAAATGTGAAAAATTCAAACATGCAGGTAAAAGAGAAAAGATGGCTATGCTCCTTACCTAAGAAAAATAAAAGAAAACATAACATTTGAACAAAATCTCTTTTAAACTTTTGTCCTCAAATTTTGCTTGAGCTTGAGTAGATGGAGAGTTAATTTTGCCTGCTTCCTTCACAAGAAAAACTAGTGATAGCATATAAAACTAGATATAACATTATTTTCTTTCAGTAGATAGAAGCCCTCTGGATACCAAACAAGAAAAGAATGAATACTTTCAACAGTATTTTCAACAAGTTCATCTGTTTTTATAGTTTGTAGACTAGCTGTGAGCTGATTGCAGTCTCCTCAATGGGACCTTGGGCTTTCATTTAGTTACTGAGCCCATCTAAATTCAGGTTTCTCAGGCTGCCTAGAACTCTAATCCTGCATTTCCTGGATTTTCATTAACAAAGGATGATAAGAAACGTCACAAAACTAAACATTTCATTCTATTTGACCCAAACAAATAATTAAAATTTGTCAGATACAAGTTTTGAGCCAACCAAATATAGACTTTTCCCATTTGACCACAGAAAAGTCAACTCTTGCCCAATCCTAGTTATAACCCACCTATTTCTAAAATGAGAACACCATCAGAAAAAAAAATTGACACTTTTTTTTGCCTTTGAGTCAGTTGTGTACTGAGATGCTGAACTTGTCAGGAGCAGAAATCCAGTCTGGAGAGCCATCACAAAAGCCACCAGCCACCACAGGAATCCAGGAGTACTTTTGGTGCCCAAGAGGGCAAGGCATAATGCAGTGTAAGTGTCTGCCACAACAATCACTTCAGTTAAATGAACCAGGCCTTCTCCTGTTTAATTAATTACACAAAGCTTCAACAGGTGTCCTGGTAGTACTGGATTAAGGGTTAGACTTGATGGTCCAGCTCTGGAGTCCCCAGTACAGAGGGACATAGACCTGCTGGAGCAGGTCCAGGAGGAGGGCCACAAAGATGATCAGTGGGCTGGAACACCTCTCCTGTGAGGATCGGCTGAGAGAGCTGGGCTTGTTCAACCTGGAGAAGAGAAGGCTCTGGAGATATCTCATTGCAGCCTCCCAGTATCTGAAATGGGCTTACAAGAAAGCTCAGGAGGGACTTTTAACGAGGGCTTGTAGTGATAGGATGAGGGATAATGACTTTAAACTGGAAGAGGGTGGATTTAGATTAGGAAGAAGTTTTTAACTATGAGGGTGGTGAGTCACTGGAACAGGTTGCCCAGGGAGATTGTAGATGTCCCGACACTGTATGTGTTCAAGACTTGTTTGGATGGGGATTTGAGCAATCTGATCTAGTGGGAGGTGTCCCCGCTCATGGCAGGGGGGTTGGAACTTAAAGTTCATCATCTTTAAGGTCCCTTCCAACTCACTTCTTCTAATCTATGATCCTGAAGGTCTCTTCCAACCAGAATGATTCTATGACTCTATGATTCTCTGAAATAGTACAGCAATACACAGTGTACATACCCTGTAAATACCCTTGAGGCTATAATCAGATTGCAGCAGCCACACATAAAAGAACTCACAGCATTTACATTTTCTAGCCTCTTCCTAATGGGTGCTTGCCTTTATCTAAAAGCTTTTAATGCAAACATGGAAGAATGTATATCTCTATTGTGATTTACTTTTGCAGGAGCTGGAGGAGCACAAGGGTACTTGTGTAACTGACGGGATGCTGTTTGACTTAAGGAATGTTATTTCCCCTGTGCAGCTCTACTTCCTTCAGAAATGGCACTGTGTCTCCAGGGCACGTTGGTCAGAGTACAGTTTTTTTACTTCAGTGCCTTCAATCATGGATGCTGTCAAATACTTTAAAAATCAGGCTTAATATGAAGTTAGTGAGGTTTCTGAAACCATTGCTTGTGTCCCTTTTTAACAAGTTTACTTGCATTCTTTGGGACATTCACAGGAGATCCATGCTTGCTCTGCATGAGGTGAAATATGTCAGCTGGATCCTTCATGTTTGTCGGATATAGGACCACCTCCGAGAAGGATATTAGTACAGATGATGAATAGAATTTTAACAACCTGGGGATAAGTGGCATATCCACTGAGTTTCGCTATGGTGGTGCCAGCAGAGCTGGTGGCTATTCACAGTGCTCATAGCTCTGCTCTTCGTGTGACTCAAAATCAAACTCTCCATGAAGCTGAGAGGATAAGAGAAGTGTGAATACATGTATTTACACTGAAATTATTAAAACTAAAGGAGCCTACACAGAAAGGAAAAGTAGATAATATTTCCTCTGCAGGCACAAGAGGCAAATACACTATTTTCCAATCTGTAACTCTATGTATGTGCTGCGTTTGTGGAAAGCAGAGACCAGGAGCTGCTGGCAAGAGTGGGGCAGAGTAAATGTCCGAACAGGAAGATTTTACTTTTTAGTGTTAAAGATCAATTTATGAGCTGGCATAAGTGTACACCAGGATGGGAATCACATCACTTTACACCTGCCAAAGATTTCACCACAAATATCTTTTGTGCTTTGTTATCATATTTGGTTTTATGTCCCTTCTCCTCTTTGGACTCTCTCGCATCCCTTGTTTATAATATCACATCAGAACAGATTCACATGCTTTTCATGGCAAGCCATGGGACTTCTCCAGGTAGTGGCAAGGACATTGGTGGACTTCAAGAAATCATAAACACTAACAAGTAATTAGATTTCCATGCAACATGAATGGCAGGGAGAAGAGGAGTGCCAGTGAACCCATGACCCTGAACCTTCTTATCACAGAATAAAAATCAGATAGAGGCAAGGCACTGTACATGTGCCTCTAAGCCGCTATAAATCCCTAAATGGATTGTGCACTGTATGAAAGGCAAGGGAAATAGGCCAAGCCTGCACTGGGCAGAAGCCTGAAAGGCTACAGCAAACAATGTGCTTGAGTATATTGCAGTGCTTCAGGACTAATGCAGTCAGCTGCTGTTCCTCAAATGAATAACAATGCTACAGCACCCCAACGAGGCACATCTTTAATGCCACTCATTAGAGCTCTTCCCTCAGGGATGTCTTTGTTCACCGAATGCTTCTTTTCTCCCCCCATGATGTATCCTTGTGCCCGTGGAGCCATATTTGAGTTCGCAAGTGTCTTTACATGGTCTTATGCTCTGTCTGAGAGATTACGTGCCTTGCGTGCTGAGCTGTGTCCTTTTGTTTCAGCCCCTCCTGCAATTTCCCGGAGCTGCGTTAGCTGGATTAGGAGGCTTTGCGTGTACGGGGCCATGGGGCACCTGACCTTTCTGCATGGATGTTCTGCTACTAAAGCTGCAAGAAGATACTTTAAAAGGTGAAAGATAAATAAAACATAGAAAGACACTTTCAGAAGGATACTTTACTGTTAGTAGTTTAAGAAAGCTGAATTAAAATATTGCAATATGCATACTAGTGCGTAGTGCACACAGTACACTGATTTACCAGGCAGGACTACTCTCTTAAAGGATGTGAGTTGAGCTCTGTTGGAAGGTCCAGAACGAAAAGGTATGAAAGCATACAGACTGGGTTAAAATTATATTCTGCACATCCCAGATAGGGACTAATTTCACTCCGACTACTAGATTCTGGTCCTCAGCCCTCCTATGCAGCTCAAGCCATTCCCCTTTTTTGTAATAAGTACATTTTTTACACATGCAGCCCTTGCTAGAAAGGGTTTCCCAGTTTTGTTTACTGTTCTCAGAACCCATGTGCATCACTCGCATGGGGAATATCATCAATAATACACTAAGGGTCCCTGCCTATCAACCAAGAAGCACTTCAAAATGCTTTTCAAAAGACAGTAATAATATGGAAGAAAGAAGGGTGATGAGTCAGAAATTCTTATCCGTAAACACTGGGACTTCAACAGGGCCATCTCGAGGCAAAAGATAACACAGGTATGAATAACAGCTACAAAACTGTCAGTAGCAATTTAGAGAAGGAAGAAGTGCGTAATAAGAGAGTTGTTCTGCCAATATTCAGAGGGGATTAAAAGGAACAACCGGAGTAATTACAGCACTCAGCCTGACACTGATGCCAGGCAAAATACTGGAATGGCTGATATGACACTCAATAAATAAAGAGTTAGAGGGTAATTTGATTAATGTCAATTAGCATGGCTTTAAAGAAAAATAAATCTTTCCAAGCTAATCCTTTTTTGATTAATTTAAAATGTGTTTGCTGAAGGAAATGAAGCTATGCAATGTGCTTCCGTAAGGCATTTAACATTGCATCACATGGCATTTTGATTAATGAACTGCAACAATACAGTATCAAGATAAAATAAGGGAAATATTTTAAAACTGAATAAAAACCCCATATTGAATATGACTGTAAATGGCAAATCTTCATCAGGTAATGCAGTTGTCTCCCCAGAGAGACTGGTTCTTTATCCTGTTCTGTTCTTGTCAATAAACAAGAATAAAACACAGACTGCTTTCTGAATAAACCTGCAGCAGCTTGAAGTAGATCAGAAAAGCCAAAGGATCACTGACAAGGAGTAAATGGAATATCATAGGGAGAGGCACAGAAACTACAAGGGTCATTTGATTACAGATATTGCAAAACTATCCATCTAATGGTCAAGAGTGTGGGTTGTAACTTTAGGATAAGAGGGAAAAACTCAGGACATTGATGGAGAATTTTCTTGGAAAACTAGCTGAACAGTACCTTCCCATACAAAACACATGGCCAAAATTTGCTAGCTTGTGTGTTTAAAAAAAGAGAATATTGTAAGAGTAAGCTAAAGATTTATTAAAATAGCTTTATTAAATCTGTTACAAGATCCAGTGGCTGGAAGACCACAGAGGACAAATTTGAATATTTTTTTTTTAACTGTAACAATTAAGTTTGTAACAATTAAGTTTGTAACAATTAAGTGCATTTTTTAACTGAAAAATGATTTTCTGAAGGATATGGGCTAGTTCTCAGACAGGGATAAAGCTGGGGAAGTCCAATAGCCAGTGCCATAAGGCAGATAATCAAATAGTCAACAAGCCAAGCTCAGAACCATCAATTATCATCACCAAATTCTAACAAATTCATGACAAATTCTAACAGTGCTTTTGAAAGACAAATTTGTTTGGATTTGACAACTTTTTCTGAATCTGGCCGTGATAATTAACTTCAGAGGGCAGTATGCTATAACAGCTACGTTTTACATAATTATTTGTCAAAAGGGGTTTCTTAAATAATAGATTATAATAATTTGTATTTTAAAAAATAAAGACAAGCAAATATTGCAATGTTCTCCCTTGGTAGATGTACTCTGAGGTACACAGTGGTTTTCAGTAAGCTGCTTCTTGGAATCACCCACGTCCGTGGGTGACCATCTGGTGAACTCACCACCCAGCCACAAATTATATGTCCGACCATCGCTCACAGGACTTGCACTTTCAAATGTGGCTTCAGCATCACTTAACTTCAGTATCATTTCACTTTTTCAGTCAAACACTGGGCATCTGTGTAGCTTATCTTAGATTTACTCAGGGATGAACACGCAAACAGGACAACTGAGAGAAAAAATTTTCAGCTACATTGTCTACTGCCAGCCTCTGAACTGTGTCTGAGGCACTCTGCACCTCCCAGAATGTAAGGAGGTTGCCTGTCCAAATTCCTTACCTGCAGCATGGACAGTTACATCTGAGCCAGCTATCAAGGGCTACTGGGGACATGTTTCTAGGAAACTGCATTTTATCAGGAGGGAGCTGTCTAAGTCAGGTGTGTTGCCTTCCAGCAGAGGTTGTCTTGCTGTTGAGGACAGCAGCTCAGTGCAGCGGCTGGCGTACAGAGAGATGTGTCATGGGATCCTTCGCACAGGCTTGTGAGAGTATTTTTCTAAGTGTGCAGAGTCAATGATATGATTAATGCCAGCAAGTCCCACCTTTTTATTCTTGATTTGCTCTGATGTAGTCTCATATATTGAATGCCCATGGACAGCCTCTCCCAATGGCTTCCTACATGTTTCCCCTCACTGGAGTCACTACGACCTTTTACTTTTGGCACAGAGAAATCCAGAAGCCTTTCTTTTGCCCTGTGAATATGCTGCAGCATTTCCAGCTCTGTCAATTCTGAGATATTTCATTGTTTTGCAGTAACATTGGAGCATGACTGATGATCAGGGCAGCTCTAACAACAATATTCCTTGAATTTCTGTGCTGAAATAATGTTAGTCTGATATTTGGATGTACTGAAGCTCTGTGAATTATACATGGTCATTTGGAAAATTACTGGTTGGATCCTCTGCTACGGCTCTTCATCACTATAACACTGATGTCTCAAACCAGCCATAAAAAAAAAACAAACAAACAAACAAAAAAACGCAAAAAACTGCAAAGGCATGACGAACTGCACAGAAATACACCAGAAAGAGAACAGCAAAGAAAACCCACAAATTTCAACTTCTGAAAAGTGTCTAGATCACACAGATAAACTTGTCTGACACAGTTTCAGCACCACAGCTGGTACTGTTTACTGTCTTTGGATCTCAAACTGCCGGCAGTCCTTCAGATCTGCAACAAAACCGAAATGCCACAGCAGAGGTGCCCGACTGTGTCTCCCTTTGGCATGTTGCCAATAAGTATAACCCCAGTGGTGTGCAATTGCTCTGTCCTCCAGACTTACTTAGGTGAACTGGAGTTGTTTTAGACCATTTCCTCAAGCAATTAATTCCCCGTCAAAAATTCTTGTGCGGGATACAGATTGTATTAGCACTCTTTTTTAAAAATCAATTTTATTGTTACTGAAGCAATTGCCTTCTTCATTGTCTTCCAGGATCTCAATTTAGCAAAATATTCACTTGCCCTGTTTTTCTCACTGCTGTTATTAATGTTTTTATACAAGTAGTGGGCTAGATGCACAGTGAAGCACATCATGTATCTCCACCAGCTTAGCTTATGTCCCTATGTTTCCTTGTCTGCAGATACCATAGGGTGTAATATGGGAAGATGCAAGACTCTGATTAGTAGAACATTAGTCTGATTGGAATATTTAACTGGAATAAAATACTACTAAGGGTCTTGTTTTGCAGCAAAAGACTGCAAGTGTACAGGAATCAACAGATGATTGTGTAGCATAGAAATCACTGCCATTGGCAAATGAGCAAGCTTAGTATGTCTGTACAGCTTCTTGACTATTAGAGCATCTTGCTTGTTCCTCTGCCAGAAGGAGGAGTTCCTCAGGTGTCAGCACAGATCATTTTTTGGAAGTGGCTTGTGCCACAGAAGAAAACAAAACCACAAAAAAACCCCACAAAAGAAACCAACAAGTTTTTCTGCCAGACTGGATGAAGGGAAAACTCCCTTTTAGATTACAGAACTGATGAGCATAATCCCGGGCACACAGGAAAAAAACACATCAAGCAGACACCCAGACACCTCCCAGGACAAGTCTGAACAGGAGACCTCAGTGCCCAGTGTCCAGCATCCTGCCTCCATCTGTTGCCAGTCTCTGACACACTGTCTTTCCTCTTCAACCACTTACAACCAATGAGCCCATCAGGACTTAGGAGCAGTGCACCTGACAGTGTTCTGCAGCTTCCCCAGGTACACAAGTTTCATCAGCAACAGCAGATCTTTACCTGATGTCACAGACTATTAGCAGAAGAGGATAGATGCATGATGAAACTCCTCTGGGCTCTCAAAATAGTGCAAATGGCAAGAGGTGTTTGAGAAAGCATTGTGTGGCCAAGACCTAGGGGTGGGTGGCAGAGTCTATTTCCAGTTTTGGTGGACTCTGTTGAGGTAAGGATGATGTGTGTGGTGCTATCTGTCCCTTACAGGTGCTCCATCAGGGTGGGCTTTCTGGTGTTGGGCAGCTTGCTTACAGTCAGGAGATGCCCCTTTGCCCATCTTAGCCTCTTCTGCTTCCAGTGCTACCTCCATGGAGGCTGCTGAGATTCATCAGGGGTTCAGCAGAGCTAAAAAGTCATGACTTTAAATTCTGCCACTTCCCAAACTCTATGGTCAGAAGCAGCTATTAACAGTTAACTCTTAGTGGTGTCACAGATTTGTGTTTGGAACCGAGTTTTTATTAATTTTGGTATTCATATAATTTACAATTTTTTATTAGTGTCATTTTTATGTTGCTTTTGTATCACAAATTATCACTGATCTCTTGAGATTTTATTGAAGTATTTGACAGGCCCATTTCCCATCAAAGTCATAAAGCAACAGGGCTTGGATGTGAGACCATCAGCCCCAGTATCTGGCTTCTTGCTATTCCAAGAAACTGTCTGGGAGCCAGACTTTTTATTAACACAACCACTGTCTAGAGTTGACATATTTATCCCTTGCCGTGGTTTTAATTTCTCCCTTAGGTTTGGAGGAATATTTGAATCTTTATATAAGTATGAGCTGAGCCTTAAGAGTAAGTCTTGATGTTTGCATTTATTTTCTGATGAGCATATGGTGAGGAACAGGCTTGTTTTCCTGTACAATCTACTAAAAAAGTCTTTATGGCATTTTCTTCTCTTACACCTGGCAGATACAACTTAGACCACACTTCTGGGGGCCCTGTACAGCTGAATTTTGCATACCTTCAGTTTCCACAGCCCCTCTGAGCAGCTTTTCCCTTGTACCTTGCTGCAGCTTATGACTTTCACCTCTTGCCAAACATCACTAAGAACAGGTCCATCCATCCTAGAAAGCATTAAAAAACTCCTGAAAGTGCTGTCACTGTTGCTGGGAGAAGCAGCACTTCCCACACTGACCTGGGAGCAGTGATTAAGTAAGGGGCAGCCAGCTCAGCAAGGTCAGAGAGGCCTTGACCTGCTGTGAGCAGAAGCTGCATAGGAAAAACAGTGTGCCAGATGTTGAAAAGGAAGGGCTACAACACTGGGGTTGTAATGCAGTAGGTGAGCTGCATTAAAAGAAAAATTAACAAAAAAGTCCATTTTATTTTCAGCTTACCCATGTGGTTCCACCATTGTTTCTTCTTTTCCCTTCCAAACCAGGTCAATTCTGGTTATATGGATCTGTGCATGTCCCATTAAAGTGGTCATGTGTTGAGGCTGTTGAAAAAAGTCACTGAAGCGGCATGAGGCGCAGCACCAGGGGGAACAGGCCACAAAATGTCTGTCAGAAAGGTCTCAGTAGCTCACTAAGGGAGAACAGATAGAAGAGGCAACGTTTCTCTAACGTTGCTCTATTTCCAGATGAAATAAAGCTGGAAGTATACCTCCTCGCAAGCACACTAGCAGAGTGGTAGTGTTTAAAATGTACTATTAGATACATCCAAAAAAGAGGAAAACCTTGACAAAAGCACAAACATAACTAATACAGTTTTTACTATGACTGTTTTGGGTTCTCACATCATTGCTTTCTGCACATTTGTCCTCTTCCTGCACATTTGTCCTCTTTATCCTCTCACAGCCAGCACCTTACCTTCATAATACAACCTCTTGCTCTCATTGCATTGCACATTCAAGCCAAGGTATGCAGAAGTGAATGAGCTGCATCAGCAGAAGAGCAACACAGCCCTGAGCACCCACCTGGCCCCCAGGACTTCTGTCCTCATCATGGATGTTCCGCTTCTGCCATGCGTGCCATTTGCTTGTGTGCCACCAGGGACTGGCCTTGGGGACCTTTGGGGATAAGATGGGAAGGGAGGTGGGCCTTACACGCAGCACTGAAGTCTGTGATTGCTCTTGTAGTTGGAGCCAGGGGAACGGGATCATCTGCAACTTTTATTTTCATTGGGGTGCAGGGACATAGGGGATAAGAAAAAGAAAGGAGGAATTTTTGTTATTGTTCACTCTGTTTTTCTTCTGCTTTTCTGGAATACGAGCTCAGTACTTTTTCCTTGCCAGAGTCTCAAGCTCTGCAACAAGTAGCTGCACTGGGAAGGGATGCTGACCCCAGCTGGCTCTCCCCTCATGGAGCACAATGTGCAAAGAGGTGCAGGCAGTGGCATGGGAAGCAGTGGGGCAGTGGGGCAGGAAAGTGGACAGTGGTTGGGGCTCTGGTGCTGAGAGTGGTGCGGGCAGGTAGGCAGTGGTAAGGACTGTAGTGAAGGCAGACATGCAGGCAGGTAAGCAGCAGTGCGGGCAGGCAGCAAAGCAGGCAGTGTTGTACGTAGGAAGTGGTATAAGCAGCTGTGTGGGCAGCAGAGCAGGCAGCAGCAGTGCAGGCAGGCAGCAGCAGTGCAGGCAGGCAGTAGCAGTGCAGGCAGCAGCAGTGCTGGCAGGGAGGCAGAGGTGCAGGCAGCAGCAGTGCAGGCAGGCAGCAGTGCAGGCAGCAGCAGTCCAGGCAGGCAGCAGTCCAGGCAGGCAGCAGTGCAGGCAGGCAGGAGCAATGCAGACAGGCTCCCACCTACTGGAGACAAGCAGCTCCACAGCCTCTTTCCCCTGCTGCCTGGCAAGAGGCTTCCCAGGGGATGGGGAATGGCAGGGATGTCCACACCACACAGCCCCAGTCTCACCACCCAGGAGCCAGGGTGGGTCGGAGAGAGGATGAAGGGGGTTTTGGGAGCAGCTGGGACAGAGCAGGGCCGGGGCTGGTCATATGTTGGTCACCCTGAGCAAGTCGTGGTAGGAGTGGAAAGGGGAAGGGGATAAAAATGCAAAAAAAAACCCCAAACAACTCTTCCTTAGGGGAGAAATCATTTTTTAAAAACAACAACCCTATGACCAGGAGACTCTTCTTTAGTCTGTGTGGTTTTTGAGGATCTCACACATGCAATTTGATGTATCAGGAGTATTTATCCCAGCATGAAAAAGAGATTGTAAGCAGATGTGTATTTGGATCTGGAAGGGAACCTTCCTGGTACCCTCTGGGGAATGGAGAGGATTGGGGAGGTCTCTCATCGTCCATAAAACTGTCTGTGGTGAGGGAAGTGTGAAAAAATCCAGGTTGTCACAGTCCACAGCTGCCCTAACACATGGATAACTGGAGACTTCAGTGGAGCCAGATGACCACCTCCTGCAGGTGGTAAAACTCACCCAAAGATGCAAAAAAGCCCAAATAAAATATATCCATCCTTTCTTTCTCCTCCCTCTTCAAAAGGCATCACTCTCTAATTATGGAAAGCTGCCTAGCATTAAATAGCAGACTCACAGAACTCTGCCACTTGAAAACGGTCTCTAATTTCTTAGGCCAAATCCTTTCCCCTCCCTCTCTGGCAAGAGTTAAATGTGTTATTGAAGGCTTGATACTAATAGCATTTGAATGGTTTATCTTTAAAGGAAAATAATGTAATTATTTCAGAGAGGAATCCAGAGCAGAGCTAATAGACTGGGAGACAGCGGTTTGAGATGCTCTGGGCAAGAACCCAAAAACCAGACTGTGGGCATCTGTAGTTGCAAGTTTATGGCTTTACAACACAGCGTGCTGATGTCAGCCCAGAAATAGTGCAGAAAAAGCAGAAATCTCCGAAAATTCAGCCCATGGTATGTAGGAACATGATGTCTGAGTTTGTGCTGAATATATAACGCATAGCAAGTCTGGGGAAAAAACATGCCCTTGCCAAAAGAAAGAGTATTCTAAGATCAGACTTAAGTTTTGATTTTAACAGGAAGAGAAAACCAACTTTTCCATTATCAAAAACGGAAGTAAGACACAATTACATTTGTCCATGGATAAAAAACCTGCAGTCGCTGTAGAAAATAGAACTGCCTGTTTTTTCCAAACATGGGCACTTCCAAAGTGTGACCAAGAGACTTGGGTTACTGAGCGTACTCACCACTGTGAGTGAGAACTCCTTCGTGGTGGAACTCTGCTCCTCCATGAGTATGGTGCCAGGGAAGGAGACAGGGGTTTTTGGCCATTGCACTGAAGACTTCCCTGCATCAGAGAAGACCCTCTGTGGGACAGATCTGCCCCAGGCAGAGTCACTATGTTTCTAGCAGAGAAAAAAAGTGGTGGGGAAATATCTGGGAGCCCTGTGCAGAGCAGGGAGAGGTGGAAGAACTGTGAGGCCCCAACACGCACATATTATCATCAGTGGTCAGTTCATGGTGTCCTGTGCTACCACCCAGAGCTGAGCCCTGAGAATGCTGCTTCTCCAACTTAAAAAAAAAAAACAACAGCAAACCCCCCCCCAACCAGAGTCATCATCCCCTCTCCATTAAAATATTTCTGCAAACTTTTCAAACATATTCCTTTTGTTCACTTCCTTCACTTCCCTAGCTTCTTCTGATAGTAAGACTGAGCAAGGAAATTAAATACACCCAGAAAAACTACAAAGCAAACAATTCTAAAGCAACATATATTGAGACAGAAAATGCTGATGAACTTTTTTTATTACTTGATTCTTTTAAAACCCCAAAGCCCAAGAACATATTGGGATTTCTGCTAAACATTGTCTACTCCTTTTTGTCTTTCCCTAATGCCGGAGCAAATTTTTTAAAAGGTTGTTATTGATTTGTACATGCTTTTTGCACATGGATTCTGTAGCTCCTTGGAAGAGCTCATCTTTTCATTTAGCATTAAAGGCGTTTCCAGTGTGCCAGAGCCAAAAAAGCCATTAAGAATCTCCGTGCTGGCATCCCTTTAACAGTAACATCTTTCATAGCCCAGACAAAGTATTACAAAATATTCAACATTTTTGAGAGCTGATTAAGATGATCCAATGGGACTGTTCCATATCTGATGTCAACAATCAAATGTTTTCATCTCATCGCTCACTTTGTATTGGTATCAAATATTTTCTATTGGTTATAAATGTACATTTATTTTGTGTAAGTCAATATACTGTAAAATATAAGATGCTCAAGTAAAATGGAATTATTCTTGCTTTAAGCCGTAATTATAAAATTCCTTTCAACTTTTTCCTGTGAGATCATCAGTAAATCAGTAGGAAGATTCCCATCAGATCATGACTAAAATCAAATATAGTTTAAAAAAATGTTTACTAAATGTGAGTCAGTTTTATTATATCCATATCCTTAGGTCACAGGATAACCATAGTGATTTTCCTTCCTCATTGGTAATTATTGACACTATTTATTGATGTTCCAGTGGATTTGGCTTTCTGGTGAGTTTTGCTTTTGATCTCATGGCTTTGGGAGAATATCTCAGACCCTCTGCCAGGGTGGGTACAGGTGCCTCTGTAAGTTTCCCCTGCAAGGGTGACAGTGGCACAGCCTGGAGAGATGGTGTCACCTGCAGAGGAGCCCAGCAACCAGCTCCAAAAGCCTTATCCCAGGGAATGTCTTAAGGGAGGGAGAGGAAAGTAAGTGAGCCAGTGTGAAAGGCATTGCTCTCTTGCAAGTGAAAATAAAGGTCCCAGGAGCCTCCTGATGGCAGCAAGGGTGAAAGCTTTTTGTGTGTGCATCCACCACGATTCCAGCTGCCTGGATCTGGGCGGCTGCGCAGTCTCCTGCCAAAACTGCTCCTGCTTAAGCTGGGTTTGACCTCCTGCTTTTCACAGCCGATTTCCTCATGGCTGCTGGAAGGTGAGGGCTGGCTACCCGGACCCCACACATAAACACAGCCCAATACGGTTGCACCCCTGCTCTTTACACATTACCATGGTGAGTCTGTGCAACCCAGCATGCTCTGCCACCCACCAGCCAGCCCCAAACACCCGTAGCTGCTGCCAGAGACCTGATATCATCCTGCCAGGTGCGAGAGCCTTGGCATGCCCAGGACTGCACAAGGCCACCTCCTGCATCCCTGGGGCATAGGGTCCGTGTGGTGCCCCCCTCCCGCCTCACGCCACCTCCTCTGCCACATCTGCATCACCAGGCTATGGTGCAACATATTGCACACTTTAGGAAACAAGCTCAGTGCTCCTGGAATTAGGATCTGAGTGACGCTGGCTGAATCATAACCTTTAAAAAATAACAGATTTTTTTTTCTTTAGTCTATTTTTCCCGCAGTGGAACAAAGCCGGATTTAAAGGTCTGCCGTGGGTGGATGATTGCAACCCTTGATCCCCAGCCAGAAGCATTACATTACATAAAGAGTTTTTTCTTCATTAGGAATTAATCTGTGCTAACCAACTGTCAACTGCTAGTAACGACCGTTTATTAACATGCTGCCCTCCCTGGACTAGGGGCATTTAACTGACTTATTACATTAGATGTAATATGAAAATGCACTTATCCATATCCCAGGCACACATGGGGCCCAGCTTTCTGCCTGCCCGCCCACATATGTGCTGGCACAGGAGAGCCAGGGCAGGGGCTCAGCCTTCCTCCTGCTTGTCCAGCTCCAGGATGCAGCCACAGCTCATCAGAGCCTCCCCACTGGAGTCCCATCAAGCTGATAAAAGGGACTGATCCTGTGAAAGTCCTGCTTTGGATTATACTGGGGGCATTATTTGCCATGTATGTGTGCTCTGCCCAAGCACCCAAGGATCAAGATCAGCAGCTTCACCCTCTCCAGCCCTCCTGTCCTTTGAGAAACCTTTTTCAGCTTCTTCCCTCTTCTGTGGTTGCCATTGGCTTGTTTCTGGGTGATTCCTGCTGTCCTTCTCACAGCCTCACAGGGAGCAGAAATGAGGATTAGGGTAGACACCAGAAGATGGTTAGAGAAGTGGCTGCTTGGCAGCAAGTGAGTGTGAAGTCTTCAAGTCTGTTACCTGCTCTAATGTCAGTGGAAAGTGGGGAGGCTGGGCTGAGATTTGGGCAAGGTGCTCAGGTGTTGAGGCATGTCCAGGTTCAGGGAGGTAGCTGGGAAATGGCACCAGGGCCAGTTTAACACCACAGGCCTGGGCAGGGTGGACCAGTCTGAAGGCTCATGAGAGATGAGCAGCAGGGCATTCAGCTCTGTCCAGGCTGATCCAGGGATCAGGGGCATGCCTAGGAGCAATCATGAGGCTTCAGGCAGTCTTTGTACTGGGAGCAGACATGCCTGGAAGCCACTGTGAGCATTTTAGGGCTTAGGTGGCAGCCCAGCAGCACAGGATGGAGAAGCTGAGGAATGAAACTCTGAATCTAAAGTGCTTCCTGAGAGGCCGGTCCAGTCCTTGGTGCACTAGTGGGTCTTCCTGTGGGCTGCCTCCTGGACTTGCATGTTCCAGCTGGCCAGGCCAAGCCTCTCACAGCTGCGTGACATGCATCTGCACCAAGTGGCTTGATACCTGAAGTGAGGGTCAGCCTCAGACTTTTTTCTGAGGCAGCTTCCTCCTCTGTGAAATCAAACAGAATATTTTTTAAATAATTTGTACAAGCCTGTTTTACCTCCTCTCAATTAAACTGCTTCAACTAACATGTTTTTTGGATTCACACAGTAAGGAACGGCCTTACAGACAGAGTTTGTACTTGTAAAGCAGCCTTCATGCTTTCTTCCCTTGGCAGAGCACCAGCACAAAGGTGTTTTGCACTGGAGCTGTTAGTCACATATTTCCATGGCTTTTGTCACCAGCTGAGCGTGGGACGAATATTGACACACTGTAATGTTTACGTCAGCTGTCAGAAGACTGAATGGACTAGAAAGCACAAACTTTACAGCCATGACTAAAGAAAAGCTGGAGAAGTGAGGAGCAGCTAATGGTTTGGCAAAATGCTGCCTTTGGCACAGTCACAAAAATACTTACTTTCATTTGTGAGGGAACTTTTTTCACCTTCTTGCCTCTTCCCTTTTCCCTACTTCTTTCTCTTTTTTAAGGAAGCCATATCCTGCTAAGAACTGCATGGCTGGGCCTGCACAAGGGTGGGCAGGAGATGGGGAGAGCCCTTCTGTGGGAGGCTGAGCTCGGGGAAGGTCAAGCTGATGGGCAGCATCAATCCTGAGTAACATGACTGCTGGGTAGCATCACTGCCAGGGACTCGGCCTTCCTGTGTGTGTTAGTGAGGTAAAGAATGACACCCACAGAGCTCCTACCTTACTCTGTATGAATGGTGGTGAGGGAAGCTCATAAAGTGCCATTTCCATTTAGCAGCTCAGTTCAAAATTGAATTGCACAGTTTTCATCTCCGCTGTCATTTAGGGCAGAGAGCACCTGAGAGCCTCGGGCAGACCATTTAATCTCAAGTAATCAGAAGGGCCTCCCATTTTGATCCTTTCCACTGCTTTCTGTACTGCTCACCAGCCCCTCTCCAAAGGAATCAGCTCTTTGAAGCAATGGCTCCTTCTTCTCCTCTGCTGGGCCATCACCAGTAGGAAAGGGAGGTCTGGCGTGTCAGGAATCTGAAGCAAAATCCTGCAAACCAACGGGATTTTTGCGAACAGGTCTGCAAACACCACATTTGCAGACCAGGGCACTAACCTCCCTCATGGTCAAAACACAAATGGGGAGCCCCCCCACCCCCAAGAAAGAGTAACATTTCCTTCAGTGCAATGTCCAGGGAACAGATCAGAGCCATTTGAGGCAGGTGGACACTGACTAAGGGTCAGTGATGAAACTGTAGTTTCATCAGTTTCTCAGCATGGTTATGTTCCTCATGGGACCGATGCAGGTAGTACTTGGCAAAGCTTTTCAGAGCCACATTATCCCGGTCAAAGTAGTAGGACATGCTGTAGTACACATAGGAGGTGTAGCACTCTGAGTTGATTTGGCAGTTGAGGGTGGCTTTGCAGTCCTGGTGGTAGTTCTGGTAGATCTAGGAAGGCAGTGCTGCCATGGCCACTGCCTTAAGAAGGCAAAGAAAGGGTCTCACAGAGGCACAGCACATGAGACCAAACCTTGAGGAAATGTCCTCTGTTACCTTCCCCAGTGTGGCAGTTTGCATCTGTGTCACCCTCATTGCTGGGGATGACCATCCAAGATGGTTACTGTCTCCAGATCTGGCCCAAGCAGGAGCTTCCTTTCCTCCTCATATGGTCCTCCTCAGCACCACAACCAAGCACCTAGCAATGTGCATTAGATGCTGAGGTTACTATCTGGTACTAATGATATGGTCTTTCCCTTGTCCAGCTCTTCAGAGACTGTCTTGTCTCCCTGCCTGAGGGCTGAATAACTCTGCCTTCCCTGTTTTGTAGAATGGTAGTCTTCTGAAACTCTAGATGAATAAAGTGTTTTTACTTGGAGGCTGCTGCAATTACAGTCTGCGCACGGCACTGAAGGTCTCCTCCCAGCTGTACCTATAAAAATGTGGTCATTATGCACCTTAATAAGAAAGGTTTAAAATTTCATGGCTGAAGTGAATTTGGACTCTAATAAAAATGTAGATAAAATTGAAAGAGCCAGGAGACTGGAGACTTTTACAGCTCTAATGTTCTGTCCCATTTCCCAAAATATATTTGTTCAAGTAATTCAAACTGTCGTTACAATTAACTTGTCCTTTCATTTCCCTCTCTGAATTCCCTCTAAGCTAAATACACAATTTTCTTCTATAAATCTGCATGACAAGTACAGCAGTAATATTTTTTTTTTTTTTGCCACATCATTTATATGCATTTTGCACAGATTGAGTTGCCAGGCACTTTTCCTAAGCTAATTTCTATGGTTGTGAGTGCACACATTCACACTCAGAGCCCTTAAAAAGACTCGTGGGAGAAGTCCAGTTTGGATAACTAGCCAAGATGAGTGTTGTGTGTTTTCTCAAAGGTAGAAAATCTTAAAAATTGATCTTCAGATTATCTTCTGATACTTTGGCTGATAAAAAGGCCTTGCTGCTTGCTCCAAAGAGTGGACAATGCAGGGCTGTCCTGGTTTGGGGGTCTTCTTTTACAGGTGCAACGCAGGCTAGCATCAGAAGTCAGTTGCATGAGGCACAATTCATTTAGAGAAAATTTTGTGGACAGCTGTGGGTGCAAATATTGCTTGTTGTTCAAGGTTGCCCTGTCTCAGGCACCAGCCCACAGCAGGCCTAAGCCTAGCTCCTAGCAGAAGATAGCTTTTTCTTGCCCAAATCAAAAAGTGCTGCATGGTGAGGTGTGATGCCCAGGCACCAAGTGCCTTAGAAAAGCTGGGTCCTCTGATGCTCACCTCCATGGTGGGCTCTGCTCAGCCTGGGGTCATCCCTGCACCATTGCAAGAGTCACATGCCAAGAGCAGCACCTTGTCCTCTGCTCATGCATGATTTCCCTCCCCAGCCATCTTCCTTCATCTGAAATAGTAATTCCTCTGACCAGGAAAGTAATGATCCTGATACATTATTTCAAAAGTCATTTTTGCAAAGGAATTAATCAGCTTAGTGTGAGACTGGATTACATTTTAATTTTAATAGTGCTAAAGTCTTGCTGTTTTTAAAATATATTTTTCTGTTATTTAAATTTCAGTGGGGCAATGTCTCACTTAGACGGTACCTTGCTGTAATCTCTCCATTGTGGAAATGGAGACAGACAATATCCATTATTCTGTGGTCCGTGTATCAGCCTCACCCATGTGCATTTACTTTAGTCCCATTGTCTGCATTAGGGATAAGAGCTGAGATTGGGCAGCCAGGACCTCAGAGCGCTTTTATCTTCCACTGGTAAATGTGGAGGCAATCTTTTCAAGGCACAAAGGAGGAATTAAATGACAAGTTCTCATTTATAGTCAAATGGAGATTGAGATACATACCTGTCATTTGGGCTTTTGAAAATATGCCCTTAAATGTAATGTCATTATTAAAATTTCTTCAGTTGTGAGCTGCAGTTTTCACAAAAGGTCCCTGTAGCTTGTAGCTGTAATTAACAACTCAGCTTTCCCAAGGAGCTTTGCATACTTCAAAGTACTTGCATGCTTCCACTACATTTCTTCCACCTTTTGAGATGCTTTTATTTAAAATAAATTACAAATGAGGTGTTTATTCAAATACTTTACCCTCGGGCATTAGCTCATAGGTAACAGATCTGATGTGATTGAAATCACATTTTAAAGTTCACACCATAAAATGGACTCTTTTCCACTCTTTCCTTCTGCTATTTTATTACCAGATTTGATTACTCCAATCAGCACAGTGGATTGCACCCATTGTATGACAAGTTTAGCATCAGCCTTTCTTGCAAACTTCTCAACTCTTCTTTTTTCAGAAGGAAAATGTGAGAGAATGTATAATTTTGCCAATAGCTCATTTCTTGGCCCTTGGCTGAAAATAAGAGTCTTTTTTCAATTCAACTTAGTAAGTTTTCTGGGCATAATAAATGGTATTTTACATACAATATATTACAGTTTCCCATATGTACACTATTTAACATAGTTACATGCCCCAGTGTCTTCCTTTGTTATACGCTACCTTATACGTATGTGTACACATCTATATAGAGAGTTACTTTCTTTCGAAGACATGGTTTGGTTAGAAATATGTAAAAGCACAATGGAGCCAGAATAAGCGAGAACAACATTTTCCCTCCTTGCAATTGGGCCAGGTTATTCAGAGAAGGCGTGTTCATCAATGGGCTTCATTTGCCCAAATCCCTTGTGCACTTCTGAAAATCCTGTCCTTTGGTAGGTTAATTGCTCAGTGCTTCGCAGAATTGGGTTGTATCCATCAAACAGTCTTCAGAGCCTAGCTGCAGGCACTATTTCCCAAAACACTGGTTGGATCTTGCAAGTAGAAGTTAGACAGTGCTCATAGAGTCTCTTGTAGTCCAGAGAAGATGAAAGGTGAAATACATTCTCAGTACCACACTTCAAATATTTGTTCTAGCCTCATGCTTAGCCACGCTCTTCTTAATGAGCAGAAAAATACAATTCATAACGCTGTCTGAAGGAGATGTCTTGGTTTTATTTGCATCTGTACTTTTCATCTATTACTTTAATGAATAATAAGTGTAAGTGCTGCCTAAAATAGAGATTCTTTTTTCTTTTCCTTTAATGGAAAAATATCCTCCTTGATGGTTTTATAGGCTGTATAATTATGTCTGGTAGAAACAATCATCAATCTCTATCAGTCATGCACACATGCACATTAAAAAAACAGTAAGGTAGCCTCTCCAAAATATGTTTATTAGCTAGCATTTAAACTACAGGCAGCACTAGTACAGGATCTAAAGGACTGTCTGTCATCACATAAGTAATAAGGGAGCAGGAGATGTAATAAAAACAAATTGCAAAGTAAAGCACTAGGACTTTTTTTTTTTTTTTTTTTTTTTTTTTTTTTCCC
>VZZY01017132.1:251006-327285 GCA_013400335.1 Eurystomus gularis | reverse complement strand
GTATGCCAGGAGGCATTACTCATTGACAGTGCTCACTTTTTGGCTGTAGGTCTACATGTATCTCTAGTTTAATATTAATATAATGCGGGGGGGGGGGAGATTTCTGGCTTAACATCATCATAAGGCGTGGGAGATACCCACTTTCTTCCAGCTCGACTGATTCAGAGGACACATTTGAAGAACTCACTGGTAAGTGAGACAAAAACTTTTGGGTTACCATTGGGTAACCTGTTCAGAAATCAAAACCATGACCCCCACACCCATGCTAGTTAAGCAGGTGAAGCCCCTCAGCACTTCATGAGGTAGGCAAATGTTATTGTTCCCCACTTTCCAGATGGAGGAGACAAGGCACTGAGAGGTCAAATGGCACATGCCATGGGTAATGCAGAAAGACTGACAAAATGGGAGGCGCGGGAACTGAGTTTACCACTCCCCACACCGGTGACTTCATGGCACAGTTCTGCTGCCTTCCTGCAGCAAAAGTCCCTTTGCTGTGCTGTCCTGCTGCCAGCTTCTGTGTTCTGTGTGACCTGATCTAGGAGATCCTGCTCTGGCAGGGGGATTAGACTAGATGATCTTTCAAGGTCCCTTCCAATCCCTAGCATTCTGTGATTCTGTGATTCTGTGTGGTACCTGGTTTACACTCAAAACTGCTGATGCTGAAGAATGCACATTGTTATCACAGAATCACAAATCACAGAATGGTAGGGGCTGGAAGGGCCCTCTGGAGATCATCCAGTCCAACCCATCTGCTAAAGCAAGCTCACCTACAGCAGGTTGCACATGACTGCATCCAGGTGGGTTTTGCATATCTCCAGAGAGGAGACTCCACAACCTCTCTGGGCAGCCTATTCCAGTGCCCCATCACCTCACAGTAAAGAAGTTTTTCCTTATGTTCAGATGGAACTTCCAGTGTTTCCATTTGTGCCCATTGCCCCTTGTTCTGTCACTGGGCACCACTGAAAAGAGACCAGCCCCATTGACTTGACACTCACCCATTAGATATTTATAAGCATTGACAAGATCCCCTCTCAGCCTTCTCTTCTCCAGGCTAAACAGCCCCAGGTGTCTCAGCCTTTCCTCCTAAGAGAGGTGTTCCAGTCCCCTCATCATCTTTGTAGCCCTCCACTGGACTCTCTCCAGTAGTTCCTTGTCTGTCTTGAACTGAGGAGCCCAGAATTGGACACAGTACTCCAGGTATGGCTCCACTATGGCAGATGGGGGGGATACGGAGAGGAGATGTAGATGGGGAGGACAACCTCCCCCCACCTGCTGGTCACACTCTTCTTAGTGCACCCAAGGATACCATTGACTTTCTTGGCTACAAGAGCACAGTGCTGGCTTGTGGTTAACCTGTTGTTCACTGTGACTCCCAGGTCCTTCTCCATGGAGCTACTTTCCAGCAGGTCAAGCCCTAACCTGTACTGGTGCATTGGGTCATTCTTCCCTCGGTGCAGAACTCTACACTTGCCCTTGTTGAACTGTTGAACCAGCTCCCCAGCCTTTCCAGGTCTTGCTGAATGGCAGCACAGCCTCTCGGTGTGTCAGCCACTCCTCCCAGTTTTGTATCATCAGCAAACTTTCTGAGGGTACACTGTATCCCCTATCCCTTCATCCAGATCACTGATCAATATGTCGAACTAGACTGGACCGAGTACTGACCCCTGGACAACACTTCAAGCTACAGTCCTCCAACTAGACTCTGTACTACTGATCACAACCCTCTGAGCTCTGTCATTCAGCTGGTTAGTTCTCAATCCACCTCACTGTCCACTCATCTAACCCACACTTCCTAAGGTTACCTATGAGGAAGTTATTGGAGACAGTGCCAAAAGCCTTGCTGACATCAAGGCAGACAACATCCACTGCTTTCCCCTCATCTACTCAGCCGGTCATGCCATCATAGAAAGCTATCAAATTGGTCAGTTGGTAAATTGGTGATTTCTTCTTGGTAAATCTATGCTGACCGCTCCTAATAACCATCTTTTCCTCCACACACTTAGAGATGACCAGGCTTTAACCTCTCAAAAGATGAATGGGCTATTTATTTAATAATTTTCGCATCTTCATTGTAGTGATCTCTGCCTGTTGATGTGAGAAATATCCAGGTTTCAACTCCAAGAAGAGCAGTGTGCAGTAAATGCTCTGACCTGGTGGCTCAGGAGAGGAATGGCAGGCTGGGATACAGGGCAATCATTCCTTTCAGTTACTGTCCTTCCATGGGTCCTCTTCTTGCCAGTGATTTCAGAGCTGTATTTTCTTACTTTTATGACAAGACAGAACTTCATTCATGCCAGTTATTAACTTAGTCGAATAAAGGGGGAGACAGTTGTTAATTTTAATTTCTCTCATCAATTTTGTTTCCAGTAAATCAGTGCAATCAGTGTGACTTAGGCAACAATACTTGAGGCACAAGGGAAAACCTGGGTATTGTTGACAGCCTGGAGCTGACACTTCCTTGCCATCTCCTAGGTCCTTTGAGATTTAGGACATAAGAGTTACTGCTATAGTAAGCAGAAAATTTCACATGCCAACAAATAGTTACGGTTTATTAGTATTTTTGCTTGCTTTTCCTTTATTCATGTGATTTATCTGAAACTTCATTGCCCAGCCATAGTCAGATGTATAACTTAATATTATCGTTGAGTCAGCTTCTAACCTCAGTCCTGGCTCTTCTAGCTCTGCCCATCCTGCTAAGTTTCAGCTTGGTAACCAAATGTTTTGATTAACATAATCTCCACCATAGCCAAAAATTCATGGTTTTCTTCTAGAATAAAAAGCACACAAATATGGACATTGTTGTCTTGTTGCTATCATGTTTCTGCATCTGGGTTTTGCTGTTTGCAAAGGAAAGGGAGATATCGTGGGATGAAAAATGAAATGCCAAGCACAGAAGCTTGTTACCGTGCTCTCCAGCAGCTTCAAAGGACTTACATGGACCTTGGAGCCAGAAGCCAGACAGGGTTTCATTGAATCTCACAGTATTATTCTTGGCAATTTAACCTCTGACTTGCCTATGTTTCTGCAGAAAGAGTTTCTGGCAGACATCTCTCCCTCTTGATCCAAAATGCCTGAACAGAAGGACAACGTGTTGACTGGCAGAAGCACACTGAGATATACAGTTTCTCTGTGAGCGGCACTTTTCTCATAGGTGTGATGAAAATCCTTGAAAGCCACCAGTGCTGCCCTAAACATTGTTTTCTGCTTCTGGATAGAGAAAGTGATGGTCCAAAAGACACTGCCGATTCACCACGTGCTGACTGTACATGCTACACCTCAGCTTCCCCTCTCATTTTAGAGAGCAGGTGCTATATATCATGTGCTGTGCTCAAGTTATATGGAGAATATATGCCTAAACCTTGGTGTTTTCATTATCCATCTACCCTGGGAGCCATCTTCTGTGAAGCTGTAGGCTTCTTTTCTCTGCTTCATCATCACTCCTTACTTCTAATCTGGAATAAAAAAGACCACTGATTCAAACTCACCACCTGCACTCTGTAACAAAACCTGTTGATCCTGGCCAGCAAACTGTCCTAATGATAATGATGAAGGTCTTATCCAGAGAAAGAAGACTTTGGACCTTGAAGGGATGTCTGCTTCATAAGCCAATGAAAAGAAATATGATGTTCATATGCCAAAGAAAAATAAAAGGATTTGCTCAAAATTAGAGATATTGAAAATGAAAGGCCTTATTCAGTTCCCTTACAGGAGATGCACTGTCCAGACCTCCCCTTGCAAGTCCCATTTGTCTAATCCCCGACAGCCCAAGTGAGCACTGTCTCTGATTGTCCATAGCAGACATCACCAGCACGGTTGGCCCCAAATGAACATACAGCACCTTTTGGGTGAATGGTGATAACGTATTTTCAAGTACAAGAAACGACATGTGTCATAAAGCAAATAGAAGCTGGGCCATGGGTTGGAAAGCAACCAGCACAGCAGGTTCCTCCATGATGCCTGTGCATGGAGTTGCCCACTGAAGGATGCACCCTCCCCTTTACCCTCCAAAGAACCAATAAAATAATGTTTTCTGGCTCTGCCTCCAGATTAGAGTGAAAAAGAATTTTAAAAAGAGAGTTTTGTAAATGTCTTCTGCTTCAGTCACTGCTGTGCCAGCATGCTTAGCTAAACACAGACCAATATATCAAATTAAAAAATATATAGGTGCCTGGAAATATTAATCTTGAGTATTTATCAATTGCGTGGCTGTTCTGGATAATGCGTAAGCCCACATGGCCCTTCAGGCCTCTCTTCCTTGATGAATTAGATTCATTGCTCATAGCTAAGTGCACAACCATCTTTTCTTGTTTTTCTTCCTCTAGGACCATCTGGTTTCTTGTATATCCTGCCAGGCTGTTGGCATCAGATTCACTGTAGTTCCCATCCAGCATCATCGTTTTCGAATGAGGTATTCCACATGTACAAGGAAACTAGGAACATAAACAAGAAACACAGCTTAGTGTTCAGCTAGAAGAACACATTAGCATCAGAAGGGATGCCTTCCTATTAACAGAAAGCTTGTAAACAGTAGAGATTGAATTTTTAGTTGAGATACTGTAAGTTTCCCTTTGAACATAAAAGGAACTTTTTATTTGCTTGTGTTCCTAAAGGAAAGGATGTGGTTTAGCTACACTGCTTGAACAAGCATCTTCAGAAAAGATCAGGAAAATGCTCGAGCAGACACAAAAACTAATCAAAACGTTTTCTTAGCTATCTCTATTCAGCCTTGCTGTCCTGAGATTCCTTGTTTTGCAGTCTTTGTGTTTATAAATAAGGACAAGATGCAGTTTTATGCAGTACATATTATGGAAAAAATAAGGCCAAGTTCTGGTTTCATGGATACACATATTTTCTTTGTAAATCTGATTTTAAACCAAGGAGAGGGCCAATTAAAGGTCTAATGTAAAATTCCAGTTCTGTTGAAACTAATGTCAAAACTTTCCTTGGCTTCTGCTTGCATCCCACAAGTCTGAAAAAAAACATGAATACAGGTAGAATTTTGAACAGCAAATACTGTCATCTAGAGTTTAAAATGTGCAGGTTTTCTGTCCCAGAAATATGAATTATATATTTGTATGCAGTGAAAACAGCCTCCAAAATCTCGTTCCTGCCTCTGATTCCCCACTGATTGCTCTCTTTACCTAATAATTCTCTGCTCCTTATTTCCTCCTCAAACAACTTTGATGTGTGGGTTTTCCCAGGACTTGTTCTCAATGATAAGTTCAGCCAAAACAATTAAGTGTATATGCACAGAAATGTATATATCCTGAATATATACAGATATTAAAATTTATATATACCTGAATATATAATATGCAGGATACCACTGGAAAAGGCTGCACTGATGGCTTTTCTTTCAAGTTTTTTAACCTGCAGATCACATTGCTTACTAAAACTCTGAAAATGAACTTAAAATTGTTTGCTATGCTCTAGTCATAACCAAATGATATGGTATCAGCAGACTGTGTACAGAAAAACATGACACGTTTGTAGCCCAGTTGCTCTACTTATTAGACCCATCACTCCAGGATATTTTTTCTGAGCACTCCATGGGTACAGCTGAACATCAGTTGGGTTTTAAGACTTACTTTATACTAAGCAGGTGTACCTCAAAAAAAACCCCAAACGACAAAAAAGAACACAGGGAGGAATTACCTCAGGCTCTTTATCAACGGATAAGTGTGGGAGATGATGGGTGGGTGGGAGGGAAATCAGTCAACAACAATAAGCTAATTGCTGCAGGACTCAGCAGAGAAAGAAAGTCTGCAGATTTACTCTAATCCCCCAGGTCAAGTTACAAGTCCCATGGCTTCATGCACATGCAATGACCGTCGCCCCTGTGAACAAGGGGGCCTAACGTCCTAGAAACCCACCTTCAGAGAGTCTTAAATTACAGCCATCTTCACATAGGCACATACATGAAGAAGTATGCTACATAATTTTGCCCTGGAGCAATTTTAGACTATGTCTACACTAATAAATTAAACACTGCCCAAGAGCCTCCCTGGGCATGGGAACTCAGCTGATAATGCTATTAGAGTGTCAGAAATGTGTCTGGCCTCAGTTTGTCTGGGCCAACAAGCACCAAAATGTTCCCATTTATGGTTTGGGAATAAGCATGGGCCACAAGCCTGTTGCCACAGGCAGTTCACAGCAACCACTCTGATTTTGAGGGAAATAAGGTTTAGTTTTAGATGCTCCATGCCCATCAGCCTTGACCCCAGACACACTTAATTTCTTAATGTAGACATAACATAGAGCTCTTCCCTGGGCAGCCTAACTTATTTGTATTGGGATTTTTTGGTTCTTTCATAAAGGAGCAGCGTTGGCTGACAAGATCTACATTTACAGTGAGAAATATCTCTTCTGCTTCTTCAAGAGCACTCACCTACATTTTGCCACAATCTCCTCAAATAATGCTGTTTATTATGTCTGTTCCCATTATCACCTCTGAGGATTAATATTGAAGACTGGATAGAATATTTTATCTTGTACAGTAAAAAGACATTTGCTGAATACAGAATTCAGTGCAGAAAACTGAATAATGGGCAGATTTGTGAATAAATAGCAAGCTATGCCATTACTGGATGTGGGAAAACATTCCCGAAAACCTAGCAGAACAGTAACAAACCCTCCCAAGTTCATTTCATCCTTTCAATACAGTTAAAGACAAAGGAGAGGAGTTTCTGCCTTTAAAAGAAAAAAAAGAAAACCTTTTTTCTAGGCAAGTCGAACGTAGCAAGGATTATTTTTGTTATTTCCTGTGTACTGTCAAGATGTCGACTCCTTTGGATGTGGGGAGTCTCAGCAGGGCCAGTTGAAAGGCAACAGACCACTGCTCACACGCAGCATGTAAGACACACTTGACTCGCTGTGCTTGCCCAGAACATCTCTCTGCTTTGTGTTGCAGAGGACTGGTGGGCCCTGGGTGGGGACTAGGATGGGGGCATAGATAGATCAAGATACTCAGGACCCGTTCAATCACACTATTGTTTGTTAGGTTGGAATGGAATCCACCTGTCTAGAAGAGGCAAGGAAATATTTGTTGGCAGGATGGCTGACTTGGTGAGGTGGGCTTTAAACTGAAGAACTCGGCAGGTGGGGTCCAAGATGGCAATGCTTGTGCCATCACATCCAATTGGGGAATATGCTAGACCAACTAGAGCAGTGGCAAATGTTCCTTAGCTGCCTTCCAAGGTGAGAGCCAGACCCAGAAGTTCCACGCAAACATAAGGAAAAACTTATTTGGGGGTGGCAGAGCACTGGCACAGGCTGCATAGAGAGGTTGTGGAGTCTCCTTCTCTGGAGACTTTCAAAAACCTGCCTGGATGTGGTCATGTACAACCTGCTCTAGGTGAAGAAAGAAGCTGTAAAACATGCTGATGTTCTAGATGTGTGAGGACTGAAAAAAATTGATCACAAGCTTTATTGTTCAAAAGGTGATGGTGTTTTGTTTAATAACAAAGAAGAAGGGTTCACAGGTCTGTAGGATAACTCTGACTGGAAAGGACCTCAGAAGGTCTCTAGTCCTATCTCCTGCTCACAGTAGGGCCAGGCTGCTTAGAGCTGTATGTGTTCAGGTCTTGAAAAACTCTGAGAATGCAGGATAAGACCTTTCATAACATATCAAAAAGTAAAGCATAAACTTGACTGACTGGTGTTTGTGTTTGGTAATGGTGAACAACTCCACTATTACATCCATTGAATCCAACTTCTGGAGTAAAGCTGACTATAGAGGGAAGAAATTAATCTCTTCTGAAAGACATCTTTAGCTTAAAAATACAGCAATTGTGGCAGCTGCAGTGAAGTATCAGATTTGATACTTTCTCCTCCTGTCATCCTCACACAGTTCTAGGTTGCAGTCTTCCCCAGTTCAGATCACACTCTCCTCATCTCTGATGTTTTTATGAAGACCCGTGAGACCAACTCCTGTTTTTCTGATGATAGCAATTCAACCTGAGGTGGAGCGGTCTGAACAGTTCCAGAGAGGTTGTGGAGTCTCCTAGTCCTTTTATAAGGATTTATAAATTTTATATATTTATAAACACAAGTCAGTCAATATAAAGACCAGATCAGCTGTGAGAAAAAGAAGGGATAAATGGATGAATAAAACAAAAGTTTTTCTCACCCTCTCCTGGAGTTTCCTCTCCTTCCGCTCTTGCACTGTAGTCAGGTAGTTCACTGCCGCATATTCCAGTACCGAGAGGAAGACAAACACAAAACTGACCCACAGGTAAATGTCCACTGCTTTGATGTAGGAAACACGAGGCATGGAGGCGTTCACCCCAGTGATGATCGTAGACATGGTCAGCACAGTGGTTATCCCTGGAAAGAACCAAGAGAAATAAATGATATTGACTGATACAGTCCATACGGCTTTTATCTCAAGAAAAGCAGAAACTGTGCTCTATATGATGCTCTAAAAGATGTTAGATGTGAAATAAATCTGTGGTAAGTATCTCCTCTGCCAGTGCAGAACTGTTCCATTGCCTGCACTTCAGTGCATTTGAGAGGTTTAGTTTTGAGGAGCAACGGAGCAGCCATCATTTTGCCAGGAACAGCATTTAACCCCCTGCTTAACCTCCAGGGTTTAACACAGCGCTTAGAGTGAGGGCTGCTAAAACCAGTGGTGGTGAGAAGGACTCCTGTTTCCTAGCTGAACCAAGCTGATTGCTGCCAGAAAGCAATGCAGTATTGACTTTTGGTCACAGCTAAAGAGAAATTGATCTAAATCACTGATCTTAAAAGGGATATGCTATAATGATAACATGTATTGCATGCAACCATGCAAAAGAAAATGTCATGTTTTTTTACCTCTAGGAACATTTGGCTACAGCTCAAGCTGTGGGAATCAAAATGTTTTGAACAACCACCATTGTCTTTATATATATAGATGTGTGTATGTCTATGTGTTTGTGTATTTTATATGCATATATATGTGTGTGCAAATATGTAGATATATACATGTGTAAAGTCCTGCAAAATAGTGTGTAGTTTGGGTCATCATGGAGAGAAAAAATATTTACAAATTCCCAAAGCCACTTAAATAGAGAAAAAAGAGCCAAAAAGCATTCATAGTTTCTTCAGCCATTTCAAAACAGTGACCACTGCAAACACAGCTACTGTTGTTTACTTTTCATCAGAATATTTTTTTTTTTTTTAATAATATCCACTGAACCCATTTCTTTCAGTGGAGCAGACTCTCAACTGTCTTTTCTCATCTGTTTCCTGCAGTGCATAGCTCTCTAAGTGAGACAAACTTCTGGTCTTAATTACTGGGTTTACACTTTTAGTATTGGAAGCCTTACATTTTAACATTCAGAGATTTTTCCCTTTTACATTTTTGCTTTCCTCTAACCTGCGCATGGAGCGATAAACAAATCGGCTCTTTTAATGCTCGGCTGAAAGAATTTCCTCCAGTCCTGATGCAAACAAAGCTCCTCCTGATGGGTTTTAGGTGTCCAGAGGGGCAGATTGGTGTGTGCAGGATTTTCAAGCAGCTCCTTCTTTGCTTTCCCACTCCCTCAAATAAGAGGCCTTCTTGCCCCAGAAATATTGGGCCCTAAGTGTGAGGCACCCTTAGGATGGGAGAAACGCAACCTTCATCTCACCTCAGCACTGCAGATCTGAAAGAAAAGCTACATTCCCTTCACTACATAGATGCCCTGAGTGTCCCCACAGGCACACCAGACAGAGGGACATCTGAGTCTGCAGGTGTTGATAGGACTAGATCCCTTACTGCTTTTCTTTCCCAACTTTGTGAAGATGTGCCACGCTGTGCCCTCCAGGCAGCCTGGAGCAAACCACCAGCCACAGCACCAATGGCAAATGGTTGGGAAGCCGCATACCCAGACCCAGTGTGGCAGCTGCCCCATGGCAGGATCCTGCTTATAAAAGGCACTCATGAAAATTACACCAGAAGCCTCTAACTCCTTCTAGGTGTCTAACCTCCCGTGAAACTTTGCTTTCACCAATGACAATGTGTGTCTCAGAATTGCAGGACTGGACCACAGGGGAAAATCTTGATTCATTGACTCATAAATACTGAAACCTCTGTTCTCTGATGAACTTTATTTTTAAAACCACGACCCTTTCTGTCCTGACTAAGTATAGATCAAGAGGACTGCTTAATGACGAAGGACTTAAGCAAGTTTAACACTATATTCATCATCAGATAAAACAAAGATTTGCTTGCTCAACATTTAACCATCAAAATGAACAGTTCCCTTTCCTGCCAAAACTTTCATGTTCAAAGATCCTAACACAGTCATGACTTGTTGCAGCTGTTCTCACCCAAAGAGACTCTGGCAGGAACTGCTCGGTGATCAATCCAGAAGGATACCCAGGACAACATGACCATGAGGGTGGCAGGGAAGTAGGTTTGGAGCAAAAAGAAGAAGATGTGTCGGCGTAAGGTGAAGTTTATATAGAGGCGATTGTACCAACCTTCAAGAGAGGAGGAAAGCCAGAATTAGTGAAAACAGCCTGGATGGTAGGCACACAGAGAGAAGATCTCTCTTTTGATCTTTTATTTCTAAAGGGTAGTGAAAAGAGAAACTGATCTTTCAAATCATGTATTGTCCAGACTGTGGAGACTACATTTCAGTGACATACAATACCACGAGGTCTCCCACAAGTAGTTAATACAATATTAGGTTTAGCAATAACATTAAATCAGAAAAGACCAATACCTGTGCTACTATAGAAAGCCAGTCTTGATGTAGTGTGGAATTTTTGTATCAAAAATTGAGACAAGGAAATCTTGTCATCGGTTTTTAGAGATTCGTTCCCATTTTTCCAATACAGCATCAGATCTTCATCAGTGTAAGCATCTTAAGGATAAAAGAAACACATTGTGATGTAACTTCAGCTTGGAGGGGAAACAAAAGTTAATAGATCTAGTCCAAATTAACAAACACAAGGCATCTTTGGCATGAAGTAATGCCACATGTAAGTTTGCAAACAACAGTGAGTTAAAAAGATCTTGTCGTATGATGTACCATGACAACAACAACAACAAAAAATCCAGGTCATACTGGTTCAGGGAAACACATCTTTTTCATTCCCCGCCCTGATGAAATGACAGCTAGAATGGTGCTTTTCTGAGCATCACGTACCAGAAATCATAGACAAGGTATTGCTAACAGAGAAGAATAACTCAGGAAATGGCCATGGGTACAACACCTGAATTTAGAGGAAGGAGGAAACACAGACACCTCAAACTATCTCAGAATGACAAAAGCAAAAGTAACAGGTGTGATTTGAAACAAAAGTCTAGAAATATTTGAAAATTGTGAAGTAAAAACTTAAAGAATTTGTGCACTAAGTAGCAGGAATAGAGAATGAAAAAAGGGTTTTCAAGAGGGCCATTGGGCTGGAGTACATGGCATAACACAAGAGGCTGGAGGAGCTGGGTTTGTTCAGCTTGAAGAAGAGCAGTCTGTGGTGGGGTCCAACTGCTGCTTTGCTAGGGGTCATAGAGAAGATGGTAGCAGGCTTTTCTCAGGCTCTTCTCCAAGATGCAGAGTGGAAGGACAAGAGGCGAGTTATGCAAGTTGCAGCAAAGGAATATTTTCCAAGCAAGTAAAGGGAAACTTTTTCAGGATTAAGGCTGTCAAACATTTTAACAGGTTGCACAGAAAAGTTTTGGAGCCTCTATTACCTCGGAGATGGTCAAAACGAAACTGGACACAGCCTTGAGCAACCACTATAAAGCTCTCCCTGCTCTGAGCAGCGTATTGGAGGAGCTGACTTCAAGACCAGCCTAAATTATCCTGTGATTCTGTTGTTTGTAGAAGAAAGTTTCAGTGAAATAGCTGGGAGTGATGTAAGGTTAAAAATCAAAAGACATTCTAAAAGAAACAAATGGAACTTGAATTGAGGCACAAGAAATTCCCCCTGGTCATGTGCCCAGAAATATCACAAGAAATGCACAGGTTGTGTCTTTTACATAAACTTAGCTCATTATATGTAAAAAACACATCTCCAGTGCTTAAGTTGCCCACCTCCAAGTAAAGACCTCTACCCACTGAGCACACATAGTACATTTAAAATGCACTGTACATTTAAATCAAGGAGAACGAAGAATCACCCAATGGGTATCAAGTAGGAGGGTGCTTATACGGTAAGAAGGAGCATTTACATTATAAATACGCTGCTTAGCTGTAACTGGCTGTGCTAGCTTTGCGCATTACCACCTAGCACCCTTTTCTGGGCAGAACTGGAATAAAGCAAGTATCTTGATTCTGTGTGTGTTTCAGAACTTTGCACACTGGGTAAGGAACCCAGTTGGGGGACAACAGGAGGACCTCAAAACAACTAGACCTCAAAACAACTAGATATTTGTCTTGCCACACCCTGGAGAAAGTTTACAGAGCAACCCCGAAAGCCTTGCTGTTCACATCACTTTCTCCACAGAACAGCTCCTTCCCAAAGAAGCATAGCCCAGGTCACAATGTTTGCAGGATCAGTATTATATCACACGTAAACCACATTGGTGATGAAATTTAGAGAAAATTAATGATCATTACAATCAACTGTTTATTGTGACACTTGAAAACACCACCATCCTGTCAGAAGCAATGAACAGGGCAAAACTTCTCCCCCAGATTTCTCATCAGCAAGCTGCTGAGAACGAGTATACGTTGAACATTTCTGTTGGTATTTTATTTTGAAAGTGCCATCTACTAAAATTCATACAAGGATGCTTTCCTTGCAAATTCCCATGTCTTGCAGCAAAAGGGCTAGATATACAACACTGTAAGTCAATTAAAAACTCTTAGTAACTCTAATGAAGACTATAACATAGACTGTATTCTGAAATGTGTTCAGTCTATGCTTGTGCAGTCAGCCATAGAGCCCCGTCTAGCTAGAAACACAGACACAACATACAGCTTTCCAGCTCCAGAGAACACGTCTGAGAGTCCAGGGGGAAGCGGCTGAAGTCCATGTTGCACATTGCTGTCACTGTGATCCTAGAAGTCAAAAATGAGAAAGGTGGGTGTCTGTGAGGAGCAATGAAGGGAGAATGTTATCACAAATGAATAATTCTGCAGCTTTAAAGCCAGTTATTATGCATAATATTAGCATAAAATACTCAGGGAAATGCCTGCCAATTCTCCAAGTCCAAGCAAGATACACAGAAACTCCAAAGGAAGCTGTAATTTCAATATCCATTGAGGAACATGATAGATCTTGGACGTTACAGTAGTACTCATGTCAGTATGGATACTTCCACTGTGTTTTATATCCAACTATTTCCCTACAAGGCAACAACAAAAAATAACTTCACTATTTACTTTTACATTTACATTCAGAGGTTCCTTTATGTCCAGTTTGATTAAGATTTCCTTATTTTTCCCCAGTGCTCAGTTCCCTGCATGGTCACCCCAACAATGACCCAAGCCTGAGGAACATGACTATCCTTATTGCAAGCCACAAAATTCCTGCAGTGTATACATTATTAAGGCAAAAGCCATTTCTTTTCAGTCCTCAATCAAATTCTTTTAATCTGGGTATCGTATTTTTGGGGCAAGGGGTGTAAAATGGGTGCATCTCTTTTTCAACAAGTGATATGTGCCTCTGTTAAGGCCATGTCTTAGTGAAAGAGCTGCAACAATCGCAGCTCCAGTTTTTAAATGAGACTAGTTGTGCACAGCATTACATAACATGTTTTCCAGTGGGTCAGTGAACTTTCTCTTGTGGACAGATTTGCAGTGGAGCTCCCGGTTTAGTAGGGGCAAATCAGCTGTGAGTCATCGTTTCAGAGACCGACTTATGTTGGCTGTGACCATTTTCTAGATTCATTACAGATGTTGATAAAGAACTTTTTTTCTGTTTAAGGGATTGTGATCCAAATCGTACTCTGACCTACACACTCATCACCCCTGAAAAGCACATGCTGTTCATTTTAACTATAAAACTAGAGCAAAATTTTGCCATATGAGCAAAACTTAAAGAAGCTTTTCGAGGATATGCTCCAGAAGTTGTGTCGTAGCCATAATCTCCCCTAGTTGTGTGTAGCATTTAAGCATTCTGTAACTCAGTCTCACTACAATGTGCTGCTTTCTTTCCTCGGGGTCACCTAAACTGTGGCAAAATCTGTGGTCATTAACAATTTGGTAGTCAGGGACAGCACAGAAACTGAGCTCATCAATAAGATATTCCTTCTGCAATGTTCAGGTGGCCTTGAAAGCCCAAGGTCTGAGTGAGGAATTAAATGTCCCTCAGCCCAGTGCCAATCCCATGCAGACGTCTCAAGATACATAAGAGCATTTCCAGTGCCACTGAACACCCATACTGGGTCAGTCAGATCACGTTCTGAGTGTCCTAAACACCACTAGGCCCAAATACCACACAGATTCTCATTCTCCTTGGATTTTACATATCAAATTATCCATTAACTCTTGTGCGGTCACCTGTCGTTAGGTCACATCCTTCTGTGATTCTCTCCTGTGGGTAACATTAGAAAGCCACATCACTTCCTTGACAGCTCACAGAAAATTTTGGAAGTAAATATTCTGCACGTGGGTGAATGAGCAGATCTGAACAAAGCCAATATTTGCCATTAAAAATACTTGTTCCTTCATTTTGGTTGTTGAGCACTGCTAACAAGTGGTGTGCTGTTGGCTTCAGCACATAAGAACTGTGGGATGTGAGCAATAGAAACTGATGTTCATTCAACAAGCAACATCTGTCGAGAAGGTTCCTACCCTCCTCCTGCTCTTTTCTTCTCAGTGCTGACCGAAGCTTACATCTAACCTCTTCCTTCATATTTCTTTCTCCTTCTTGTTTCTCCTGCTACACAGCACCTTCATTCTCATCCAGTTCTAATAAAATATGCAGCCTCTTTGGGTACTTAGTTAAGGTGTGGGTAACCAGATTTTCATGCAATAAATGGCTTTATTAAACAGGGAAAGTGTTCATTTTTGTACCAGGCAAAATGAAGTCGCCATATGGTGCATACTCTCTTTCTTACATACACACACACATTTCTTTATGGTTTTAATAAATAATTTGTCCAGGTTTGTTTGTTTGTTTGTTTGCTTTTAATTAATTCAGTGGAATTATTTTTGGACTATGAAACCAGTGAACTTTAGAGCCCTCTGGTTCAGTGGGATATTGTCCGACCTGGGACAATATCACCTATTATGCTCATTCTTCAAAGAGGAATAGCCTCCTGAATCAAACTTCAGAGAAAACCTTTCCCAGTTTTTGAGAATTATTTTAGCATAGCTGAAGCAAAGAAATTCCAGAAAGATCCTAGAACAGAAATCCTTGGCTACAAAACATTTAACGGTCACTGTACACTGAGAGCATGTTTTCCGTCCTGGGGAAATGTCCCTTTGTCTGGGCTCTCAAGCTTTTTTCCTCTAGTACTGTATTTTTCTCAACATCTCTTTTTGTATTCTTCTGAAGGAAATTAAATCTGCTAGGATGCTGATGTAAGCAGCTATGAAATTGGCTGGTTAGAGGGGGAAATTACTGAGCAAAAGAAAATGTCTGCTGAATAGTACTGACAGATAAAGGCCTGACAGCTTAGGAACCAGACACATGAGAATTGCAGCCAGACTCTTTGAAGTGCAGACAGGGTACCTAGAAACTGGGGATACCATCAATAAGCACAAAAAAAAGGGATTGTAAAGGCAGTTTACTGTCTGGAAAGGTGGAGTATGATACAGGAAATAAAAATTAGCCTGAAAGAACAGAAAACATCATCATCTATTGGCCATCACAAGTGAAAAATAGACATTAACAGCACCTCTTGGCTGCTCAGATTGGTAGTATCCTACACTTTCTTATGTCTCTGTGATACAAGGAGGACATAATTTCTATCCGAAATGGATCTTCTCTCTCTCTGAGAACTTCCCATGCTGCATGCAGTTTTCCATTCCTAAACAGGTTGAATTCACTGCATGAACTTTCTACCAGCTCTTGGACTCTCATTGAGGATGCCTGGATGACTCCAGACTCTGTGACACAGAGCATCTCTGAACTGAAACTATGACTGTTCTCTCATTGGCTTCTCTCTGGGCCCACATCTGGGATTGTTCCAGTTTGTCCTCCCACCCATGGGATGATGTGGTTCACCAGATGATGGTATCACTTGATACCAATATTATATATCCATACAAGCAATCTATCATAAGTATACCCACTGTTTTATTGTTGATGAGTTGCTCCACTAGTAAGTTTGTAGTAACCTGTAACAGGATATACCTAATTAGTTACTGCTGTTATTGTCTGTTGTTATATGATTGATTGATACTATATTATTGACCACTTATAGTAACTTGTAACACCATGGTATATATATTAATTTTATTAATCATAGGTATACTTGCTAGTGGTGATTTTGTGGTAGTTCACTTGCTAGTGGTGATTTTTTGTGGTATTTTTGGTAATCTGTAATAAGGTAGAGAAGTTTAGAGGATTAAGACTCCATGTCCTTGTGTATTACAAAATCCTGCAAACCCATGGTCATGATCACACCTGCAGGATGGGTAACCCTTCAGGTCATGACAGATGTGCTTGGGATTCTTCCAGCCAAAAAATTTGCTAGAAAACCAGGGACTATAGGGCACCATTGCAGCTTCAACAAACCTAAATCTTTACATCAACATGCAAACGCCAAAAAAAAAAAAAAAAAAAAAAAAAAAAAAAAAGTTTCTAGACAAACAGGAAGCAAAATAGGATAATTATAGAGGTCACCATCTGGTATATCAGCAGCTTCCAGTTTAATCACACATTGACCCTGGGATGAACATTCCTGCTTGACTAAGCCCTCCTCTGACTGCAAAGAATTAGGGGAATGCTTCCCCTGGGAGGAGATGATCCTGTTACTGCCCACAGCATGTTTTCTTGCAGCTTCCTGTGAAGAATCTTGTAGTGGACATGCTGGAAACAGGGCTCTGTATCAGTGATGGGAGTAGGAGGGTGATAGTAGCAGACCCAGTGGTCACCAAAGCCACCTTGGGAGCAAAACTGATGATGAAGCCCCAGGGGGTGTTCAACAGCAGCACCGTTACCTCATGCTGTAGAGGACATGACCATCAGGGAACACTCGCAGCATTATGTTGTCCGTGGTGGTGTCATGAATGAAGGACCTTTTGGAGTGCACAAAGAAGACATCAGGGACCCAGATCTTCTTCACCAGCCTGCCATCAAAGGTCATGCTCTTGTTGGTGGTGCTGGGGAATGCGAGACGCTCATCCTTCCAGTAGTGCCTTAAGTACAGAGTCATAGTGAAATCCTTCATGAAAAAGGAAGAGAACCAGAGAGAAGTCTATCAGTGTTGCTTTGTACACCTAGGAAACACAAGAAAGAGAACTCATTCCTGCCATGTAGGTTAAATCCCTCCCCTCTCAACTCCTGTTTCTTCCCTAGACCAATGCTCTTTGTGAATTGATTTTCCTGACAAAATAATTTCAGCCAAAACAAAACGTAAACCCCAAATCAATGTATTACAGCACTCAGTAATGTTTAGTTCTGAAAGGGATTTAATTATGGCCCAAGAGAAGCACTGCCCTGCAGGAATGATTCTTCAATCCTGGCAAAATTATCTTGAAGGACTATGGTATCCACAGCATGTTTAAGAGGAAAAGCTTTCAAAACCAGCTCAATGATCAGACTATTCATGATCGTGATCACTATTGGTGATCATCCACCAAAAGAACTAAATTGTTGCAAACAGAAACCAAGTGAGGGAATGGTATTTCCTACTGTACAAGTGTGTAAATAAAGCTCGTTGAGAGGACAGGAACTTCAGTCACAGAAAGGAAAGCATCTGTTTGTTGATCCCAACCTGGCAGCTGCTGCCGTCAGACCTGAGTCTACTCTCTCATGCTGAGAGATCAAGTACATTTGTTTTCTTTATATTCTCAATTAAGCAAGAGGTTACAGGAGCTGCAGCCGCCAAACCCAGGGAGGCAGCAACACAGGCTGGGATCTTCTAACCACTCGGCAACTGCTTTCTTAAACCACTACTACCACCTCATTTTGCTTTGACAAAACATTGGTTAACCTGACGCTCTGTTTCAAACGGCTGTCCTGGCAACAGTCTCACATTGCCAATAGGTTTTTCATGACTTTGTCAAAGAAGTCTCCAGTGCCAGCCCTCACCTTGCTGCCCTGCATGGGGCAGAGCTGGCCGGACACCTCTCTCTCTAACCATGGCAGAGACTTGCCAGAGGGACACTTCTGCTCATTGACTTGCAGGTCCTCATCTTGGTAGACTGGTCCTAATCTCCATCCCTGATGCCCTCAGGAATGCTGCCAGCTCCTGCTCCCTGCTAGACACTGGCTGCCCTCCCCTTACTGCTATATTCCTGAAGAAACTCTTCCAGCAACTGCTGCTACAAGCAGGACTTAGGTTGCAACCTGACTGCAGAAGCCAGCCTCAGACTCTGTATGAGGAAAGCTTGACTAGAGCTGGGAAAAATGAAAGCAAGGAAGAGGCATAAGTGATTATTTCTTAGGATTCAGTGCCATTTACCCAGGAAGAAAAAAGAGGTAAAAATAAGCCTGGCTATCCAGGGTCACCAGCTCTGGGCAGCTCTACAGCCATGATGCAAGAGGAGGACCAGACGGCCTGAGGCTATGGCTGCAGAATGCCTCTGGGCAGCTCCATCATAGAAGCACAGGGGGACAAGGATCCATGTGGTATCAGCCAGACACCCCTCATACGACTTACACCCACCACAGGAGGAGCACAGAGATTGCCTGTGGGGACAGCACAGGAAGGTCCACATCTAGGGAGTGGTGTGGCCCTTTCTCCATCCTGCCAGGCAGGAGCCCTCTCCTCTCTCTCCTTCAGCACCCATCTCTCTCCAAATAGGCCTTCCACGGCCAACGCACAGGGCACGAAATATCAAGCTCAAGTGGCAGCTGATGTCAGCTTCTAGGTACAAAATCCAACTAACAGATGTTTTCTCATGGAATGAGGCAAACAAAGGAGTTTGCAACCACTGACAGCTTCTTCTGCTCTGACCAGCACACACACTAGTTAAAAACTGACACAAGGGGTTTATTTCACCACTCAGAGTAGGAAAATCACTTAGGAAACAAGTCTTAAAATGAACTGAGAGAATGATAGTACCTGCTGGAGGCACAGCAAATGAGCACACACAAGTGCTTCACTTCTGGCAGCACATTTCATGTTTGTACTGTGCTCTGGGCAGCCTCCAGAGCATCCCCCATCAGCACACACAGCAGCAGCCAGCTTCAGTCTGGTGCTTCTTTGAGGCACTGGATGCCTGTTGAAGCAGTGGAAGGCAAAGGCTTCCCATGCTGGGAAAAGAGGTCTGCAGAGATATCTACAGCAAAGGGAGACAGAGATGCCCTCAAAGCTTTCTGATGGGCAGGATTTTTGTTGAAATCAGATGCTCCTGGCAGAAAGCATTGCAAGTTATTTACTTGCACTAATCAGGTCTTTTTGCTGCTATAACATTATTTTGATATATTAGAGCCCCAAGACTCTTTGAGAGAGCCATTCCCTGCACTGAAAGCTCCCTCCCATGTGCTTCATTGCATGCATCCTCCCAAACCCTCTCCTTCAATATCCAGGCAGGTAAGATCCCTTCTTTTAATGAAGAACCCAAACCAGGAAAAGGCAGAAGGAGGAAGGAATCAAGAAGCTTCCTCTTCTCCTTCATGTTCCCTTTTCCACTTCTCTTTCCAGTGTTTTTACTCCATTTCCTATAGTTAAAAACCAAACCAAAACAAACAAACCAGAAAAATGCTTCTGAACACTCCTTTCACTGGGAACACCTTGAAACCCATTAACAACTGCAATGTATTTCTTCCTCTTTTTTAATTAGTAACAAAATCACAATTGAACTTGGTGCAAATTTCCTAAACAGCATCATTAGTGTCTGAAAGACTATGCCCCCACACAAAATTCCCCTTTGGTGGCAGCAGTCAGGCTCTCCCCGGCAGCTTCCACTCACGTGCCTTAGTGAAGTTACTCCCAGGGATGAAGAAGCAGGAGCAGCTCCTTCTCATTTACATTGCCAACTTAATTTTCTAATGTGCTTCTGTCCTGGTTTGGCCAGGACAGGGCTAATTTTGTGTGGAGCCAGGTAATTCTATACCATGCTGACATCATGCCGGGGGCCAGTTCCGAGGAGAGGCCAGTTCGGTTGGAGTTCAGTTAGCTTTGGACTTTGCTCAGGTTCGGTCCCTCGCTGTTGTTCTCTGGTATTGTTTTTTTGTATTGCTCTTTTCTTACTGTTAATATTGTTCTTGTTAACTGCAAAGTGCCCATTACATGTTATCTTCTTTTATATATGTATATATATTAAACCTTCCTTATCTCAACTCAAAAAGGCACTTTTAAACCTTTTTTTTCTTCCCTGTCCGCGGCCCGCAGCAGAGGGGAGGGGGCGCGGAGAAGCAGCCGGCCGCGCGGCTCGGCTACCCCGCAGCTCTTACTAAACCAACACAGCTTCCCAGAATCATGCATTTAAAACAAATGGTCTCAAGGGTTCCCTAAGGAAAAAAAACTCTTGCAGTAATTGCTGCTTATGTGAACTTCACCATATACCTTCAAACCTTTGTATGCAGCTGTTTATATTTTTTGTTCTGAAAGATCATTCATAGAAGTGATTATTCTCCCATTTAAGGTCCTTTTTTCCTTCACAATTTTAGTCTTTATCTGAAGATACAGAGATAAGACTTTGATCACCTGGTTTTATCAAGTCTTTAGTTCTGAGTATCAGCCTCTTTGAATTTGCTGAACACTGCCACTACTTTCATCAGACTACAAATTTGAAATCCATAGATTTCTAGTGGGAGGGACTTTTTAAGACTAGGAATAATTGAGGCTTAAAAAAGGATTACGTACCATGTCAACCTCAGAAATACTGTCCAAGCTTTCAACTTGCACATCCACCCCAACAGGAATTGCGGGGCCTGTAGGAGAATGAGATTTAGATATGTAAATAACTATTCTTTCTTATCATCTGCATTTAATTAGCACTATAAGGTAGCATTCAAAACATTTCTGAGCTTATCTTATACTTTCCTGGCCATAATTCTTCACAAGGGGACTGGGGGAAGAGTCGGCGAATAACCATGTGAGGCCCCTTTTGAAACACTGAATTATGTTCCTCTTGGCATGCACTGCAATGTTGACGCTGCCCAGATAATCCAGGGTTTGGATGAAACACTTGCATGTGTTTTTAAAAGCTGAGCCATCCCATCATAATTTTTAGGCCTTTATGAAAAAAATTGGACCCAAGAACAGGGGACTGAGAAGAAGAAACTGCAAGCAATGAGCTCTTCCTTGGGGGTTTCTCATTTCTCATCAACAGAGACAAGCTACATTAAAATCTCAAGAGCTTATCACCATTTTCATTCATATAACTCATTGATGATGATGTTAATAGTTTTCCACTGTAGTTTTAAAGTTCACAAAGTTCACAAAGAGTAAATAAGTGGAAAACTTCCCATAATAAATGCATACTTCTCTATTACTAGAAATCCTGTATCAAAATTTCACTGTAGACTGCTGCTAATTAATGACCAGGACCTTCTCAAGTTACTCAAGTTCCTTTCAGTGTGTCCTCATACAGCTTTTTCCCTTTCCTGTTGCTCTGAGGACATGCACACCAAGCACGACCCTCAGGAACTGCTGAGGAACAGTCCAAGTGGATTCACTGTTACCTTGAGCTCTTAGTGTGTGGCAGTGGGTCTCACAGGGGTCATGCTGATGTGTGTACCTAGAGCATATCTCCAGCCTGGGTGCTGTCACTGAGGCAGATCATGGAGAAGAAAGTAGTTGCTCTGCAGACATGTCTGGGACTTATCCAGCAGAAATGAATTTTCTGAGCACCTTAGTGGCCTCTCTGAAGGTCTGCAAAGATTTTTAGCACCTAGATTTTGAACCTGATTAGCAGTTGGATGGTATTTGAGAGGCACCACAACCCCGTTGTAGCTCCAGACCCATATTTTCGCCGTGCAAACTAAATACAAGCTACAGTAGCATCTTCCTCAAGACCACATCCAAACTCTGAACGTGCTGTAAGTGTAACAAGGCAGCAGAATTGCTGTTTTGAGAATGCAGAGCAGTTTTGCAAGCTGTCTGTCCTGCTCCTGTACCTGCAGCGGCACACACAGACTCCCACACTTCTTCAGGGCTTTTGAACACAGCCTTACATTTGCCTCTGCTGGAGGAGAAAGAAGCACCAGCCTGCCTTTGGGAGGGAAAGAGTAATTGCAAAGCCCATGAGACAAGCTGATTACTGCAACTGGCCTTGGTACAGATTTAGCTCGGGCTTTGATAAGCCAGCCTCATGGAATTACAGCAGAATGTGCTGACAGTGACATGTCCCCCTTCCACATGCACAGCTCCAGCCTGTTGTGCCAGCACCATCCGTCAGCAGATATGCTGGCTACAGGCACCCTGAAGCAAGCCCCGTAAAGCAGGACCAGGCTCCTCGGAACCACCAATTCCCATTTAAGTGACTGCTGCCCCCAGCAATGAAGCTGAAAATTGGCTAACCCAGCACTTTTAGATGACTCCTAGATACTTACAAACACCTACATGTCCATTCAGACACACACAGCTGGGCACTTCATGCTTAAAAAAGAATGCCAGCAAACTTTTGCTCACTCCTATTCTTGTCTTGGTGGTGTCTGTCCAAGCCGAAGGATGCTTGCAGGAAGATTCACTTGGGGAGAAATTTCAGTTAATCAGCATCGGAATGTTTCTTAGGAGCCCAGAGACTTGGTTAAGATTTTTCACTCCAATGACATGAGATTATCTTTCTCCCTTTCAGTTACTTCTGTATTATAAGGAATCACTGGAGGCCAAGGAAATCTCACCTTACTGATACTCAGTTCCCCTTCTACCAAATGTTCCCCAAAACTGGGAAAACCCACAAAGCCCCAGTCTGCACCCTCTGGTGAAATGCAGACGTGCTGTCACAACCATGTCCAGCAGCGAGGCTGAGAAGTGCTGAACATTTTTTCCTCTTGCACACAGGGCTTCACAACACAGGTGTGCTCATCCAACAGGTGAGAAGAGCCCTCAGCCCCCTCCCCAAATTACACAGGGAATGACTTTCCCCAAAGAGTGAAGTTGCATAGAGGAGTAGACAGAGCTTGCAGTGGGACTTTCTGTAAGACCATTCAGCTCACTGACCCACAGAAAATTAACCGAGCCAAAACCAACAACAGCAGCAGCAATTGAACTAAATTCTTCCAAATCAGTGACTTGAATCAGCCCAGGGAAAGAAAGCTCTGTCAGGTGGCTGAGTTGGCCACCAGGGTCAGAGGAGAGAGGTGTGGAGGAGGACAGCAGGTCAGAGAGCTCTCTGCCTTTGCTGCCACCAGCTCAACTCCTCACAAGCCAGTCCATGCCTGCCAGGCCAGGAAACGTGCTCAGTCCCTACTGATCTGGACGCAAGATGTGACCATTCTTCAGGTAGTGGATGCATTCTCAGGCCATCACATCTCATCAAAGAGAGGCATATCCATGGCAAAATCACAGATACCTTTTCCTTGTCACCCTTGCCGTGTGTCCTTTCTTTCGGCTGGCTCCTTGCCCTGGGAAGAGACATTGCTTATGTCCCTGGCAGATGTGTCATTCCTAATCCAGCATCCTGCAGACAATGAACAGCATATGGTCCTTCTGTCATCTCACAAATGCATCATCTTTTGGTTTGGACAGAGGAAATGGTGGCTTCATTAAGTGGAAATATTGAGGCAATAGCTTTGCAGTATTCTGCTCCCCTTCATCCTCTTCAGTTGAGTAGTTGTGGAGTATGCTAAGGTCTAACAAGCAAATTAGCTTATTCAGTGCTGTTTTTAAGAAGGTGATTAGTTAGTTCTGGTTCTTTCAATGGACCTAATAAGTCATGCTACATCTCTCTACAAACCCTGCCTGTCTTGCACAGAGTATTTTCATGCAGTCCTTTTCAATCTGAAATCACTCTATGAGTTTATTCTTTGGTTGCAGCCACGCTTCTTTGTACTCTCTATGATTATTTAGAGCTTTGGGTAAACAAAAGTTAAAAACAACACCAAGAGAAAGATTTTCTACATTACATTCCTCCTGCTCAGTAAAATACGTTTGGGGTTTTTTTAAACAAGGTAGACTGTGTAGCAAAAAGCACTTTCTCTCCAGTGATAACACACATTTTGATGTGCAGTATAATCAACAGGGAAACAACACAAACTTGCTGATAGGCAGTGTCCTGTTGGTAGCCAGTTACCCTTCCTTTGCTCAGATACCTCAGGAAGTTGCCCAAAGACAGGCAACAAAGCTGGTGAAGGGTCTAGAGCACAAGTTGTATGAGCAGCAGCTGAGGGAACTGGGGTGTGTGGTGGGTTAACCTTGGCTGAGCGCCAGGTGCCCACCAAACCACTCTATCACCCCCACTTTTCTTCCCCTCTCCCTCCTCAGCAGAGCAAAAAGAAAGGGGAGGAAAATAAGATAAGAAACAAAAAGCAGTTTAATAATAATAGAAGGAAAAGCCAAGCAAATCCGTGCACGGAGGCAGAGAAAAACAAAGATTTATTCTCTACTTTCCATCAGCAGGCGATGTTTGGCCACTCCCTGGGAAGCAGGGCTCCAAGACACGTAGTGGTTGCTCTGGAGGACAACGGAATGGCTCTCCCACCTCCTCCTCCTTCTCCCTAGCTTTATAGCTGAGCTGACATCATATGGTATGGAATATCCCTTTGGTCAGTTTGGGTCAGCTGTCCTGGTTGTGTCCCCTCCCAAGAGCTTGCCCACCCCATCCCACTGGGGGAGAATGTTGGGAAGAGCCTTGGTGCTGTGCAAGCACTGCTCAGCAGTGGTCACAACACGGGTGTGTTATCAACACCCTTCTAGCTCCCAGCACAAAACACTGCTGCTATGTGGAAAACCAGCTCAGCCAGACCCACTACAGGGTGGTTTAACCTGAAAAAGAGGAGGCTCAGGGGAGACCTTATTGGTCTCTACAATTACCTAAAAGGAGCTTGTAGTGAGGTGGGTGGTGGTGATACAAGTGATAGAACAAAAGGAAATGGCCTCAAGTTGCACCAGGGGAGGTTTGGTTTGGATATTAGGAAAACCTTCTTCCCTGAAAGGATTATCATGCATTGGGACAGGCTGCCCAGGGAAGTGGTGGAGTCACCATCTCTGGAGGTATTTAAAAGATGTGTTAACGAGGGGCTTAGGGACGTGGTTTAATGGTGAGCTTAGCAGGGTTAGTTTAGTGGTTGGACTCAATGATCTTAGAGGTCTTTTCCAACTGAAATGATTCTATGATTCTACAATTCTATAAGTTATGCATGATGATCAAGGAGAGCATGGGAAATTATTCAAATACTTATCTGTTGCCTTAATGTCTTTAAATACCCAATAGCTCTTCAGTGTAGCCATATTTTTGATACATAACTTGGGGCTCTGCAAAAGCAAGGCCCAATGCTCAGAGTAAGACACATCAGAAAGGCTCCACAGTCCTACACAGCCCACATCAGGGCAGGCACAAAGCTGCCATCAGCCCTACCTTTGGCTCTTGCTTTAGAAAGCATTTGTAATTAATGTAATTCCTTGTCACACACAGCTGTTGACATTGTGGTAGCACCCACAGTGTTGCCAGCCCAAACAGCCGTGTGATGGTAGGTGCAGTGCTAACAGAGAAGATCGTCTCTGCCAGGACAGTTTCACAGCGCAACCAGGTTATGCCAGAGGAGGAAGGGAGCCATCATTCAAGGTAATTGCCTCTGGGTCTCCCTGGTGCCCAGTGTCTGCTTGCCCAGCACATGCTGGGCAGCCCTTCTCAGCCTCCAGACTGCAAAACACACTGTCTCTGTATGAATGCTTAATTTAGCCTTGGTTCAGGAAATAACACCCATCCAAAGTCTATTTAGTGCTGTGATTTCCATGCTTCACTGAACACTAATCACAGATTAAAAAAATAACAACTGAAAATCAAACAGAAAAAAACCCAAAAGCACAAACAGAAGAACAGTGCCAAGTTGGTATTTGTCCCTCTTTCCTATTCCTTCCCTATCTGCTCTTGAAGATAAAATACTGTATCAATGTTCTTGTTTTTCATGTTCCTGCACCAAATGCTCAGTTTGGCTCCCAGATAACCAGCAGTTACCTCGTTGCAAGGCCGAAGTCTAAGGTTGAGTCTGGAGCTCCCATGAAGCTTTATTAAACCCAAAATAAGGGATGATCACTGTAAAGCTGGACAGTCTGGGAAGTTCTTGAGAGAAGAAGCCTGAGGCTGGGTTAGGTGTCTTGCATGTCCATGAAAGTGCTTCTACTTTTTTTTCTTTTCTGCAGTTAATCATGAATTTGAGGGATGATAAAACTGAGTATAATAGAGAGAGGGAGAAATAATTTGACCTCCGGATTCAAATGTAAAGTTCTGAATATAGACAGCACGAAGATGAGATTGTAAAACTTATCAGTGGAAATATTTACCCTGCCTTTCTTGGGCAAAATCCTACCACAATCAGCAGGAGCAATCACTGCTTTTCCCCTCTCCCTGCTTCTTGTTCAGCACCTGGGGCTGAGGTGATGAGAAAGCACATGAAAGGGAATGAGAGCACCTCAAGAGGTGAGGAGGTGAAGAGGAGGGCTGAGGAGGGAAGAGTGGGTGAAGAGCCAGTGGGGCTAACCCAAATGTTGCTGCCTGAGAGCTAGTGGCAGGAATCAAATGATCACCGAGTCCTGCTCTAGGCGATGAGCGTAACTGGTAATGATAACGGCATACTCCTTTGGCCAATCACTCTTCAACACTTCTACTAAGATGCAGTTTTGCAGAGGCACTTGATGTGAGCAACACTGTAAATGCATGCAGCATCTGAAGCAAAACAGAAGCTCTGTAATGAAATGCCCTCTTTAAACCACAGAAACAAACTTCAGGTTTCCTTAAAGGTTATTATGGCTATAGCACACACTTTTGAATTAAACGGCTGTTGATCAGTCCCAGAAAGATGTTAAGAGACCTTTGGTCTCACTAATCCTTGGTCTCAATTGGGAACTGCTAGCTTTTTAATCCTGTCTCTCTACAAACTAAACAGCTGAACCACTGGAGTTCCAGATGCTTTGGCAAATTCCCTATCAAATACCACTAGGGATGAGCAAACAGGAAAAAAACCTTTTTATTGAGAAGGGGCAGAGGATGAGGAAGGTGTGAATGGAAAGGAAAAAGAACAGCTGAGATAGTATCTGACACATTGAGCAGGATGACAGGGGAAAAGTAACTTATATTATAACATTAAAAGTAAAAAAACCCTGATCAACCAACTTTTAATTATCATAAACAATATTTTATCAATAGAGAGGAAAAACAGAGGGATCAGCTTGGAGAATTACAAGCAGGAAAAGACCTGAATACTGTAACACTGGAGAAATCTCAATGCTCAGGCTCCTCTCTAGGATGTTCACTGCTGGATAGGAAGCTAAACAGATCCATGTGAAAGCTGTGGATTTGACTGAGAAGAGGAGGCAGTGCTGCTTTACTGAAAGACTGCAGCCCAGCAAAGCTTTTCAGCTCATACTTTAGGGTCTCTGAAAAATGTCAGCCAAATTCATGGAATTATTCAAATTAAACATGAGCTCAAGTATTTATAGATCAAGGTCTAGAGAGAAATTGTATAACCTTCAGCTGAAGCATTTGTTCCAGAAACAGCAAACATGTCAACATCAATTATTTCCATCACTGTCCACAGCAATATCTTGCAGAACAGAAATCCTAATTCAGCAGGACTGATACAACTAGAAAGCAAACCCTAGACTCTTAAAACATAAAAGTCACAGTCTTCCACTTACAAAGCAGAAACAAACCCACCTATAAACTATTCCCGCTGCATCTCAGACAAAGCACAGCGGCAACTTCCATGCAAGCTCGAGACACACACAGTTATTAGAAAATTTGATGATATAGACATTGGAAATAGAAAATAGGAGCTTTTCCTTTTAAAGGAAATATTTATATTTGCATGTTGAGAGAGGATTTAAGTGACCTGAAGCACAATCCAAGGCTGATGGGAGCACTTCTGCTTTCTCTCTTGTATTGGGTAGTATCCGTTAGCCCCACACTTTCTGCACAGGATTTACATGTGACATGGTAGAGCACCCTTGCACCTTCTTACTGTAAAGGTACCACCTTCTGAAGCTGCATCAGCAACATCTTATTTCTGTAAATTCCTGCATGTCAGTGTCCTTGTCAAGGTGTTTGTGGCTTCATATGTCTTTATGCAATTTGCCAAATTCACAACCTGGTGTCCTGAGAATCAGCAGTGAGAGTGATCCCTTATTTCTTTCTTCTGCAGTGAGGTGCTCTGTTTTGTGATCTACCCTTCAGTGAAAGCCATTAGACATTCAACTGAAGTGCTACATATAGATGTAAGGTACATAAGATGCTGTACAGAGTAATTTTAGAGAAGACCCACTTCGCATCTTCATTCAGTGGTTATACAAGGACCCAACAAGTCTCCATTGTAGGTGGGTTCTGACACCAAGAAGGCTTTGTGGCTTGTTCACCTTGCAAACCCTCCAGTCTGAATACTAAACTCTGTCCCAGGTTGCATGGGACATCTGGTCTGGGGCTAACCCCTCCCAGGAGGTTTCCACAAGTCCTGTTCAGGAGTGACTTCAGAAAGCACCCAACATTAAAGCCTGTTGCTTCCCAGTGAGTCTTGGTACCTACAACCATCCACTGAGAAGGAGCATGAAAGCTGCAAAGGACCAGTCAGTTCCCAGTCAGAAACAGGTACTGAACACAAACACGTTTATATTTTAACACTGAAGCAGGCTTTGGAAGACAGGGAGTAGTTTGCTACCATGAAAATGCCTGGTGTCAGCTTTCCGCTCCAGCTCTGAGACTAAAGCTTTGCGACATCTTTTTAATTTTTCTCCTTGGCAGTGATTTCAAAGGTTGATTGTTTTTCTCTGAGACAATCTCTCTTCTTTCTCATCTGTCTTTGAAGGAGTGAGGCAGTCATAGGCCCTAAGATCAAAATATCTACATGGGAAACAAACAGGTTTGAGACTTCTTTGCTGTCATATATTTTGTGCACACCCAGACATCCCATGTCTGCAAGCTGCAAAACAGTTTTCAGCATTTCTGCATATATATGTGTCTGTCTGTGTATATATATATTTTTATTATTTATTTATTTATTTATTTATTTATTTTAATTAGTGTATATATGTATGGGACCTCTTAGGTGTGGGCAGCTTCCAGGCTGCCACCACCAGGATACGCTCATCAGCTGCCACATGACCGCAGAGAGCTTCGTTCCTCTCCATCTCGCTGACGGCTGGTCATCAAGGGAGAAGCAAGTACTATTCCAGCCCTTGATACTAACCCTTAGTGATCCACTTATGCTTCATCCACTCCACCATTCATCGATCCTGACAAAAATACTGCCCAGAAAGGGCAGCGGGGACCAGCTGATGTTAGGCTATTAGGCTGTGAAGAAATATAATAGAAGTACAGCATTAGGCTGTTCCTCAGCAAAGAAAATACAGCTATTTTAAGTATCAGCTAAAGCTGCTTATTCACAGGCTCCCTGTAAAATATGAGATGTAATAGCTGAAATGCTTAAAATGGATGTTTAAGGAAGGCAGCAAACCAAACATTTACATAATCTTTAAATATTAATATTTGTAAATAATACCTGAACATCTGCTAGCTAGAACAAGGTCACTGACATGGAGATAACTCCCCAAGGGTCATAACAAACACAGCCTGTTTTAGCTCACAGAGGCTACTTTGAACATCAGCAAAGCAAAAATCTTTGTCATTACCACTGTACCCAATAGCTTGTCTCTAATGGGCTGAGAGCAGGCAAGACAACCATGCTTACTGGGCTGTTAATAACACAAATTACACAATGTTTGCTTGCTCACTTGCTCTTTACAAAGATACTTTTTCCTGAAAAACCCTTCCTCTTTCTCCAACGTTTTTCTTCTGTTTCACCTTGCATTACCCCAGCTGACTCCATCCAGTGGTCAGCTTGCTGACTGTCCTCTGCAGACCAGCAAGAGTCACCATGGCCACAATAAAGCAGCTACAGACCCCATCCCCTTTTAGCTTAAAGAGGAAGCTGTAGACCGCTCCAGAAAAAATGTTGAAGGTTAACAGCTGCCCAGTATTCCACCAAGTTTGGGAACTGTCACATTCACAGTATTGGGTTTCTTTGTAGTCTAATGTCACTCACAATTTCCTCATGATATTATTTATGTTTTCCAGACATGAGTTGACTTTCCCACCTGAACCATAACATTACAGGCTCAATGCAACACTGTGGGGCTGGACTATCCATCAGGCTGTGGCCCTTGAGCTGCTCTCAGAGAGCAGGGAGGGTCTTAGGACAGCGACCAGTTGAAGTCAGACGTGTCCCACAAGCTCCTCTACTCTGCTCCTGCAGTACTAAAGCCTTTTTATCCTATGCAGGTCAGAGCACATCAGTTTCACTGGCATTGCTGCAGCAACAACCGGGAAAGACTCACAGTGCATAGCAAATCACTGTGACTGCCTGACGAATAACATTACAGAAGAAAATATAAGGATCGCCTCTTACCAGACTTTTGTTTCCTTTCCTTTATATTTTTTTTTCATCAAGCTTATCATCTGTCACTAAAAACACACTGTGTAATTCTGCAACTGTGCAAGAACCTGCAGCATCTGAGCAGTCTCTGTGCCTGTGAGTCGTGCTTTCCAAGACTGGAACCTCAACAAAGCTCTTGCCATGATTTGCTCCTTGTCACACACAACTTCAGCCCAACTTTGTTAATACCCCACCTTTCTCCCAGGTAGCTCTGCAAGATAAGGAGGTTTTGAACAAAAATTAAAGAAACACCATGTTTTTCCTTTGCAAATAAAGTCACCTTCTCACTGAAGGCTGTTAGGATGTTTCTCAATTTTATAAATGTTACTCCAAGTTTTTAGGCTCTAGGAGTATTCTAAAGCTGTGATGGGATGTAGCATGGGAAAACAAGGCAGGAGAGAGATTAAAATGTAGTCACATCAGCACTGGAAGAGTAGCTACGTAACTGCGTGTGTCTATTTGGTGTGAACTGTGCACAAAGGTGTTCCTATGGGCTTTGTGACACTGATAAAAATAGTAAAAAAGTCTGGTCTGTTTACAGAAATACAATGCAGTGAAGACAACGGACATCAAAACCTAAACCATCAGCACAACAGAGCAGAACTCCTCAGCTTCCCCCAAAACCACAGGCATCATGCCCTGACATACATCCTAAAAAAAATAAATAAATTCACAGCGGCTCCCCAGTTATCTCCAATCAAGTTGAGGGAAGGAGTCCAAATCTCCCGCCAGGGAAGCGCTGTCATCCCACACCATCAGACCCAGGAGCCAGCAGGTCTTTTGGCCAGAGTGGTAACAGCTGCATTGAGAAAAGCGCTTCTAGTCTGTCCCCATCAGGCATTCAGAAGTAATCAGCCAAGCTCCAGAAACTGAGGTTGGCTTAAAAAAATCCAAACCAAAACCCAACCAAACAAACAAAAAAACCAACCAACCCCAAAACCAAAACCTGAAAACCCAAGTCAGAACCCTAAACTTCAACAATTTGAGTTTCTAAGGTTTTTGAGGCATTTGTTTTGAGGCTTTTCTCTGCTACCTAGAGAACTAGAAGGGTTCCCACTGATTTTTGCCTGTCAAAGGGAAAGCCTAATCCCTGCCATTTGGGATGAGCAGAATTTGTCACTGACTAGCAAAACTGTTTTGTGGTTAAAACCAAGCCTGTTCAACCTAGAGCCACCAAGACAAACAAGAATCCCATAGCTGCAGCCTCCCCCTCTGAGCTGGCTTCCTCTGCTTGCTCTATTCCCTCGCATTTAATACAACAAAATATGGTTTGGATGGCTATCCTCACTGAGACTCGTTTCGTACTGACTGCAGTCTCACGAACTGAGACAAGCACTTGGGATTCTCCTTCTTCCCAGGGCTGTAATTTACAAGCTGTGTGTGGTCCTGTCCACTCAGTGCCTGCAACTGCATACAATGCATGCTGTATCTGTCCTAGGGTCTACCAGCCTGGGGTCCCATGTGCTTTCAAATCTCAGCCTGCCTCTGCACTTTGCTTCTCCCCTCTCATTTGCTCCCCTGATCATGTCGGGAGGTGAGCATGGATGATCTTCAGCACCAGAAATACCATCTTCTCTTCTCTGAAAGCAAAGGAATGATTCCAGCACAGGCACCGGCCTTGCAGTAAGGAGTGAAAACAGTCAGAGGAAAATGTATTTGCGGCCAGGTTATTATATGATAGTGGTTCCTATCTGAATGGGAGAGAAGAATAAAGCCAAGAAAATGTTACTGCTTCAGAAGCAGCCACAGGCACTTTCCACACTGCTCTCTTTTAAGGCCTTGAGGAAAGAAGAGGAGAAGGACAAAGGATCTATAGGATGGGAGGTAGGGGGAAGCCTCTGAGCTTATAGAAGGACAGAGCATACCTCATATTTAGGGACATATGTACTCTTTAATGAACTCACTCAACAGAGCATGATATCTACTTCTCAGCATCTAGTCTTCTGTTAGGAAAGATGAAGCATACCAAATCAGCAATCCACCTTCATGTGTGTGATGCCATGAAACCTCCTATCCCCCTTCAGAAAACAACATAAAATCTAGGGACACAAATCGATGAAATGTTGATCAAAATCAATGAAGTGTTGATCCCATCATTGGAAGTGCTCAAGGTCAAGTTGGATGGAGCTCTGTGCAACCTGATCTAGTGAAAATGTCCCTGCCAATGGCAGGGGGTGGACTAGATGATCTTCAAAGGTTCTTTCCAACCCGAGCCATTCTGTGATTTTGTGATAAAGCGCTGCCATGCTGTGCAAGCTATGTGGGATCACCAACATCCATGATGGAGCAGTATGCCAACAAAACAATGCCAGACTGAGGACAGTGGACATCCAGACAACACCTCACAGATTCAGGCTTTGCAGACAGAACAGAAGAATGGAAAAAAGAAACCTAAAAAGTCAGGCAAAGAAAATCAAAACCAACAAACATGAACACCAGGAGACTGAGCCAAGAAGGTGGCTGACTAGACAATCCTGACAGTGACCACCTCCTCCTGGATCCAAGACTTAGATCAGTGCATGAAACGAATCTCATGACTCCCCTGGCCTTTTCATGTTTCAGAGGTCAGGTTCCTTCCCAAATCCACCCTGTTGAAAGGCTCATCTTTCAAAAGAAGCAACCTGGCAGGAGAGGAAATACCAGTAATAAGCCATAACAGCAATAATCTTCCTTTCCCTTACCAGAGGGTGGAGAGGAGATAACCATCACTGTCCAGGAGATATCCATCTGGAGCAGGTGAGAGGCTCGAGGGCAGTTCATTCAGCATCACTTTTACAGCCAATTCAAAAAGGAGCAGACATGTCCAGTGCCTCCAGAGCCAGCTCCCAGATGCCAGCCTTGAGCCTCAGCTGCACACCTGGCCTTGTCAGATGTACTGGCCCCAGCCCCAGGGACATTTGCCTATGTTCCACCCAGAGGACAATTTAAGGCCTACTCTTCAATCCTAGAAACAGCAGATCAAGTTTACCACTGACTATCGAAAGAGTTACCTCCAATGGGCAGGCTGGACTGCAACTTGCTAGTAAATTACAGTGGGGGCGGCGGGGGGGAAGCCACTGGTGATGACACATTTTGGATGCTGGAGTACAGAGATATATAAGTTGTGAGCATGGGGACAGTAGCGTGCTGTCAGATCAGCACATCTGCCCTGTGGGCTGAGAAACATCTTTCCAGCCATGCCAGGAACGGGCAGGTCAGAGAAGGTCTGCTCTGTGGACCATGTGCAAAGCACAAAACAGTGGTGTGACCCACCGGAAAGGGAGATGTTGCACTTCATCCTAAAAAGCTGATTGACAAAGAATGCAGTATTAGTCATTCAGCAAAAACTGCAGAAAACTCTGTCCTTAGCTCTGGAGAGGAATTTCCATACTGGTATTCCAGCACATTTTTTATTCTTTTTATTTTTTATTACTCTGCAGTCATGAGTTCAGAAAGATCAGGTGAGCACATTTCTGTAATTGGGTATGACAGAAGACAGAAGTGAAGGTGACAGAGGCCACCTCTCCTGCTCTTTTGGTTGCTTTAGAGTTCAAGACAAGATTTTATCCAGACAAAAATATGTGGGATGTGATCCATCTAATGAGTTCTTTACTTTGCAATTCAATCACATCAGCTGAAAAGCTCATTGCAACTTTGCAACTATAAATGAACAGTAAAACCTGCAGCTTATTCATCTTCTCAGCAGAGCAAAACACTTACTAGGAGGGTCCAACCTGAGCTCTGGGGAACACTAGCCAAAAAAAAGAGCCACCTTCAGCAACAGGAAGAAGTGTAGGAGGTGTACAGACAACAGAGGACTATGAGGTCTCTCTGAATTGCCTCAAATATCTCCTAAGACCACTCAAGTCCTTCCCCTTCACACTGACGCATCTGGCCAGAGGCGCTTTTTTTTTTTTTAGTTAGATGATTACTTAGATAATTAGATTTTTTTTTTTTAATTAAATGAACAAGAAATCAAAAGAATCATTTTATTCTCACCTCCAAAAGCCGGCCGCATGGTGAAGTCATGGTCGTCAACTCTGAGAAGCTGCTCCGTCTTTCCTTTCCAGGATTTGGTCATGTCATGATTCTTCTTATAGATGTGACTGCAAAAGACAGCAATAGCACTGGCCTGAGATCTCTGCAGCTCGAGCAGCACTCTGCAGATGACTTCTGCTGGCCCGATTTCAGAGCTCCAGGAGCAGTAGCTTTGTGGGCACAGCCCCAGGGAGGGAAGCAGGGTTGTTGCCAGCACCATGGTGTAGGCCAGCATGGCAGTCCCAGCACTGCTTCTTCACAGCATTAACCCAGACCTGTCCCCACTGCAGGGGACAACCCTGCCATCTCAGCCAGGCTCCAAGATGGACACGATGTTCTCTCCACCCTGGACACCCAAGGGAGGGATGAAGCCAAGAGACCCACATCTGACAGAGGAACCAGGATGCAGCAAATGTGACAGAGCAAGAAACAGTAGAAGCAGCTGACTCTGCCCCACACGTTACCCAGCCAGCGCTTGGCTGAGCACCGAGGTGACATTATCATGAGAAAGCTCTTCTGAACAGTGGTCATGCAATGTCATATGCTATTTTAAGACAATCTGCCCCATGAACATTGGTTGGGTATCAGCGGTTCATGTATGGACAAAGGGCTCACTTTGCCTTTTAACAACAACAAAAAGTCACCCATTTCCCTCCACTGCAGAAAGAAAAGAGGGATTTTATCTAAAGAAGGCAGCAAGATCTGCAATACTTTGCTTCTCTGAATATTAAGGGGGGAAAAGTCCTAATTTTTTGTTTGCGAGATCATATAACAGTAGAACATGGATGAAAACAAACCCCTGAGAAAAGTGTGAGAAAGTCACTAAAATAGCATAAGTAGGTAACTAAACAGCAGACAGACAGATACCACATGAACTTTTGGAAGAAAATCCAGATCAGCATCCCTGGCTTTCTCCAGCGGTGCAGGAAGGAGCACGTTAAGGTTTCCTTTGCTCTGGGCATAAGATCTAAGTTGTAAATATTGCTGCAATTAGCTGTTTGTCAGCAACTTACTAAAAAGAGCAAGAATAAATAGGAAGAACTTTATTCAAAATGGTTCAGATTCATTTGCCTGTGCGGGAGAAATATTACTGGCTGGAAAAGAACAAAAATCTGGGAGAAAAAAATAAAAGGACTACTCTAATAGATACAATAATGAGGGTGAATTAGACTTAAAATCTTGATCAAAAATTCAGAGCTTGGAAAGCTGTCCATTTCCACAGAAATGTGGCCGTGGAAGGGCCATGGATATGTTTTCGGGTCATTAAAATGCAAACCATGATGAGTATGAGCAAAGGGAGCATAAAGTGCAAATCAGAATAAAAGCTTCCCATCAGAGCATTCAAGGCAGAAAAGAAACCCAAGGGACATTAGTAGCTGCTGCTAACATCAGTAACCTGTTTCATAAGAAGGTGAAAAAAGAAGCAACAGAATTTTAAAAATTGTATTAATGGATGTTTTGAAGAAATATAAGCCCTTGTGCTCCAGGGCACATGGTAGATAGGAAAATTTAGACTGCCCTCACTTCAGGTTCCTGTTTAAATTGGGATGTTGGAGCATCTCTCTCCCTGCTGGCCATACCACAGAGCCAGCTGGAACAAGCGCACCCCCAAGAGGGCTGCATTAAGGCTTACCTATAAGCAGGGGGGTTAAACCAAGTACAGCCATTAATGGGAATGGTTAGAGGCAAAAGTTTCGCTTTGAACTGCTTGCTGCAGAGGGAGGTTGTGCTTCTTTGCAAAGCTTAGTGCTGCTGACAAAGTGCTTCACTTTGCTGTCCACAGTATTGCCTCTGCGGCTGAAAAGCTTTAAGAGCAGAAGAATGGTCTTCCTGTGTCTGCTGGACTTTAGCCGTCAAGGGAAAGGCCTAAGTACCAGTGAACATTCACTCAAGCCTCTCTACTCAAAGAATGAGGGGAAAGAAAAAAATCTAATTAAAAATCCAATGAAACTTCAGATTGCATGCAGTCTGAGGAAATAGTACTGAAGGCCCTGACAGCATTACAATGCCATCTTGTAAATCCATGTCACAGCCTCACTGAAGCACCAAGCTCTGATCAATTCATTTAAAAAACATCAAACAGCAAAGAGCTCACAGGAGAGCTGCAAGAATAAGTCTGTGGCTGCAGAGGCTTCAGAGGGCTGGCTGGGGACACCGATGCTGCTTTAGGAGGAAAATAGAGGTTTTCAGGAACTTCCTGAGCCAGGGCTTGCTTTTAATAGCCAGCATTTATTCATCAGTTTATGCCTAGTCCTTCACGTACATGACATGATTCGGAATTTACAGACAGAGGTCTGTCATTTAATTTTTCATCAATTCAATCCATTTACAAAGACTTTGTATAGAGCTATTTTGAACACCAGGCAGTCTGCCCAGCCTCTGAAATGTATAATAACTGGTTTTGTCAATTTAATCCAAAAGCAAGACCAAGTTTGTTTGAAAAAATCCCATTCTTTATAAGAGTAAGTGACATGTGCTATGCTGGTATCTTCTGATCCTCTCCAGCAGGTATCCCATGCCACCCCCACCACCGTTCGGCATGGGGAGTATCTCATTATCAGCAGCAAAGGTGAATAATGCAGCAACCGACGCTTTTGCAGAGCTGAAGGATGCACCCAACACTCCTGCCCATCGGGCGCCTTTACTGACAATCTGGTCACCAGTGTCTCATAAATCCTCCCTCACGTATTTACAGTCTTTAGCACTTCTGATTATAGATTTGTCAGGGTTTCTTCCAGCTTTATGCACTCTCTGCCATTTACCATTGTTCTTTTAAAGCCACTCATGTCCCTTTCTTTTTTTTTTTTGTCATGTTTTTCATACATAATTTATTGTTGTTTACACTTGGCTCAAGTGGGATGAGTTTCATAAAACTGTCTTTTCTGAGGACTTGTTCGTGTTTACAGAAAAGAAAAGGAGGCAGCTCACTGAGCTTCTTAAAGGCTTCTCTATTATTGCTCTTCATTTTTTTTTATATTTTCCTTTCTAGTCACTTTCATTCAGAGTTGTTCTCAATTGCCATAAAATAGATTCTTTTTATATTGCCAAATAGATCAAAGAAAATTGAATTTGGATAGCATGAAAAATCAGAACACAGCTCAGCAGGACTCAAAAGAGCAGTGGGGGTCTATGCAGACATTTGGACCTTTCCAGAACAACATAAAGAACTTATAAAATTGGAAATGATTCCTCATGCTGTATGGATTAAGGCAAAGAGCGATCTCTGGCCAGAGCACAGTGCAGCTGCCGGCAGCCTGTGTCCAGGAGGGGTCTGTATCTCCCTCTGGAGAATTCATCACTGACTTAGGTCACAACAAGAGGGTATCTCATGGTCATGGGACATTGGCTGCTATTATCCCATTTGCTATTAGCATTTGGAAAACATTTCTACACTTTTAGTTAAAATCTTAACACACTTTAGCATACTCTTGGAGAAAAAAAAAAAAAAAAAACAACAACAAAATGCAGTAGTTGAAGGTGTCTTTTACCTTGTGCAGCAGCCACAGCCACACCAGGCTGGAGATGTACACTGTGCAAATCTAGCGCCAAAAAAAGTAAAAAACCTCCTGTATTTCTAAGCAACAAAGCATATGATCACTGCAAAGAGCCCCTACAAATGATAAATGAAAAAGATAAATGAAAAAGAGAAGGTACAATAACAGCTTATGTCTGCCATGACAATTAACTTGCTCCTAGATGAGCATTCCAAATTTATTATCTCCAATATGCTGTGACTGTATCCCACACAGATGTGTACCTTTAATATTAACGTACATGGAACACATGGGATCAGGTATGGTCAAGAGCTTTCTGACAACCTGGGAACCTCAAGGTCATTGATTTGGGGAGTTCTCCTTCCATTGCCTGTCAGGGCCATCAATTCAAGGGCTTGACAAGTCTCAGCTGCCCAGGAAGCCCTGGTAGCACCACAACAAGGCAGGCCTACCCTGGTTTAATGGATGGCCACAGCAGTCCCTATTGTTTTCAGAGCTGCAGGGGAGAGGGACTCTGTTGCTCTGCCTTTGGATGTAGATCCACATCAGTGGTTTTATGCCTGGAGCAGGAAGGAAAGTGACTTTCCTTGCCAGATTTCTAGAAAAAAACTAAATCAGACTCTGTAAAACAATGGACACAAACTCAGAGACAATCACTGTTACTGTACACATCAGGAATATCTCATGGTCATGCGCCCAAAACATCCCACTGTTTGAGACCCTCCATTTTCACTCGATTTTATAAAGCATGGGTTTTAAGCTGGAAAAATAAAAAAGTTCTATGGTTGTTCCTGTTTTTAGCTTATTAAAGATGAATGCAGAATATATTTGCTCTTCACAGCAATAAATGGAGCCTTTTTCTACCAAGTGTATCCAAACCCTGCACTCCTTGCCTCTTCCTGGATCCAGTCAGACCAAAGGCAACAACAGTAAAACAAGCAGATGGTAAAATTCACCAAGATGTTTTCTGCAGAGACATTCCCTTGCAAGGCTAAAAAGTTCAACCTTTTATTTTCACTACTTCAAGACAGAAATTACCCAACCTGCCTGTCTGCCCCCATACCCCCTGCTACTTAAAAGGTCATCTTTGGTTTGTGAAAGCAAAAAGACAGTTATGAGCTCTCCTCACTGCAAAATCAGTGCAAGTCACACCAGTGGCAGCGGATGCAAAAAGAAAGCAGCGTCTTTAATTGCAGAGGTACAGCGTGGTGATAACGCGATAACGCTCAGCTTTCTGGCATTAATAGGCTGCTTGGGGAGTGAGCACTGCAAAGAGCCAAATGATGGAGATGAGGGGGATAGTGGGTCTAGCCAAGGGAGCCAGAGGCCACTGCTCTGCTGAAGAGGGAGGAGGCTCAACTGTTTAAGAGCTGGCACTGAATGCACACAGGCTGGTGAGGAAGCAGCACTGTTGAGGCTCTAAAGATCTCACAGTCTACACAGACAACTACACAGCTGCGGCACAGTCAGACACGACAACATTGGCAACAGGAGAGAAGTCATAACTGCAAACTTGAACCACAGCTGGAGCCCACAGCCAAGATAAGGCATGAGGTCTCCTTCTCAGATCTGCTCTTGCCATTCATGTGCGTGTTTTGTTTCATATGGCTATTTGGTCCCGCTGTGAAACTGTGGCATTGGTGAACAAAAATCTCAGGAAGCTTCAGACCTTGCACAACTAGAGGCTGTGGAGTGCCCTGGACTTGAACCCCCGGTGGGCAATACAATTGTAAATAATAGTTATCAACATTTTAACCACTGAGCCACTTATAAATACTGTCTTTTTTGAGAAACCACCATACAGCTGAGAAGATTAGAGGGGCTGGGACAGGCCAGAAGACATGTCTGCAGCACTGGTTGAAATCTGGGGAAAAAAACACAGCCCTGCAAGGCAATTGAGGGAGCATGCCTGCCAGTCATGGTCCTTTCAGCCGGGATCAGCAGACTACTTGCCCCAGTGGACCGCTGCTTGGAAAAACAGTTCGTGTGCTGAGCCTTGTGCTGCCATGTCCTGATGGTCTCCTTCTGCTTCTGGGTCCCAATCTAAGGCAGGCATGTAGCATGTCCTGAAAATTACCTTTCTAATGAGATACTTAAAATCACTGACCACTTCCAAAAACCTTGGCAGGAAATCTTTAGCTAACAGAAGCTCAAAGCAAGTTCTATTTCAAAAGCGTGGTGTTTCTACTGGTTGAAGCACAAGACTTTGCACAACTGTTAGGAGAGAGAAACAGGCAGAAAAAGAGCCAGAGTGTGTCTGTCTGTCCAGCACAGAGGCCATTGGAAATACAGCATTCACAGGCACAAAGGACATGCAAAGGTCTCCTGAGCCCTTTCTTCTAAGGCAATTTATGCAGAGCAATAAACATTACCAGAAGTATTACCAGCAATTTTTACAGAGCAATAAATATTAACAAACACAGTTTTTCAGAGTTTCTCTGTGTGGAAATTCTCTTCAGATGGGATAGTCTAGGAGGACTACCAGCTTTTGTTTGCAATTCTTGAGATGCAGCCACCACAGAGCTTCTGAAGAGTACCCAGAACTGTTTCCAATCCAGTGTTAGACATGCCAACAGCACTCGCTTGGCACTTACAGTAAGGCTGATGCTCCGAGGAAGCTGCAAGCACACATTACACATGCACAGTACACATCGCAAGTCTGGCATGCCCTGGCAATAGTCACAGCTCCCTGGAAAACCCCAGCTAGCAACAGGGCAGCACAGGCCATGGCCCATCCAACAGGTACATCTGCACTGTTCCACGCTTACACTATCTCCTTCAGCACCAAAGTCTTTACCTCCTTCTCTGGAAATTTATTCCCTGGTGTGTAGGTAACGCTGGGGCCAACATCCCCTGCCCAACAGTCGTGTCAGTGAGAGGTTTTACTTTGCAGTTTGCTTATCACTTGATTTCTCTAAAACAGAACGAAATGCAAAATCTTTTAACCAAGAAATCTGTTAGTTATGAGTCCTTGGTTTCATGCACCATTCACCAGCTTGTACATCAGCAAAAAGGCTCTTGACTTCATACTAATAGGTGTCGCTGCATCCCTTCACCCAGTCTTGTAAGGCAAGACAGGGACCATAACCCTGGAAAATGTAAAAGAGCTAACAAAGTGCAAAGCCAGAAGTAGCTACTCAGTGAGCACACACCAATCTCCTATGCAAAGCCCAGGCTCTCCAGAGCATAAGGTGAATCTACCCCAGGCCATGGTCACAGCAGTGCTGCACAGAGGCAGCTGCTTCTTTAAGTCATACCCCCGTTTTGTGGAAGCGCTGCATTAGCAGTGAGGTGGGGGGTGCAGGAGTAAGAGAAAATGAAGCACAACACAGTTTCTAATTAATCAGGCGTTACTCATCATGCGTGCTGAGGGAGGTACCACTTACAAGAAAAATAATGCACTACAGTTCAGTACAGATGTAAGAAAAAAGGGGAGTAATTAAGGATGCACCGGCAACCCCTAACCCAGCATTTCTTAAATTGGGTTCTTAACTCCACAGCCCTAACCTGGCGCTAGCATCTTCCTTTCCCATGAAGGCACAGGCTCACTTCCCTGCGTACACGTGGCAGATGATAGCTGTCTTGGAGCCTGCAGGACCAGTGGCCTGGGGAGCTCTGTGGGTAAGAACCTCTGTATAACCTTCAACCTCTATGAACTACAGAACTGGAGATGTTCTGCACTTGCACAACCCAGGCTAGCTTCTTGAAGTCAATACAAGGATCTTTAGATCAGGCTGATGTATCAACCTAAAGGGACACAATATAATAAAACTTATCAAATGTTGATTCCCAAACATAGGAATAAATGTCCTTGGCTAACATGTTTACCGTAAAATTTGCTGTATTTCTTATGGTAAGGCAGCAAGAGAAACACTAAGCAGAAAACGTGATGAAACTATTAAAAAGGACACTGTTTTCATTTCTCTTACATGATTAGAAAACCAGCAGAGGAACTGGTTTTCCTTTTACTAGAAAAGTCCTAGTACTAGAAAGTTCATTGATGGTTTAGAGACAACCATATTTTTTCTGTGTAACTGGAAATTTAAGAGATCAATGTCACTGCTCCATACAGTCTTTTTCTTTTCAATATTGCAGAATACTCTGTATTTAAAATGCAGTTCACATTTGATAGTCCTTAAAACTTGATTTTATATACTTTTAACAAAGTGCATTGCCTAGGAAATGCGTATAAATATATAGAAGGCATAGAGCTCAAGTTCCACCTGGCTGGAAAAATGTTCATTAAAATAGTTATTCCAAAGAAAACCAAATAGTATAACATTATTCTTTACAGTAAATTCATTTAAATAAATAATTTTAACAACACTTTGACTTCCACCCTATCACAGCTTCCTAAAAACAATGGCACTGTAGAAATAGTAAATTATTTTTGCAATGTTTAAATTAAGTACAGAACATATACAGAATAGCCCAGAGAATGGCATTACTTTTGGGAAAAGTCAGAAGGATTTACACTATTTCATTTCTTCAAAGTAGATGATCTTTACTACATGTGAATTGTTTGCAAGAAAATGCTACTGTTAAATCCCCTGCATTTCCCAGAACATAGACTTGGATCTTTCATTTATCATGGAATTTTTTTCCCACTCATTTTTTCCCCCAGAAGATTCTGTGGAAATCAGTGGTAAAACTTCAGTCGGCTTTAGGATTTCAGGATCAGGCCCTAGCAGTTTCAGCTTTGTAACATTTACGTCACTAAAAGCATATGCTACTGTATTTTTTCAATAAGTAGTATAAATCTGAGAGAATATTAGGTGTTCTCTTTCAATTACATCACAACATTTCTTTGCAAAACATTCAAATAACAACAGCCCCTATAAAAGCGTTGAGTGTTAAACCAAAAAACCCCCAAATAAATGAAAAGATGAAGGTTTACAGCCACAGCGCAGCCATTTAATAAGATGGATTAACCCCATTTTATTTTTGAGCCCTTCAAACAATGAACAGTCTTGTAAGATATAACTGCCACTGGATGACATAGCTACAGAAAGGGATAACATACTTTGGACTGTCTGACAGGTTTGGAAGATTATCTTTTCTAATGTAAACCTCCAGTCAAATCTCAGCAACAGTAAATCTAATAAACTCGGCTGAGATCTTTAACTCTTTCTTGTGCCTTTGCTTGACTTTTTTTTTTTTAAGTTTCCATGTATTTCTTCAAAATACGGTTTTAATTTCACAATCCCTGGGTAACTTCCAGAGATGTACTTGTTGTTAATTAACGTAACGCATGCTCACCAACACCCCCACCTCAAATTGTTAGAGAACAAGGTGCAATTTCAAGTGAACATAAGTAGCACAGACATTCCAGCAAGGAGGGCAAATAACCTGCTCTTGAAACGGTGCTGAAAAACAGTATGTAGATTTGCACGTTTCTATTCATTAGTAATGTCTCTGAATTCTCTCGGTAATTCACACCAAGAATACTTGTACCACAGTCCAGGCTGAAGTGGTCGACTTCTCTGCAAAACCTGCCTCATTAAGAGTTAATCAACATTAGCCTTAAATTTACAGTTAAATCTGACCATACCATCAGAGACTATTATAAAAACATTATCTATAAAGCTGTTTGCACATACAACATACACAACGACACTGACAGGACAGATTTTTATGTCTATGTAGTATAACGTATTTATAGCTCTCCAGGAATAGAAGCACAGGTGTTTAAATAACCCTTACCTTGCCCTCTGCACCTCCACCTGGCTTGTCCACCTCCTCCTCCTGTGTTTTCTGCTTTCCACGAGAAGAACTAAGCAGAAGATTAATAAAAGGAGTTTTGCGAAATGAGGCATCCTGCTGGAAATAGGAGCCGTGCACTCTGCACTCCAGTAACCTCCTGTCGTACAAGTCCCCCCGGGTTTAAACATTGAATCAACTCTAATTCCGGCGCCGTGCGTTGGTCGGTGATCGGCGGTAGAAACACTGCTTTCCCGAGGTGATGTTTGAGACAGGCTTTCAAGGGCTTCTCACTCAAAGCTTTTCCCTCATCACTGCTCAATGATTGGCCATTACTCATGAAGTTCGCCCTCAGCAAACATTTCCACTGGGTCCTAAAGGATATTCACTAAAGCCATTATATAAAAACCCGCAATTCTGCATGCCGGCTTTTTGCTCAATCCCCTAATCTCAGGGCAGCGCTGTCCTCCTGCCAGACTGTGTAAAACCGGGCTGTCCCTTTTCATTAGGCTTTCCAGATTTTCTGTTCTTTCACAGAGCATCTTTTTCAACTGGAAACCGCCTGTGCTGGTTTTCAACTGGAAACGGTCTGTACGCAAGCAGGTATCACTGTAAAAATGTACATATTTGGATGAATTTGTAGCAGTTGAGAATTTATTTTCTGATTTAGTCTGGCTCTTTATGCTGTTGAAGATAAAAGATGAGCTATTTCCTCTGAAAATGATGACTTTATTTACTGTTAACTTTTAAAAGAAAATTCAAACACAGTAACCTCCAAAGTATCTATACATGCAACCAACTCTTTACACAAGTCACCATTAATACTTATTTTTCAAATAGATATTTGCACAACCAGGCATTTTAACTTTTATTTTAAAAGACCAAAATAAAAGTGAAAAGCTACAAAGCAGCTACTTATTCAATGGCAAGGAAGAGGCTGTTTTCAGAAACCATTGGAAGCTTATTTCCTCCCAGCCCATGCAAAGGGCAAGGCAGACTACCGGCCTCTCCGCTAAAGACGGAGCTGCTTTACCCACAGCCAGCGTGTGGGACAGGCAGGAGAGCAGAAGTTTGCCTGGCACAGCGGGAAGTCTCTAGAAGAAAAGCACATTCAGAGTAGAAGCTCCCAGAGGAGCAAGCAGGTCAAAACCCAGAGAAGCTGCCTTTTGGGTCAGACCTCTTTCAAAACTCTCTTCTGCAAGCCCAGGTTTGCCACATGCGAATAGAACATGTTCAAGCAACATAGCAAGGAGAAAACACAGCACTTTTATTTTAGTGGTTACAGGATCTGGAGAGGTCTTTTTGGGTTTTGGTGTGGTATCTTTTCAATTTCTAATGAAATAAATATACCAATTAGTAAGAGGACATCAATTAATATATTGACATCATATTGTTCTGCAGCAGAATGCGTAAGTAACTGCTGAACAAGCTACATACTTTTGTCCAAACTTCTTAAGAAAACTATTTTTTGATCTTTGTTCCATTGCACTTGTGAACAAGGTCATCAATAAGCCATTAGAAGTGCTAAAAAAGAACTCGGTTTTGGGGTTCAATTTCCACATTCCCCCTTAAACACAGAATAGGCTTTCCTTAATTCAGAAGTACTTAGCTACTTTAATGTTCCAAAACGCTAAAACATCCTATATTTAACAGAATTTAGGAAAGCTGTAGGTAGTTTGAGAAATACTTGCTGAGAAACAGGATGAGAATTTAACTTCAATCAGTGCTACCGTGTTTGACAGCAACAAAACGGAAGTTAAATTTCACTGTCTTTGAAATAAACACTCTAGAATACATTTACATCTGTACAATAATCCAAGAGGAAAATTACCCCACCGATCACTTTCTTCTACTTCATTGCAATACTTAAACATTCACAGACAAAACCTCTCAAAACCCTAATAACTGTAGGTCTACTGCTTGTATATGTGATTTCACAGCATTCATGAATATTACCAATTATTTTTTTAATAAACTAATAAGGCAGAAAGCCTCTGGGTCCAATATCAATTTTAGGTTTCAAAACAACTGAAAGAAAAAATAAAATGAAAAAGCAATGTGATACTTGAAACATAACCAAAGACTGGCTTAAAATTCTTTATTACTACCAAAGTTTTAATAAATATTTCTCTTAAGCATGTTCATATATGTGAGAGTTTAAGTATAAGGTTTAAATTTTCTTCAGTAAATAAAATCACCTATGAAACACTGTTTAACACATTATGTATATTTCTGGTATAATTAAAAGACAATAGCTCTGGGTAAAGAATTATATTACATATTTATAACTATTGCAAGAATAGACGTGTTTTATATCATCTTAAAATTAAAAACAAAACCCAAGATATACAATTGATAGAATTAGAAGACGACATTCAAATCTTGCAAAAGATTATCCAGTCTGTCTTCCAAAAAAATAAAAATCAAAGTAACATAAGTAGTTTTCTGGCCCCTTCTTTCCTCCCCTATTCCCTTCTCCCGTCACACGCACAAAGCAGCATCACAACCAATTTGTATGTGTTGCCCCTCTAGAAATGCATCACGGTAAATAAGTGGTTACAAAACTGTACGCCCTCTAAATGAAGAGGTGACTGGACACAAACACGTAGTAGTGTTTCATTTTCACAATCCTTTCCCCAATGTCAAATCTTACACTAACTTAGACGGGTGGATTAACTGCATTTATGTTCCATTAAAAAATGAGTCAACCACTTTTTAAAAAAATTGTCTTTTTCTAGTTGATAAATGACTCAAACTGACTCCCCTCCCACATGCCTTAATGTTACTATTCCAATGCACTGTTTCTCCAAGGTATCTAGTGGGCACTCAATTAACACTTGCTGTGGTTAAATGTTCAACTTTGCTTTTCTTAGAAGTAATCAGTTTGTAGGTACATTAACATTCATAAGGATTTAAGTGTAAATACAAAAAGTAATCTTTGTAAACAGTTCTCATGTCAAACCTAGTACAGAATGTTCAATGAAGCATTCACGTCGTAACTGCTGTTAGGGCAAACAACCTTACAACTCAAATATATACTCGTTAGCCAAACATATTCTACGAAATATAAGAGCTGCCAATGCAAAAGTCAGAAGGACAATCAGAACGGTTGATCCGGTGTGGTTCATGTTGACTCTTGGCTGCTGTACCCGATTAAAGTCAGCTGAAGATGGAGCCCGTCTCTGGCTCTGCTGCTGGGCACGGCGCTGCCGAGGACTCAGAGAGGTGTTGGTAGACACAGGTGGAGTATGCTCTTGACTGGCCGCTGCACCGCTGCTCTGAGCTTCAGACTGAAAAGGAAACATGGAGAGCTGTGAGCCAAGACAGTGCATAAGATTAGCAAGGAATAAAATCATTAGGACTAGAATGTACTCTTCAGGTAATTGTTAATACTTGAAAGCCTGATAATATGTGTTGCTAGTAATTACGAGGCTGTTATAGCCATCATTTTTGTCCATATGCTATCTTGAGAAGAAGTCTATTTCAAGCTGAAAATTAGCAGTTCTAAGGACAAGAAAATGCTGAAGAAAGTCCATGAAAATATATTTGAATTTTGGTTACAAATCAAAAGATTTTGAATATCTTTGTCTAGGATTTGCTTAACTCTTTGCAGTTCAAGAAATCTTTAATAATCATCCACATAGTTAAGTCTCTGAGGACTTGTAATGTCACAGATACTGAAGGGGAAACAAGCTGGGGAGAGCAAGAAAGGAAGGAGAAAAGTCCAGAGAACTGTAATCAAGCAATGCTGCACTGCTTCCTGTGGACAGCTGAGTCCAAAGGTCTGTTCTCACTGCCACCACCAACACTGGAAAAAACAAAACAGAAATCCTGAACAGAAAACCAATCACCTAAATGATTCCAGCATGGATTACTGAGCACTGTACTTAGGCATGCAAATAGCTGTTGCCCTCTACTGGTCAAACGCTGGTCTGCCATCACATGTAGTAAAAAAAAAAAATCCAAAAAACACTGGCAACTGATGTTCATCTCAGGAGAGTATTATTCTGAAGCAAATAATTTTTCAGTTTGTAAGACTGAAACGATGGGTTCTGATATTGCACCAGCCTAACCCTGCTTGCAATACTAAAAGGCTCAAACTTCCACTTCTAAATACTAAAAATAGTGACAGCACAGCTGTTGGAAATAAACACTTTGACAAGGTTAAATTTTGAAGTGCTTAAAGCCAAATAGCTCTGACAAAGTTTTTTTTTTTTAAAAAAAGTTTTTTCATTTCTCAGAACAGTTTGCAGGTACTTCCACTTAAAGCAACCTGCAGCTATTTTTCAGAGTTAGCCTTCTACCCCCTCCCTTCTTCTAAAACGCTGGTTATGATTATAGCAGGTAAAACTAGAATTCTGGACATTTTATATCTGCTTCCAAGCAAAATCCTTTTAATGGACAAAATGTTGATAACCCTAAGCACCGTTCTGGCCAGCTACTATATCCATAAAAGATATCCTCTCCATGTGGCCAGATAGGGAATGTCCTCAACTACCTATCAGGTTTGATGACCCACAAGACAGTAAGTAGTGCTTGGTCCAGTAACTCCTTGGCCACATGTTCTACATGTAGATTTTGACCTAGGCAGTGTCTTGAGTAGGCCAGGGAAGAGACCTTCCTTTCCTACCTCCTTGTCATTAGAATTGCCCACTGTTTAGTATCAGCAAGGAAGTACTGATGTCATTACTTACACATCTGACAACTTGCCTGTTTACACAGCTTTCTTGCCTAAGCAAGCAAGCAACTTGGGTGGCTTCAAATAAAAATGTTTTTAAAACATTTATTTTATCACCACAGACAGCCAAGAATACCATGAGCAGCTTGCCACGATTTCCACTACACTGCATAAGAAAGTCATTCTGCTTCATACTGAACCCACATGAAAGCTCCTCTTGCCAAGGAAAATAGGGAAGCTGAGCCTTTGAAAATGAAGTTCCTAGAGGCAACAAGGTGGAACATCATTGCAAGCAACACACTAACTAGGTTGGCTACAGGTGTGGTACAAGCTCAGACTCCAGTCCACATGGGTTTAGTCAGTGCAATTGGGGGACAGAGCAAGCAAGGCAGCCTACCAGACTGCTTCTCAGTGAGCTGCAGTGTTCTCTAGCCTGTAACTAGTCCCATGGACTGCGATGAGTCTTAGTACCAACATTTAGGTGACCACTGGCACAGGTGACTTTATCTGGATCCAAATCCAACGTGGATATCTACAATATATTCATACCAAAACATTCTTTTGCTCAGATTCTTCTACAAGAATCTAGTTTTCTTTAATGCTAAGGACAACTACTTTCATCAAGCCAACTTCCAGCAGTACTTTGCTTGCCATTTGGATACTGAAACAGGAGTCATGAACCATCACTTTGCTCTGAGTGAGACATCAACAACTACCACAATTTTTTTTTTTTTAAAGTATATACATATAGTTGAAGTAGTCTAGTCAGAGGTGTTTCTGCACTTCAGTCTCCCGACAAGTACTACGCTGCATAATGCCGTAGACAGCCCATTGTTTTCACCTTAATAATGTTTAAAGCCTGTTCCTTGCAGCTCTGTGTGCTCTCCCCCAAGCTGCTGTGGCAGTGTTTCCCAGAGCCTCCACAGCAGCGTTGTTCCTTTAACTGTTTTCATGCTGCTGAAATGCCTTGCACCTGCAAGCCTCCATCATGTTATGACAATTCTCCTGGGAAGCAACTACCACTGGTGTGAGAATCATCCCCCTCCCCTCCATTTTCTTCATTCAAGATAAGTCATTTAAATACTTGATAAACATCCTTTAACAATACAGATGCACAAAATTTTAACAGCCAGTGGGCAACATTAGCACTAGTGTTGCACACTTCAGTCATTGCTAATAGGGTCATGAATTGATGAGCAGGTCTGGATGAAAAGTACATAGTACTAGGTGAAAAGCACGGTGAAGGCATCTTCATCATCACTACGTGCTACGCTGGAGACAAACTCTATCCCTACCTCTGCTTTTTAAACAGCAGGAACTCAGGAAATACCTACTCAGTGTTGCGCTGGGAAGGTATTTAGTCCTCAGCTAGAGAGCAGACATTATAAGTGTAGTATATTATAAGCGTGGCATTAAGATACTGGCCGCTGGTCTGGCAAACTGACAAGAGAAGGTGGGGAGGGAGGGAAGTCACCTAGAAGAAAAGGTTAGGCGAGGAAAGTCCAACAGTCAAGAACACTGAGTGCACCTCTCCAACAGTATAAAAACATCCACACAACAATTACATCACACAGTAAGTCTCTCCACAGCCAAAAATCTGTAAGACTAAAGCACTGAGTAACACAGCCGTTCGTGCTATGCTACTATTACTGTTAATGTAATGATTGCCATTACTAAACCACAAACTACTCTTTCAAATCGAGTTTTGAAATCAGAAAAATATATCTTAACTGCAATACTGTAAGTCTTGGTGCTTCTTTAGTCAGCAAGGCTACATTCCTTTCACTAAGTAAAAGCAGACAGAAGGGAAAGTTAATTCAAAAATCTCGTTTCTTCTGATGGAATGAGAAATTCTCTCTTCGGGAACAAAGCCCTCTGTGGAACAGGGAGAAGGGACTCGAAGCGATGTCAGGCCAGAGACTCCTTTCACTGTGCCCTTCACAGAAGAAGTCAGTTAAAACTATCCCAGAAAGGGCATCACTGTATACTTGCAAATATTTTGGCATTGATTAATTGCAAAAATCTCTGTCCTTTCAAGCAGCTTAAGGGTAAAAATCATGGAATAGACAACTGACAATCATAAAAATAGACAATTGTTGCTGGAAAGAACAAACTTGCCCATGAAGCAGTCTGTAGATTGGTTTTCCCATAATGAAACACAGCCTACTGATTCCCTTCTCTTCACCTACAGGTGACCGTTTCCTTAGCACCTATTTACCATCACGTTTTTAATGAAGACTGGTTACAATTGTTCCAAGAGCAGAAGAAAGGTACTGCTTCATTCTTTTTGCATAATTACTGCTATTTTTCCTTTGTACTGTGTAGCAGGACACCAGGTCCCCTGACTTCAGAGTTAGGCTCGTTAAATCTACCATACCAGAAGGAATTATGCAAGCTAATACAAGGACTTAGCATTGGGTCTACCTTTGCCCTTTTTATTCTCAAAGGGCAGAAATTTCAAATTTACAACAGCAAGTTTTCTACAACTGCTTTTAATTAAACACACACTTGTAGAGCAAGTGTTAAAGTAGAATTAGGTCTTTACTCAACAAGAACTAATCCAACAAACTGATTTTACACATGCAAGAAGCCCAACTAAGTAGAAAGGGTCTGAGGTTTGCATAGATACTACTTTCATGCCTTTTAGCAGATCAAAGCCTCCAACCTCCTACTTTGAGGGGATTTCTATTAACTTTCACATGAATAAGAACACCAAAATAGCAAGTTTGAATTCTTTCAAGTAGTCTTTCCTGTTACATGTTTATTTTTTCCACCATGTGGCTGTAACGCTTCACTGCCCAATGGCTCAAGAAGATTCTTAACACTTGAACTGAATTCTGGGCTGCCAGCCCAGAAACACAGGTATTGCTTCAAACTCAAACTAACAATCATGAGTGAGTGTGACAGTCTGATCCCTTAAAACATGAATCTGCTTTTCATGATTCCATTCACAGTTTATAACATGTAAATAATTTAAAATACATTTGTATGTTTAAAGGTCTCATTTCACATGGGACTGCTCCAATGAAAATTAATCATTACTTATTAAATCAGCATAATTTGTTAAAACAAATTTCTTAGAAATGAGATTAATAAAAATGCAGTCTCATTCTCCTCAAGAAAAGGCTAGCGATGCCTTGGTATTTTGACTAGTTCTAGTATATTAGCCAGGATTTGTAATAAGAAGAATAAAATAAAATGGTTTATTAAATCCTGAACAAATCTGGAAAGATCCTTATTGTGGGGGAAAAAAGTATGCTATTAGCATGTTTATATTTCTACATAGCTTGAAAATATGTTGCAAACACGCAACAGATGGTCTGACGTTATTTGACGTGTTTTCGGTTTTTTAAACCATCTGCAGCCCCATCCTCTCTAAAAAATACAGCTTAGCTGGGATTTGCCTGCAACTTATCAGTGAATTTAGATTGCATTTGCCACAGTCCTAACAGCAGCTCTCTTGGCCCACCACCAGGCCTTGGTCACTTCCGAAACCATTATGTAAGCCCCACACCTAACAGTATTAAAACATAAGTGTCATACTTCAAACGGTAAGAGTATTTTAGTCAGATTACTTAAGAGGTTGTAAAAACTAGGAAGATATCTTTAATTAATATTTAAAAGCTACAAATTATCACTACAACTTTTTTTTTGCCTCTAGCTAAGAACTCTATTGCAAAAACCTGTGATATATTATTCAGATGGTAAACTGCAGTACTTCAGACACCATAATATTTTAATGAACTGTTAGCTCATACATTAAAGGAACTACTGGGAACAAGAATTGCTAAAACAACATTATTCACTGTTTTTAAGAGAAGGAAGTGAATGCAAAGTGGTTGTTACTTCTAAAAGTTACTCAGCATTCTATTTGCTGAAGTTCACATGTACATTTTATATAAAAATGCAGAAGTTCTAGAAGAAATATATGAACTACAGACTCTTAATGAAGCCTCCAACCAGCTTAATAGCATCCATTCCATGTTCAGACTACACCTGTACTTGCATTGACAAAGCTCAAAGATGGACCGTACCATTGCAGTTGTTGGACCCTGGAATGCTCTAGCCGCACTGTCCTGCTGGGGCTCACGTGAAGCAGCAGAGTGGTTCAATCCTGACATGTTGGAGGGCCCAGCATCAGACTTCCTGGATGAATTGACTTCTGCCTACAAGGAGTACAGATGTTGCTTCAGAGGCAAGATCAAAATTGCTCCAAAAAGATTTGACTTAGTTTGTGATGCGTATTTTAACGTATGGAGAATATGAGACTTGCTGAAATGTAATAATCAAGTACATCAACTGCATTTCAATTACACATCGACAGGTTTAGGAAACTCATTCTTTAAAGATAAGACTACAGATGTGCAAAAATTGTTTTTTAAACTTGATTTAAGTTTGTTTGAACAGAACAGGTGTAACGTTAAGAAATGCACAGATGTATACAGCAAAAAAGAAAATTCTTTGGAAGATCTAGGACATTATACCAGAAATAACACACTTTTTTAAGATTTCTGTTTCTCATGTCCTGAACTGAATGCTGTCTCGTGGTGTTAGAAGTGAAGTAACGGAGCCAGTTTCTCAGCAGAACTAGCCTCTGGTGAGCGTTAATTTAACGTGACTGCACCTGTTCTAGTACCAAAGCTGCCTTACAGAGTGGGCATATACGCATGGCACTACACTGTGTCAGGCATGCATACCTCAGTTTCCAGCACTTAAATTTCAGACCAAAAGAGAAAATACAAGTCTTGTAATACTGCTTTTTTATGCCTTTATAAAATGTCCAATAAGCATCAATTCTCAGAATTTAGGTTTCATGCTTTTGGAATTTTGAGACAAGAGATCAGTAGTGACACGTAGAACACCACAAACAAACCTCTTGTTAAAACAGTATATATGTCTGCAATAATCCCTTGGGAACTGAGAAGGCCATAGCATCATAGCCCCAAACTGAAATACTCTAAAATTTATAGAGGAGGGAGTCATGATCAGATCAATTTTTATCAGCATGTCACCTCCCAAGTCATGTATCTAAATATCAATTTATTATAAAGATGACCATTCCAAATCTAGTATCTGTCTTCAAATGCAGATATAAGTAGCGGTAGTAGTCAGAAATACAAACTGTGTCTTAGAAACCAACCAGTTATGGTGATAAGCTGTAAGACCACAAGACAATAATTCTCTTTCATGATACTGTTTTGTTTGAGGAAATTAAATTCCCTGTTTCTTGGTGTATATTATCTCAGGAGAATCCAAAAAAATATGTCACTGAAACAACCTGAAGATTAATTTAACATTTAAAAACATTTATAATCTGACAACACTGCACTTGACTATCATGAACTCTAATATTAGATAGGTCAAGTTATGACTCAAATATTGGCCAGCAACAAAGCAACTATGAATAACTCAGGCTGGAATGAACCTCTAGATGTCACCTGGTCCAACACCCTCCTCAAAGAGTCATGTTCAGTCAAGTTTTGAGCATCTCCAAAGGTGGAGATTCCACAGCCTCTCTGGGTAGCCTGCTCCAGCATTTGACAACTCGTGGGGTAAATTTCCCTTTCCTGTATCCAGTTTTAAGTTCCTTCCCTGGAACCTGTGACCACTGCTTTTCATACTTCTGTTTTTTCCATGAAGGGCTCATTTCATCCTTACTATTAATCTCTGTAAAGCTCTACAAAAATGTGCATTTGATTTTAGTTTATTAAAGTACTAAGTCTAGTATGCTAGACTAATGTCAGACTAACATTCAAAAATGTAAAGCACTTGAAAGTTCCCAAAACTGAAATACCACTTAAGTCACCTAGTCTCTCTTTTCTCCAGCCCTTACCTCTGCTTCCAGAAAAGCTAGTGAGAATACAGGTATCAAGGAAAGATAATCAACATATTTAAACACAATAGTGAGGGTGAGTGGAGAATTAATTTCACTGCAAAATATGCCTTGTGATGGCAACACGTAGAGAAACCACACTGTTTTACAGTAACGTATATGCTATTAGTCATTTGTCTTTTTTTAATTGGAATGGAATTTATAGTACATAGCACCTAAATGAACAAAAAATTTGCAAGTCAATGTAAAGCTGGTTAAAAAAAAAGTCATTTTCTATTAAAACAGGAACAAAGGTAGAAGCTCACAGAAGCAGGAAAACTGCAATGAGGATACGTGGTTTAATTTTTCTCCTGAATTTCATATTCCTTTCTCAATACGACACATGGGGGGTTTTTAAAAGTTACCATTTTGCTTAACGCTGGTATGAAATAATTTCTCATAATCCCAGGATCATCTAGGAAAAGTTAGGAAATATCTTTAAGGATCAAGACAATGCAGAGGTTGCTAGTATGTCTGCTAGTAGAGAGGCTCTCTCAACCAGCAACCTGATGTTAAATCTTACCCCATAAATTGACATGGAATATATCCAAATGATTAAAACCTCCTGTGTTTCCCTGCTAGTAATTAATACTATTAGTTTACTACAAAAAATCAAATGCCTCAGCCTAACATCAATAAAAGTCAAGCAAAGCAGAGAAGCAGGAAGCTTAAAAAAACCCCCAATCCCTAAAATGTGATTTGAGAAAGGGAGGGAAGGCACAACCAGAGGACAGAACTGATTTACCTTGTATGTCATAGAATCGCAGAATGTTAGAGGTTGGAAGGGACCTCAAAAGATCATCAAGTCCAACCTCCCTGCCAGAACAGGATCACCTAGACTAGGTCACACAGGAACACATCCAGGCGGGTCTTGAATGTCTCCAGAGAAGGAGACTCCACAGCTTCTCTGGGCAGCTTGTTCCAGTGCTCTGTAACCCTCACTGTGAAGAAGTTTTTTCTCATATTTATGTGGAACCTCCTATATTCCAGCTTGCACCCATTGCCCCTTGTCCTATCATTGGGTATCACCGAGAAAAGCCTGGCTCTGCCCTCCTGACACTCACCCTTTACATATTTATAAACATTAGTGAGGTCACCCCTCAGTCTCCTCTTCTCCGAACTAAAGAGACCCAGCTCCCTCTGCCTTTCCTCATAAGGAAGATGTTCCACTCCCTTAATCATCTTTGTGGCTCTGCGCCGGACTCTTTCAAGCAGCTCCCTGTCCTTGAACTGAGGGGCACAGAACTGGACACAATATTCCAGATGTGGTCTCACCAGAGCAGAGTAGAGGGGGAGGAGAACCCCTCCGGACCTACTAACACACCCCAGGATACCCTTGGCCTTCTTGGCCACAAGGGCATATTTCTGGCTCATGGTCATCCTGCTGTCCACCAGGACTCCCAGGTCCCTTTCCCCTACGCTGCTTTCCAACAGGTCAGTCCCCAACCTATACGGGTGTTAGATGTTATTCCCCAGATGCAAGACTCTACACTTGGCCTTGTTGTATTTCATTAAAATTTCTCCCCACCCAACTCTCCAGCCTGTCTAGGTCCTGCTGAATGGCAGCACAGCCTTCTGATGTGTCAGCCACTCCTCCTAGTTTTGTGTCATCAGCAAATCTGCTGACAGTGCACTCTGTTCCCTCATCCAGGTCATTGATGAATATACTGACTAGTACTGGTCCCAGTACTGACCCTTGAGGGACTCCACTAGATACAGGACTCCAACTAGACTCTGCGCCGTTGACGAGAACTCTCTGGGGTACAAAAACCCCACAATTGATTGTAAAAGGCTGTAGAATCCTGAGGCTTTTGTTCATTTTTCCCTTGCTGAGTGCTCAGTCTCAGGAGGTGGAGTTAACTATGTGAATGCATGGAACACACCAATACTCTTTAGAGATTGATGTCCTTAAGTTTTCATTTTAAAACTGAAAAAGGTATGACGTAAGTTTAGAGCTCTTTCTGAAAACAAACAAAACCAAAAAAAAAATTCCAAACCCTCTGATATTTTTAGAATTTGTGTTGAAGATTAACAGTCCTTAAGTAAAAATTAATCCTACACTTTTTAATCTTTATCTACTGTAAACAAGCCAGGAGCAGGTAGTCCATGGCTCCTCTGAGTAGCTCAACTTTAAAACTCTGTCCCTGTGTCTCCTCATCTTTGTAACATATTTTGAGACGTTTTTACCAGAAGCATTATTACACACAGACCCAGCCATGTCCACATGTCTAGATGTGAGACTGTACAGGAATACACAGGTTCTGCAAAAATTGCAGTAATGCTCACTTGGAAGCAATCCTTCTTACTCTCCTGGCCCACAGAAAGAAAGAATAGTCTTTAGGACTGTGTCAGGAGAACATGGGTGACAACAGTGGACTTACTAGCACCCGTGAGCTTGGTGAGGAGGTATTCTGCAACAATGCCACATTGTCATAATATATTTCATTGTACTTCCCTGCCCTCATGCACAGCAGTCTTCCTTAGTGGCCGATTTAAGAGTTTAGTGGAAAACTCAGTGAAAAACACCACTGTGCATGCAAGACATGCAATCTTCTAAGGCACGTATTTGGCCAAACAAACCTTACTTTCATTGAAACACAAGCTAAAGAACACATTTTTGGGTAACAGCAACTTCCATCCCAGTGTTCAACTTTCAGTATCTTCAGCTGCAGAGTAGTTCAAAAGAATCTGCAACCATTTTTCAGTAGGAATTTGTTTTATTCCTTCCATAAGCCAAAAGGAAAAGAAAAAAAAAAATCAAATGAAAAAATATATTTAGGTTAGCTTTGCCCAAACTTTCCTAACACTTAAATGATAACAATAATTTCAGAGAATTTAATCAAGTTATTAGTGTCTGAAAATATGAAAGCAAAATTAACAGTTAAGCAGTTCTTACCACAATGCTCATCCCTAAAATTAAAACTAATCAATCAGTGCTTGAGATGCACAATTGATTAATTGACATATTGCTAGAGACCCACTTCTATTTTTTCAGACTGTCCTAAAACACCAGGTTTCCACACTGACTGGTGAAGGTTTATGAAATGACAAATTCTTCTGCAATTTACATGGTTTTCCTCAATATTTTTTTTTAAATTCTATACAACAAAGATAAAAGTTTAAATAGTGACTTCACCTTGAAGCTAATTTGTCTGGCAAGTTCTTTAGCCTCCTTGTCCGCCTGGCTTGACACGCTTCCAGATGTTAGTGGTAAGAGGGCTGTCTTCATAGATGTGCCACAGATTTCACAACAGAAGTCTTGTGACCTGGCCACAAATGACATAGCTCAGAATAGCACGTTCTCATAATGTTGTTGGGTGCTTGTTTAAACAAACTAATTGCAAAACGATCCACAGGAAGACAAGTGGTGTCAAGACCAGTAGCTTAGAAGTACTTCCCTCTGCCCAAAATTGCACTATCTTGAAAAATATGTTGAGAATTATGTACACTACATTTTTTCTCATCTCATTTAGGAAAATATTAACAATCAACTTATATATTACCTGTACATTATTGATACGTTGTTACCATTTTAAAACTTACTTTATATCTGCAGCAAATTACAATTGTAAATTATAAAGATCTAACCATTACTACAAATATTAAATAGGATGCAGGAGCTTGTGCCTAAAATCCAGGTGTTTCAGCTTCTGCAAGATCATTACCTTTCCTCTCTTGCACACACAATTTGTCTACAGGGCACACTGCAGGCAGCTCTCCAAGCCACAGAGAAACCACACAGCCTTGATAGTAGAGCACCAAGACCAATCCACTAAATCCAACCTCTCAGCAGGGTTTATTAGCTTTGACTCAGTGCCATCCTAACAGGAAAGCTGCAGCTTCCAATTGGCTCAGAGTATAGGCAGAGTAAGTTCCCAGCTGCCTGTACAATAAGGTACTAGTTACAATTTGGAATACAGGAACTTTGCTTATAAGATGGGGATATGGTCTTTCAAGTACCTCCTTCCCAGATGAAGAAAGGAGAAAGACCAAAAAACTCCATAGGTCTAAGACTTCATTTAAAGATAATCACAGAAGAGTTGAGGTTGGGGGCGGGGGGGGTCCTCTAAAGATCATTTAGTCCAGTCTCCCTGCTCAATGCAGGGTCAAACAAAGCACGTTCCTCAGGTCTGTTGCCAGTCACATTTTTAATACCTCCAAGGACAGAGACTCCACCACCTCTCTGGGTGACCTGTATTAGTGCTCTGACCATCTTCAAAGTTAAAAAAAGTGTTCTCTTGCATTCAGATTGAATTTTGTGGGTTTCAGTTTGTGCCCATTGCTTCTTGTCCTGTCACTGGATGCCACTGAGAAAAGCCCAGCTCTGCCTTTTTTACACCTTCCTTTCAGATACTTGTACACATGGCTAAGATCTCCTGAGCCTTCACTTCTCTAGGTTGAACACTCCCAGCTCTCTCAGCCTCTCATTATAAGAAACATATTCCTGTCCCTCAATCACCTTTGTGGCACTGCACCGCATTCACTTGAGTAAATCCCTATCTTTCTTGTCCAGCCCAGATCTGGACTCAGCCCTCCATATGTCAAACCAGTGCCAAGTACAGAGCACTGGTTTTGAGCACCTGCTGGCAATGCTCTTCCTAATGCAGCCCAGGATACTATCAGCCTTCTTTGCTGCAAGGGCACACTGCTGCCTCACAAACAGCTTGGTGGTCACCAGGACTCCCAGGTCCCCCCTTGCAAGCTCAATTCCAGCTGGTTGGATGGCATTACTCCTCCCCAGGGGACTTTGCTTTTCTCTTTGTTGAACTTCAGGAGATACCTCCAGCCTATTTAGGTTCCTCTCAATGGCAGCACAACCTTCTGGTGTATCAGCTACTCCTCCCAGTTTTGTATTCTCTGCAAGCTTGCTGAGGGTACACCCTGCCCCATCGTCCAGGTCATTAATAACACTGAATAGAACTAGCCCCAGTATCAACCCGTGAAGTACACCAGTAATGACCAGCTTGCAGCTGGACTTTGTGCTGCTTATCACAATCCTTTGAGCCAGGCAGCTCAGTTCTTAATCCACCTTACTGTCCTTACCTACCTGGGCCCTACTTCATGAGTTTCTCTGAGGATGGTGAGGAGAAAGTGACAAAAGCCTTGCTAAAGGCAAGATAACAGTATCCACTGCTTTCCCCTTGTACACTAAGCTAATGACTTCATCATAGTCACAAATTTAATTTTAAGTTAATTTCCTAAAAATCATTCAGAAGTAGTTGCTTCAGATTTATTTTTTTGTCCTTGTTTCATTGTATTATTTAATAATAAATGACACCTCACTGTTTTGGTTGTTTTCTCCCCCACTTACACTTACTATCAATTCCATCATACTCATTTTCCCCCCACTCTGCAGTTACCACTGTATGACAATGTTATTTACATCTCTAACCCTCAATTTCAGGCAAACCTCTAATTTGACCACACACTTCTGGAAGGAACACAGCCCTCTCAAAATATTTTGTTTGCCCATAAATTCCAAGTTTGCACAACGTTCAGGAAAAAAAGTATACACAAGGCAGAGAACTTTTTTTATTTGGAATAAATGCAAAAGAACAGACTGAAGTGACCTACGTTCTACTCAACGCCTTACCCTAAAAGAGAGCACATATATATGTGCCTACAGTAACAAATGTAGTGCTTACTTCTTTGCAAGAGCTCTTCTTTCTTCAGGAGTATAATCCAGAGATCCTATTGCTCCTTCACCTTTGGTTGGCATAAATCCAATGATGGCTAGTAAAGCTGTTCGTACTAAAATGGGAAAACGGAGATACAAACAAGGTTGCAGAAACAACTGTTATTTCATCTTGCTCTACACTCAGAATGGAAAAGTTGCAGTTCTGCCTGCAAAACTTTATTGTGTCCAAAGGAGTAGTCTGAATGTCATACAAGAAGCACTGGGGGTTTTTTGGTACACAGCCAGGATTTCTTAATTTTGTAACTTCACATTATAAATGAAAGGTATGGTCTTATTCTTCCAGCAGCCACTACAGAGAAGGAAAGATAAGGCGTCTCAAAAATGCTGCATCAATACAAGGATTAGAGTTCCAGACTTTAAAAACGGGGTCTGAAGAAATAAGGTAAAATTAACACAGATGTGTTTTTTGCGGGGAGGAGGGGGAAGAGAAGGACTGATAAGGCATTCTTCTTTTTGTGCGTGTTTGCTATTAGACATGAATTCTCCAATTCAGTGTACACAAGCTCACTGGTTTTCTTTTATACAATGTACCACAGAATTTGTTCCTTTTCTATCATTGTGCTGGGGAAGCAGCTTAGCCTTAAATACTAATAATCACTCAGAACTGTCATCTAAAACATCTTTTCTGATAATATCTATCCTTGAATTTTGTTTTCCATTGTTACAAAATTCAGTAATTCAAGACACTTTGCTAGCAGATTTGGTAAATAACTATCACTTGAAGATAAGTACGACAAAACAGGGATAGGATATTTACACCTCCTACTTAGAAGGCAGACTGTCTACTCTTTAAAAAAAAACAAAACAAAACAAAACATAAGAGTCTTTACAGAAGTTGAAGCGTGATCTGCTGGAAAATTCCCAAGATCTTATCAACATATTTTAGAAGCCCAACTGATATCCAATTAAATACTTGATGTACTGTACTCAGCAAAACTAAAATTACATAAAACAGAAATATTGCCCCAGATGAATTGTACCAACTCTCAATTTCTGCGATAATGAAACTTAAAAAAAGAAAAGGTAGAAAACATCAGTTATTCTGAACTCAGACCACATTGTCTTTCCTCAAGCGTTCACAGGTACAGCATCAGAATTAAAAGCTGACCGCACTTCCCTCTATCAATAATCAAGGTTGTTTTAGTGATTATATGGGGCAAAAAATGCAGGATTTAAAATATTTTCAGAAGAAAATTTAAAAAAAACCAAACAAACCACAAAACCAAAGAATATTCTAAGTAGTCTGAGATTTCTTAATGCTTGTGCATCCAAAGAAATATGAGCTAACCATCACCCCTCAGTTTCTCAACTCTTTCACCTTATATTTATTTAATACCAATCCCAAATCCTTCTATGTCACTCTTTCATGACTTAACATTTCTCACATTCTCCCATACTTCTATTCCATCAAAATCTGTCTCATTTTTCAGTATAAACATTCTTTGTGAGATTTTTTTTTTCAGTTTAAAGATCTAGGTGCTTGATGGGGGTAACATTTTCCAAATAATTGTTACTTACTACTCCATGAAGGCTGCCACGTTTCAGGATGATGTCCTGAGATGCTTAAACAAATTTTCTTCCCCACTTCAAACCTGCCATTGGCCTTCAAAGGAAGAAGCAGCATATAATAAAACTTGCTGAAAGTTAACTCTTGGGTTTTGGTACAAGTTGTAAAAATCATCATCAAACAAACCTATATGGAAACAATACTTTATAACTATATTACTGCCAACCTCACAAAGTTGGCGCTCAGCTTTCTGAACTAAGAGGTCTGTCATCTGCCTCTATTCATGAATGAATAAACCCTTAACTGATACCTCACAGGTCCCTGTGTGACATGGTGGTTTGCCTGTTGCTCCAGTAACCCACACACCACATGCAGAGAAGCATGAAAAGCTACAGCTCTAAGAAACTACGTGCAAATTCCGGCCTTTGCCCCAAACCATAGGTCTGCCTTCCTACATGTGACCAATGTCTCCAACAGAGACCAAGAGGGTCCATGGAGAGAAAGGAGGGTTTAGACAATCACATCAGTGATGTGATTATTCTTGAAGAAAACTTCCATTTATTAGGTGCAAAGCTTCATGTAACTACAGAATACCGAAATCATGTTTGAAGACTTCCGATCTTTAATTGGCGTCATTAACTGTTCCAGGCCACCTTTCTTAACAAAATAAGATTACCTTAAATGCCAAGAATATCTCTCTCAGACATGAAAGGTTAAATCAATCATTTTAAAAGGCAAAAGTGGTAAACATACTTACCGTCAGCAAAATAATGCTGGGTGGTTTCATGGGATATTCAGGTGGTAGTACTATTCGCCCATGATAAATCCCTCCATCAAAATCTGAATCTGGAGGGCCTCTAACAGTAAAGTGCCATTCAAAGAGATTATCCTAAAATGACCCAAAAAAAGGGAGAAGGAAAAAAAAAAAAAAGGGACGTCAAAGAAGTAGACAACAAAACATCATTTTCTTGAACATGGACAGACTAAAGAAACAGTACACAACAGAAGTTTTAAGAATTATAGAATCAGTTAGGTTGGAAAAGACCCTTAAGATCATCGAGTCCAAACAAAGACAGCACTGCGGAGTACACCACTAAACATGTCAAAAGCACCACATCTACACATCTTTTAAATACCTCCAGGGATGGTGACTCAACCACTGGAACAGGCTGCCCAGGGAAGTCATTGACAGTTCCTTGGATAAGCTAATGTAAGACCATGCTTCAACAGGAGGTTGGATCAAGTAGTCAAAATCAAACAGAGAGCAGGACAAACAACAACATTAAGACTCTGGTTAAAAAAGTAAAATACTGTAGCTTTCTGGTAATTTTCCTTACACAATGGCTTTGTTGAAGCCCTCAAATTGATTATTCAAGCTGTTCACTCTCATGGTATCAGTTATGAGGAGAGTTTCATTACCCGACAGATGGAAAAGTGAGTCAACTAAGGGAAAACTGGGCCTTTGCCCCAGTGTATAATAATTTCTGGAGAACTGAGGGGAGACTTACCTCAAGAAAGAACATTTATTACAGCCTTCCCAAAGCCCCTCCCATGCCCAAGTCAACATAGGGACTTGACTCACACCCCAGAAAATTCCCGTCCTCTTTTGCTTCTCCAGGAACAATTCTGAAACAGCTACTGTGCCTCAACTGCACAACAGGTACACTTTGAGATTTGGAATATTATTTTCAATGGCATATAAATAACTTTTCTTTATGCATTATTTATTTGGGGTTCTGCATTTGGCTTTGTGTCTCAGATCTTATGATGCCCATAACTTCCTGAATATTTACAAGAACAACTCCTACTGTTAGGACGGGAGTCTAAACAAGGCTTGCTGTCAGTGAACGAGATCTCTCAACTAATGATGAACACTGGTATCGCAGGGTTGTGACTGCCCACCTAGTCACAATTTTTGCAAGGATGGGAGGCAATTGTCAACGTTTCCAGCATTTCGTTTCATCTGCCACTGTTCCCCTCCCTGTGCATTACTGTTCTAACCCAGCAATAAGCCCATCATTTTGCTGATGATACGAAACTGGGAGGTTTGGATGATATACCTGAAGGCTGTGCAGCCATTCAGCAGGATTTGGACAGACCGAAGAGCTGGGCAAAGAGGAACCTGATGACGTTCAACAAGAATAAGTGCAGAGTCCTGCACCTGGGAAGGAGTAACAAAATGCACCTGTACAGACTGGGAGGTGATCTGCTAGAGAGCAGCTCCGTGGAAAAGGACCTTGGAGTCCTGGTGGACAACAAGTTATCCATGGGACAGCAATGTGCCCTTGTGGCCAAGAAAGCCAATGGTATCCTGGGGTGCATTAAGAAGAGTGTGTCCAGCAGATGGAGGGAGGTCTTCCTCCTCCTCCACTAGTGAGACCTCACCTGGAGTACTGCGTTCAGTTCTGGGCTCCCCAGTTCAAGAAGGACAGAGATCTACTTGAGAGACTCCAACGGAGGGCTATGAGGATGATTAGGGGACTGGAACACCTGCCTTATGAGGAAAGGTTGAGAGACCTGGGGCTTTTTATTCTGGAGAAGAGAAGACTGAGAGGGGATCTAATTAGTGTGTATACATATATGAGGGCTGGGTGTCAAGAAGAAAGAGGCAACCTCTTTTCACTTGTGCCCTGTGATAGGACAAGAGGCAATGGATGCAAGCTGGAGCACAGGAATTTCCACCTCAACATGAGGAGGAACTTCTTTCCTGTGAGGGTTACAGAGCGTTGGAACAGGCTCCCCAGAGAGTCTGTGGAGTCTCCTTTTCTGGAGACTTTTAAGATCTGTCTGGATGCATTCCTGCGCAACCTGCCCTAGATTCTACGGTCCTGCTTGGCAGAGGGGTTGGACTCGATCTCCAGAGGTCCCTTCCAACCCCTAACATTCTATGATTCTATGATTCTATGTAAGTTACAAGTAATAGCATGAATTAAACCTTACATCTTACCACGGGAACTGAAAAGACAAGGTACACACAAAAAACCTAGCCTATAATAAGGTATTTTTTACAGCACCTCAGAATATGTTATTTTCTGTAAGCATGTTAAGTGAGCTACGCATTTCTGTGAACAGCTAAACCAAACCCCCAAACCAAACACCACAGAACATTACCTTTTTTATTACTCCAGCAAAATCAGAAGAAGTTTCTGTTTAAGCTTCTAACCACCGTCCTGTCAGCCCACAAACTGAACTGGGTGTTTAGAAGACTTCAAGAAGCTGCTATTTAAGTGGAACGTAAGCATTCTCTCTTACAATGCATCAAGAATTGCACCCATGTATGTTTTTCACAGGTTTTTTTGTATGCAAAATTGTGAATTTTTATAGATCTCCTAGACAAGTGTTTTGTTGAACAACTCAGCAGCTGAGCAGATGACAGGTTCGGGTGTAAAGGCATTATGTTTAAGTTAAGCTTTTTATGTAGTCTCAGGAAGGAGGAGGAATAAACAAATTATAAACATAAAATTACTCAAGTGCAATGCAAAACTGATATTATGTACTTTCACCAACAGCCTGCAACTACAATACCATTAAAGTGGAATTCCACTGTTGATTTCCATCGTATGAAAAAAAAACCTAAATCAATTGTAAAGGACTGCTAGTATCTAAATATGCACAGTTTAAACACATAGACATACAGAGAACTTAAGAGTATATATTAATAATACAGCCAATTACAAGCTCTTATTGCAAACATATAGAGAAACGAACCTCCAATGGCTGCGCATGATAATGATCTGTAGGATCCTTCAGTTCTGCAGCCTCTTTCATCAAACGTTTGACAGCTGAAAAACAGGAAGTGCAAGACATTAAAATAAAGACAAAAATTAATACGCATTGTAGACAAACATACATAAACTTTTCTTGAAGCGCTCCTTTCAGCAAACTAATCTTTTTCACCACATCCCAGCTTCTTTGCTGCAGTTAATAATCCAAGAGACAATACAAATTACTCACGCTGAGTAAATCTTAAATGAGTTACATAAGCACAAAGTTATGAAAAATATGTTGCATGGTCACAGAGCTTCTCAACACTAAATACTGAGATTGAAATAGTTTTATATTATTAATTGCACCAAAGCCATGAGAAAAAACAGGTGTCATTAACGGAGTTTCAGACTTTACATACAAAATGCACAAGACTAATAACCTCAATATTTTATCATATAGGACATCACATGCATCTTTAAACAACTGCTGAAAAGCTTTATCCTGACAGCTCCTGTAACTATTACATGACTACAGCCTTAACTACTCCAAAGCAGGTCACAATAAGATTTGAGAGAAACCAACACACCAGTAGTACAAGGCTACGAAGTTTTATACTACATTGGAAAACACATATGCCCAGCCAGAAAAATCTACCCAGGGTCTTTGCAATTTGAACCTACTACTGAGCTACACACAGGTATTTCTCTACTTAAATTCAGAATAGTAATTAGTTACCCTCCTTCAATCTTCTACTTCAGAACCACTGGCATCATCTGTATTTTCTGCATGTCCTTTTCCTCCCTTTAAGAGGAAACTTTAGGAGTCAAACTTTAGTGAGTTTGACTACATGTCTTGTCCTGCCAGGAGTCCTCATGTGCATCATGCATTAATGCCTAATAAAGAACTCAGCCAAACTGAAGAGTAGATTAAACATTGGAACTACAGGCAAGAAATTCAAGGATACCACCTCATGAATAAGGTTAGGTAGAAAGATCTTTCTCGCACTTACTGGAAAAAGTGCAAATTCCAGTTACCTCTTTAAGCCACTACATAGGAACAGGATCCCTTAATCCATCCTCCATATTCAGTTCAAACCATGGATGTCCCTTCCACTCATGTAATTATCTAACTACAAAGAAGGATAAACACTGCTCAAATTCTCCTACAGTGTAAGCATAAAGATATGGTGAAAGTGAACCATAGTTCCTCAATTTACAAGGATCACCAGCTGTTGTAGGCTGTGTAGAATGCTCAGACTCCAGGGCTTTACTCACTTTCATGACGCTGTGAGGGATACCACTCTAACCTTCCTGCAGAGAAATTTTTATTTCATACTACTGTGAAAAGTTCTTTTCCTCCTTCACACTTTTTGACAGCTATGAACAACAGCTCAAAGTTTGAGAATTTCACTTCTTACAGCCCAAAAAGTAAATAGACTACTCGGAAATTTGTTACTGTCAGTTGTCCCAATTCTACTGCTGCCCGGGGGAGGTGTCAATGAAACACTCTGCAGAGTCCACGAGGTCCCCTCACAGGCAGCAGTGTCAGGACTCTGCTGAATAACCGTTTGCCTCTTTCATCTACATTCAGGTTTACCAGTTCATTAGCAAGTAATAATAAGAAAACCAGCCTGGACCAGAAAAGGCTTCAGACTGAGCATTGCTTCATAGCCAACAGGCCTGGGCACTTGTCTTCAGAAAAAGAGTGGCACGCACCAGGATGAGTGAATTCAGGAGTGAACACCCCATGAAGCAAAAGGGTAACCATGAGAAAACTGAGAATGAATATAATGAAGCCTGAGAAAGAATAGACCTGAACAAGGCAGACAACTTTGCTACTCAGATTTTCCAGATGAGGGACTAAGACAGAAAAGAAATACAGTCCTCTCATACCAGCATCACATGCAGTTACCCATATTAATGGGGTATTCTCCTAGAGGAAAAAAAAAAACAATTGAAGGCCATTCTACAAAAGTCTACCAACACTCAGAGGGAGGTTGTACCCAGTCTAAAACCAGGCACAAGATCTTTGGCACTGGCACTTCGGATTTGCCCCCAAAGGAACAGCCTTTATACTGCTTTAGCTCCAAGGCTGCTCCAAGGTGCCACGTGCCAGCAGCAGGAAGGCAGAAACAGAGAAACCAAGGGTTTGCACCGAGAAGTAGCAGAGACGGCAGCCAGGTGGGCTCCTGTTAAGTAGAATTTAAAATGAAAGCAGCTTAAAGGATGGCTTTTTACCACATTTTTGTGTTTAATTAATAGTGATGATGATACTGTACGTATTTTTTCATAGCATTACTTTATTACCAAGAAGCCAGACTATAGGTATTCTAAGAAGCCAACATAAAATACGCTGAAAGAATATGAAACATTATTCCATTCTTGGAACATGAAATACAGCAAAATATATAATTGAGCTTCTGTATACCATAGAGATAATTTGCTTAAAAGAAACTTTCAGTGTTAAGCAATGTAGGGTATCATAAGAAAACTAAGCACATGTGTATGAAGAAAGACAGAGAGTTGGGTTTGTTCAGCTGGGAGAAGAGAAGGCTCCAGGGAGACCTTACTGTGGCCTTTCAGTATTTACAAGGAGCTTCTAAGTAAGAAAGACTTTTTACCACGGCCTGTAGTGACAGGACAAGGGGAAATGGTTTTAAGCTGAAAGAAGGTAGGTTTAGACTTGACATAAGGAAGAAATTCTTTATGAAGCGGTGAGACACTGGAACAGGCTGCCCAAAGAAGATGGAGATGCTCCATCCCTGGAAGTGTTGAAGGCCAGACTGGATGTGGCTTTGAGCAAGCTGATCTAGTGGAAAACCTCCCTGCCCATGGCAGGGGGGTTGGAACTTGATCTTTGAAGGTGTCTCCTAACCCAAATCATTCTGTGGTTATTTCCACATTGCTGAAAAATGCCAACTGACAGCTGCAAAGAACAAGCCTGGACTGATAAAAGTTCATTCTGAGAACATGCAGTTCAGTGAAGAATGCACTAAATTGTTTCTTCTTTAAGCATAGCTGCACTGTTACAAACACAGTCCCTCCCTGGGCTAATGAAAACCGCAACGGAAGAAATAAACATAATTCACAAAGTCTGCCTGCAACAAGTACATGACATTCTTATCTAAACTTCATTAAAAAGAGTTTTGATGTAAAACATGGTATTTCAACCCACTTAAAAATCACACTGAGTCATCTGAGTAAACGTTTGGCAATGGCAGTTCTGAAAAATGAGAACAGTTTGGGCCCATTCAAAATAAAGAATTGCAAACTGTCAATAAAAGTAAAAAAGTATTACTGATCCAGCCAAAAAAAATTCAAATCAGGACATTTAGTTCATTGAGGACAGGTTTTAGAGACAAAATAATCAAGGTGTTTTTTAATGTGGCATGACTGTCAGTATGAAGAACAGCCATGCTTTTACAGGTACACTCGGCAACAATTTATCGTAATGTTCACTGAAATTAAAACCTGAGGAAGTGAACTCTAAAGATCTCTAACTCTCTACCATATATAAAGATCGCTATCTCTCCATATTTAGAGATCAAAGGAGTTCCTGTCCCAGCAGGAGGGGCAGGAGCTCTCTCCACTTCGATGGGGAAGAAGGAGCAGGTACTACCGGCCCAAGACTCTGCCTGACAACCTGCCTCTTCTATTACACCAAACTTAACAAATTTTTCTGACAAGTAAAATGTGGATGTTAAAAATGTGAGAATCAAATGTAAAGCCACCAGCTTGCTTTAGGATTGAGCGGCAGTGGGATAAACACGAGCAAAACTTGTGTCATGTATGGATGTATAATTTATAGATTTATTTCTGCCAAAAACTGTGTCCTGGTCAAATCATGCTCCTTATTAATGTTTACCTTAAGCTAGCCTGAAATTTCTGTTTAACACAACTGCTTCTCTTGGTTATATCTTGAAGTCATATGCATATAGTCCTGCTCTCATGCCCAATTAGACTGGTTGGTAGTCTTCTGTATTTAACAAGGAAGCATTTTCGTTCATTTTTACATTATCAGTGAATGTGGCAATCAAATGAGCTGACTGAGGTTACACTGATGTAAACAGAAATCCTGTTGCAGCGCTGAGTGTTATTTCAACATAAAGTTGTACACCTTTTGCTCACTGGAAGTTCAAAAAATGTGATACAAGTTCCAGCACCCTCCATCACTCAAAAACCCAGACACCATCACAAGCTTCCTGAAGATCTACCACAACTTGTCTACAAAAGACAACGGGACTCAGGTGGAAGAGCTCAATAGGAGAAAAAGACCTGGGCAAGGGGAACAGTAGAAGTGAGGTGGGTGACACTGTAATCAAACCAAAGTTAGGAAGAAGGTGAAGCCCCTAGTACTGCATCACATGAGACAGCATTTTGTGCACACAATGACTGCAGGATCATCAGTGAAAGAAATCCATATTTAAGTAATACAGGCTTTGTGTGACAGTATCTTCCTCAAATGGACAGCAACCATTTCATTCTACCAATTTTCAGGTCTGTTTGAAACAGAAAGTATGTAATAAACTAGGAAAGAAAGGAACCCAAAACAGCTGGCATAAAGCTAGAGATCTCCTAATCTTTCAAGCTGACTTATCTGATCTGGGAAAAAAACAAAAACAAAAACAAAAACAAAAACAAACAAAAAAAAAAAACAAAAACAAAAAAAAACAACCTGACAGCTTTTACTGCTTCAGCAAATGCTTTCTGCTTTTCTCTTTTTTATGGCTGCTATTACTGTTTGGTTTGGTTTTTTTTCCTTTCATTGAAGCAAGATTTAAAGGTTTCCTCAGGAGAAGTACAAGAAAAGAAGTAATATTTTTCCCATGGCTCTGTTAACCAAGACAGCATAAGTAAGGATGCAATTTACTTATCGAATCCAGGTTTTCCAATGAATTAGTAAAACTCTCACAAAGTTTCTCTGGGACGAAGGGTTTTATAACTACTCAGTCCACTTAAGCTATCAGTAAAATACAAGTCACTTTTGTTCTGTGTTTGTCTATCAATGATGATCTACATGATCTACAATTAGGAAACATATTAGACAATAATATTAGAAAATCTGAAACCGTGTATCAGTTTGAAACAGGCATATGTCATGGCTGACATTTTGGGAAAGTCTTTTTAAATCCAGCTGGCTTTGGTTCTTCCCTCCTCTGCCCAGTACCTGACCACTGAGCCAAGAGTACCCAACCAATGGCTGATGTAACCACCGAGGGACTTCTCAGCTCACAGTGCACAGTGTCACCTGCTGAACCCTCACCACCAAGCCCCACAGCAGTCCAGAGAACCTGGGAACCCATTCACCCCAACTGCCTGTATTTGCATTCAAAAGAAAATCCCGTTTACTAAAGTTAAGTTTAAATTTCACGTAACGGGGAAAAATAACAGTGAATCGGTCAGACAGTAGTTCAACTGCACAAAGACTGGATCATTCAGTAAAAAAAAAAAAAAAAAAAAAGAGTCAGGATTGAATTTATGTGTAAAGTACATAGGATTTCTCATAAGACAACAGCACTGAATGACATTTGACATTTTAAGTAAAAAAAAACCATCACTTTAAGTGATACGGTCACTAAAGCATGCAAGAAAACATACTTAAAGCAGAGTCATGGCAGACTGGGGAGTTATGAAATACTTTTACTACAGCTCTTTGATATTGTATTTTTTTAAGTAGTGTTGTACTCTCTAGAGAATGGTTTATTAAATCTAAACATACAGAGACTCTAACAGATTCACAGTGACTTGCACAGTGTCACTAGGTAACTGTGTGTCACCTGCTCCGTTGTGGATGTGATTTTCCTGGACACCTTAGAGCCTGTGAACAACATGTGATCATTAGTGAATTAAAAGCAATAAAAGGGGCTTGAGACAAAAGGACCGTGAAACATAAATAACAATCCTTTTGCAGATTAGAGTGTCAAATGGTATCTATTCTAGAAATCAACTCATGTTATCACACTTTCAAGTGAGCTCCACATTACTAAAGTTGTTCTCCTCTGCCTCTGAATTCCCTATGTTTATTCATTTCACCAAACCCTTCTTAACCCTTCGAAGTTCACACCTGTCTTGAAATAGATTTTTGAGTTCCTTTATAAATTTTTGTATGTCATTTCACAAAAATGTGACTGTACTTTCATTAAAAATTGCATAGCAGTTTATAGTCACTTAATTTTGAATCAAGACCACATTTAAAGTTTCATCACGACCGAGATACTTGATCTTTCTTCATAATAAAGCCACATGTCCCCATCTCATCCATCCAAAATAAAATCTCCGGAAGACAGATGAAACTTCCAAGTTGGGCAAGTCCTTAAACCACTGATGAAGAGAATATACATCTTTTGCAAAGCATTCCTTACCGCCTCTGTCTATGACGGGATAGTGGACTACACAAATTGTTGCTCTGACAACTCAGAAACAGAAGTATGTAGAAACAGGTAGACCATGTAAAGATTTTCAGCTTTTTCAATCTTCTGGATCTAGAAAGCCAGCAGTGGAAGCAACTCATAACACTAACGATTCTTCCCATATTGCCAATGATCACCTTATCAAACCTACATCCTACAGTGCTAGAGGAATGGGCAAAATGAAGATGAGTTAAAACTTCAGTCTCAGGTGAATAGCATGACCATTTTAAAGTAAACTTTCTGAAATCTACTATAGTTTCAGTATTATTGTAAACATCATAATCTGCAGAATACTACTTCTCCATACCAGAGAAATCACACTTCTGTATAAATAAAAGCAAATGGAGACAATGAAGTCATTTATCATTCACTGCTTCTGTGATCTTCTCCAGTCGTCAAGTTCCCATTTTATGCTGACCTCATGTAACAAGACAAAATAATTGTTCTTACAAAACCAAAATGTTGATTGCAGAACTAGAACAACTGTCTGGGGCAGCCATAAGTTCAAAGTTATTATTTTAAAATTTGGCTTGACAGTTCCTTTGACTTCTGCCACAAAAAAAAAACAGAAACATGACTTGCCAAGGACAGGTCAGCTGCCTTCCAACTTCGGGGTCTCAGATACATCCCTTCCCATGACCCACAAGCCTCCTGAATATCTGCTTTACATCTTCACAGCATCAGGTACAACCTTTTGCAAGGCCCACAAACCTCCTATACTTAAAGTACTTTCAATTGTAAAACAAACAAAAGAATACTTCTAGTCTAATTCTCTCTTTCACCCTCAGAGACAACAGACCTTTAGTCCTCATTTCCCTCAGAGCAGCAGGAAGTACCATACTTTCATGTAGTTACAATTCAAAACAACTGTTCAGTCAACACAAAGGGAGAGAAAACTTATCAAGGGTAAGGTGCTTGTTAAACACACTAAGATCAAACACTGTCTTCAGCTCTAATAAATTTTTAAACATCCATTCAACTTTTGTTTTTTAAATCTAGCTTTATTTGATACATGGAAGGTACTAAGCAGCACAATGTCTACTTGGCTGTTTTCTACTGGTTTTTATTAACAAAGAACTGATGCATGCTTGTTGACAAGAAACACTTCCTACTTGTAAGGAGTAGAGAAAGAACTATAATTTGTAGGCAAAGCAGTAAATGTACTGGAGGTGACAGCTAAAAGGATCACAATATTGGCACAACATTCCCCACACATCCAAGATCCCAAAGCGTGCTCCCTGGGCAGCAAATGCAGCTCACACATGCCGTGCCTCTCTCGACACGCTCTCCCCAGTCCTCCAATGCCCTCTCACTAGTCAAATTCTAAATGAGGACGTCTGCTGAAAATAAAAAAAAAAAACCCACCCAAAACAAAAGTAAAAAGCAGTCTTGTTTGTGGGCTCTGTGTAAGTCACTGTCAATAGCTGTTCATAATTCTTCAAGTGAGTCCGTGCTAACATCCACTCAGAAGACTGGTGACATCCTACATGAAAGAAGGAGACTGTCACTACAGAAACAGTGGCTACAAGATTAAGTGTCTGATCTTGCAGCAGGCAAAGGGTCACAGCCCTTGGAAAAAAAAAGTAAAAGAGATTATTCCAAGTAGCTGTCTTATAAATTTCAGAAATAGGGATGTTCCTGGAGCATGAAGAGGATGAAGTCTGTGGTTTAGTCAGCTGAGCTTTAATATTGATGGGAGAGGTTTATCAGCCATATGGTAGCAGGCTGATATACATTGACTAATCCATTTTGAAATCCTAAGAGAAAATAGCTTGCCCTTTTCAAAGCGCCAAAAATAGACATAAAAATATGAAGCAACAGCTTAAAAGGCTTTGCCTTATTGAAGCAATACAAAAAAGTCTGAAGTGCGGAGTGTGAAATTTCTTCCCTTCCAAAATTAATGGTCTTTTGGGGAAGAAATAAAAAACCCACATGCATAGATGGTGTGAGGAGACAGCTTCAGATGAATGTTCCCATACCTCCTTGCTTACATGGGATAAGTGACTGGAACCAGCAGCAGGTTAGCACACCACCTTCGTCAAGCCCATGGTGGCCATGGCACATACCCATGGTAAACAGGGAGCTGCCAGAGCAGTGGCTGCACTGCCTCTCATTGACAGAGACACAGTGTGCAGAGGAACAACTTGTTTCATGTCGTGGAGAGTTACTGTCTTTTAGATGTTTGGATGAACCAACATTAGCTGGAGAAACTGGAATAAGGCAGAAGACTAATATATTGTCCAGGAGCAATTGGCAGCAGGGCAAAGCTGTGCAGCAATATTGCTCTTCGTGTGGTCTATCTGAAAGCACACAAAAGGAAAGGCACTAGAGAGCCTAGCTGATCCTCACTCATCAATCTGGCCTAGCACACCTACTCACAGAAGAGGGATCTATGTAGCCGTCTATGTGTACAGAACTTCAGCTCCCATCATAGCTGTACAGCAGAAGTTGGCTTAAAAGGCAAATCAATAAAAGCACAGGTTTCCTTTAACAAAATTTTCCTCTTTGAAATGTTTTCTTTTACTATATCTCGGATAAAGCCTACTATAATCATTAAAATAACTTATACTAAAACTGTAAGTAGTATTCATTCTCTTTAAAACTACTGAGCAGACAGCAGTCACCATCTGCAACCAGAGTCTGCTCAAGTCAGAAGCAGATTTGACCAGGAGAAGCCTCTCGTGCAGGTACCAAACGATTACTTTCGTCACTCCGTCTCAAGATAGCACACTCCAAATCCCCAAAGCTGACCCGGACCTAAGGGTTAGCAGGGTGGCTCTTCCTCTAATCAAGTCAGAAAAACAAGAACAACAGGCACAAGGACAGCTATTAGTTCTAAAGCCTTAAAGGGCTCAGTTACCAAAATAATTCCTTCATTCCACAGATGACAACCATTTGAAATACGAAACATAGTGAATTTGTTTTGATGTATTTCAGTGCATTGACATGAATTAAAACTACCTTAATACTAGAACAACTCCACATTTCCATCTTAACCACTCAGTTGAATGGTAAGTGTATGACACCATCATTAAACTGCACATGTAACCATAACAAGAACTTGTAAAACATACGCAAAAATATTAAATAACTGCATATGCTTATCTACCTGGTTAGCAAGAAAAGTGCCAAACTAGAAGCAATGGCTATACATAATTACAGTCAACTCATTTTCATGAGCAACAACTGGTGAAGAAACCGCATTTATTTCAAAGCTTTTTGGGTATTTCTTCAATACCTTTTTGCCCATGTTTTGTAACAAAATATTTCACACATATTAAGTGACTGCTGAAATGAGTGTTTTATATCATATCATAGATATTTTAAAAGTGGTTTAAATAATTTCTAGGCTTTCAGCACCCACACGGGACGAAATAATTCACTATATTAATATGCTATAGAGCATGTTTAATTTGGGGAAGCAATATTGACCCATTGTATGAATCATTCATCTTCACCACGTAAAAGTGCATTTTACTATGGAAGTGCACAGGTGCTAAAAATCCATTTCAGTAAAGGTAATTTTCTCTTTAAAACATGGGGAACTAATATCAGAGGGGACAACATTTCTAAATCAAACCGCAAATATTTGCCCTCTCCTAACCAGATCCCAGGAACACATCATACAGCACACTACTACTGTTTCCAATGACGTGGCAAACCATAACTAGTGAGCATGTTCCTGTGGCCGTGTAAATTCCCACATGCAATATATCCAGCATACCTCCCTAAATAAAATAAAATTAAGTCTTCCTTCCTGATATTTTAAATGGTAACAAGTACATCATCTGCTTTGTGATCTCTTTTATTTTTCAATTATGCAACTTAGGTGTGAGGGCGAGGGATGTAATTTAGCAATAGATACATCATCCACGGGAGGCATGCTTTGTAAATAAGCCTGTCATTTGCGTTTGTAAGGTACAGGTCATCATAATGTTAAGTTTCTCCCCACCTCCCATGCTAGTAATAGGACAGTATGATTAAAGAATAAAGCCACTATTCATCACAATACTATGAAGCTGATAATACCTACTTCCCAAAACCAGATTAGGGGAAAGCAGGGGCAGGACAGCGACTGGCACACAAACCCAACCAACCCTTACAAACTGTGGCAGAGGTTTTGCTTCAGCAGTGACAGGCCTTTGGATGCGTGTGCAGTCCCAGGAGGTGAAGCCCAGCACAGCCAGCGATGGGCCAAGGCTCCAACACAGCTGTACAGGAGGGACTCAACCTGTCCTCAGCTTCCTCTCCTAGGAAGCAAAACCTTCCCTTCCAGCACTGTTGCTCAAGACATCTGCCAGATCCCTTGAGGCATCCCTCTTCACTTCAAGGATGCAAAAGAACGTCTAAGAGTTACAAAGCATGAATTTTCGCACGGAATGCCATGAAAAAACCCACACGTAGACACAGTGCGTACCGTAGCACTTCTGTAAAACCAACTCAAGCCACACAGACTAAGCTGCCGTTGGCAATCTGTCCCCCCACACCCACCTACGTGGAAGGGAGGCGACACCCAGGGGAACCGGGCACCGCCGCCTGACAAAGTTCAAAGGTGCGTTTCCACGAGCCAGCAAAAAAGCGTGTGCGGGCAGCACCCTCCCACCCTCCCTCCCCAGCCAGGGTGTTTTGAGC
>VZZY01017132.1:223673-250406 GCA_013400335.1 Eurystomus gularis | reverse complement strand
GGGGGCGGGCCGAGCAGCCGGGGCGGGGCGGGCCCCGGAGGCAGCGGCGGCTGGTGGTGTTGCTGTGGCTGCGTTGCACGAATTAAAATTCGCGAGCTGCCCGCCCTTCTCTGTCGTGGCGTGGAAGAAGAAGGCAGTTTCCAGCAGCGATGGATGGCACTCGGGCCCCGCAGCACAATCACGACGCCAGGCGCAGCTGCAATGGGACGTGATGCAGCAACACTGACATTGTCCCGTGCATCCCCATCTCCTCTCTGCCTTGAACCGTAGAGGTCATGGCGTGAGGTGCCTCAGGATCCCACAGCATGAGTAGATTGGTTTGAGAACTGGGGGCTTAGAAAAGGGGCTTCCAGGACCCCACAGACCCACCGATACCCCACCCAAAATACTTAACCATGCTGTAAGACTTAGTAGTATCATGTTTGTTGGTTTTCAGGATCGTGAAAGACTGAAATGATGCCATATGCCAATGATTGTTAGTTTGTGCAAGAATTATCAGCGAGCGCTTGACTCCATGGGGAGATCACCTTTTCCATGTCACAGAGTATTTGTTTGCATCTACAACTTCGGTTTCTCTGCTGCCTGGTTACAGCCACAGTACACTTGGGATAGCACTTTTTAAAATTTACCGCAAAGGAAAAACATAAAGTCATAATCTCAGCAGTCTCAGTTTCCCTCAGTCTCAGTTGTATGGAATTCAGTACAAGCTGCAAATAAGAAACATGCCTGAGCTTTTTATGTGCTTGTCTTCAACAGTGTACGCTTGAGACTCCTGTCTCTAGCTCATGAATTGTCCTCTACATTATTTTTAGATTCTTCCTAATCATTTTTAAATTTTTTTTTCATGTTTTGATGTCTTAGCTCTCTTTTTCCTTCTTTGATTGAAAGGCAATAGGAAACAGTTGTAAACAAAAACATTTGAGTAGGTATATGTTTTTCACCTCAGGTTCTCGGAATTGCAAAAGAAGAGGTTACTCCTCCCTTTCCTGTTCCTTGCACAGTGATGTTGTGGCAACAACAATAAACAAACAAAGCAACTTTACTCCACCTTAACAAGTAGCTGAATTTTCCAAGGGGCAAAAGTCATCTTCCTTTTCACAGGACAAAGCACTACAAGTAATGGAAAGCATAATGTATACAGCAGAAGGGAAAGGGTGGTGTTGGACCTTGGGGTTACCTCTTACAGCGAAAGCACTGCAGGGTACATTTAATGGCCAGCAACTCTTGATGACATCTCAGCATTCCTGGCTAACAATGGCTGATCTGACAGATGGAAATGGTGAGCTGCAGGCACTGGGTGTCATAAACTATTTTGGTCGCCCTCAGCAGGTACATCCCATCTGTCCTCGCTTGCTGGAGCCATCTTGCTGTGCAGTGGGAGAAGGGCTCTGGGACCATCTGTGACTCAATTTTGCCCTTCCCCAAAGCAGGAGAGGAGTATTTTGCATTTGGAAATCTGGATTTCCCTGTAAAAAGTTCTGACATCTATTTTGATAAAAGGTAATTTTTTAAATGGTGAATAATGGCATGAATCAAGAAGCGGTAGCTATTATGAACTAAGTAAGAGTAATACAGAGCTTAGCTTTCCCTCTGGGCTCCGGCTTTTGACCCTGGCTGCACTTATAGTGTCATTTTATATAGTTCAAGGAGGAAGCACCTGCAGCTAATGTAAAACTTGTGCTTTTGGCTAAAAAAAGAAATACACAGTCACTGTAACTACGTGACGGCTAAGCACTATTGAAAATAAGCTGAGCAGACTTAATTTGAAGTGAGAGAAATTCACTGACAGGATGTATAGCCATGTTCCCCATTTAAGTAAGCTACATCGTGGCCTGGCTGGGTGCTGAGGTAATCGCCACGTGGAATTTTGCTGAGGTAGCAGTACGAGACCTCTTCCATTTTCAACTGTATTGTTAAAAGTCAGAGCTGCAGGAGGTGAATGCTGCCAGATGAAACCACCAATTCCTGTGAGGTCATCAGCATATGGGTAGAAATCTGGGGATTAATTCCCAGCCCCATGTCAGCAGCTGCTTGGAGCAGACAGGAGCAGGTACTGCAGAGCCCTTGCACAGTCAGTGTTGTCAGTCCGGAGCAGCAGCATCCCTCCTCTTCCTGCCTCTGGTCAAAAGTGCCCGTTGGACTTGAGTTTTCATCTGCCTTTTGTTTAGACCTTTGTACAGAGAAGCCATTTTGTGCTAGAACTTGTGGGGTTTTAAAACCGAACACCAAATATAGTAGCAAAATTGCAGGCAAATCCTACATCCTGGCAGCACTTCATGTAGCTTGTGTATCCTGTCATATGATCTAACTTGGTGAAAAAAGAAACATGCTCAGCTGAAGCATATAGAAACTGAAAGTTTTGCTGAGCACAGCTGCAACAAAGATTTTGTTATTTAATGCCACACTGAAACGTTGCAGAATTATTTTTGTACTTCACCAAATTAGTTGTAGGGAGCAAGAGTCATCAGTTTTGACAACTCAAAATATTAAAAATTGTGTGGCTTTAGTTAATGTTTTACATTGAAGGAAGGCTTCAGTCTGACAAAAAAAATCACTAAGAATGTCTAATTTATTTTTTTTTTTACTTTCTAGTTTCTGAGATATTTTTGCTTATGTTTTTATGTACTTTTCTGAAGTTGTGGTATACTGGTATTTTTTTCTTTTGGATGAAAACAGAATCTGATACAGCCACCTAGCTTTGGCACAAAGGAGCATATAGGACCCTGTGTTGCAAAAAAAAAACAAAATTAAAGATAATCAGAAGGTTTGATAAAATGCCTAGTTCTTCAGTGGCAGCCATTTATACTGTGAAAGGCCAAATCAGAGCAATCCTATGGGCAGAATTCTGATGAACAACTGCAGATACACATTTCAGAGCTGATTACCAGAGGCTTGCTTTATAGCTAATGGAGAGAACCAGTTTTTTACAGCAGAGTTCATCTTGCCTAGAGGATGTTTGCTGTACATCCAACAAATCATGCTTTACAAGTTCCTGGATTTCTCCACTAGCTGCAAAGGGGGATTACACTAAGTCATCTATGTCCTAGACCTTCCTAGTTAAGCATTTTCACATGCATGCAGAGCTGCAGCTGGTATGTACAGCTCTCGGGATCTGAGGAGCTCAGCAGGTAGGAATGGGTATCACAAAGTTCAGCATGCCGAGCTGGGGAGATGGATATTAAGAAGCCTCAAGCAGGAACCCCTGAAGAAGGAGTTACTCCCAAAACCTCCCCCTTCTCTTGGAGACAGGACACCTGTGTGACACAGGGGTTCATTTTTTTCACTTGGGTCTGATGCATCAGTGTATTTTCTTGAAGATCTCAGGGAATTCATAAAATCATAGAATTTGGGTTGGAAGGGACCTCAAAGATCATCTAGTTCCAACTCACCCTGCCATAGCAGGGATACCTCTCACTAGACCAGGTTGCTCAAGGCCCCATCCAAACAGGCCTTGAACACCTCCAGGGATGGGGTACCCACAACCCCCCCTAGGCAACCTGTTCCAGTGTCTGACCACCCTCAGAGTGAAGAATTTCCTCCTAGTTTCCAATCTAAATCTACCCTCTTCCAGTTTGAACCCATTACCCCATATCCTATCACTACAAGGCTTTGTAAAAAGTCTCTCCCCAGCCTTAATTACGGTAGGTAACATGACACTGAACTGTTACTTATTTCTCTGTGCAGATCACAGAGTTGTCTGAGGTAAGGTACATTTCAACCGTGTATACTATACATTAAGTGATGACCTAAAGTCAGTTTGGAGTGGTTTCTATGCTTTGTAGGCTGTCTCATAAACTCAGCTACAAATCACTTCTTCTAGAGAAGGTTTGAGATCACAAAAGCTTATGAAATTATGATAGTTCTTTGTACAAAGCATTCACAGCTTGCTTTCACCAATTCACAAAATGTAGAGCCGTTTGCTTCATTTATAATGCTCCCCTTTCAGTACAGACAGTTGGCTGCAGAATTAAACTCTAATGGAATTAAGGGTTCTAATATTAATATGTTATCAGTGGGATATGACTCACTTGGAAGAGAAGCCATTATTGTGCTCGTTGGTGACTAATACACTCTCTGCTTCTAAAATGCCTTATGTGAATGCAGACCTGGTAAATCTGGATTCAACAAGTGCGCCTCCTCCTCACCAATGAAAATAAGCAGGACATTGTGTAACCCATGCCCTGCAGCAACTGCACAGATGCGTGGCGCTTCTCAGGGAAGTCATTACTGTCTTTTCTTTAAAAGTTTTAAAGCAGCTGTCTCACAAAATGAGCAGCTTTGCCAGCTGACTTTTAGTTAGCGTTATGTCAGAAATGGAAGAAGGAGAATGAGGGAAGAAGTGGCCAGGTTGCTCCAACTGCCCAAGCAAGCAAGTGCCTGATGTGGACCATCAGTGCAGTTTGTGCAACATCTTGCAGTAGTCCACACTATGTGAAGTCAAAATAAAAGTACAGATTTTTCACCTTTTTTTTCCCCCTGAAGAATGGGAAAGTCACTTGACCCCTCTGGCATCATCGTTGTAATAGTTCACATGGTTTCGTGCTTCAGAAGAAACATGCTAAGGCACAAGTCAAAGCTGAAGCTGCTGTCCGAGTGACAGCTGTTGGTGACTCTGGACTTCCCTGATATAGTTACTCTATCTTTAGCAACTACAGACACTGGCAGAAATTTCCTCTGGTGCATATTATTTACTGTGCAGATTGCAGATAGTTGGAGTTGTGAACTACTTCAGTTAAAAATTATTTTGCTCCCGTAACACTATTTAAGGAGAAAATACCAGGCACAGCCTTTGACTCATGCAACCAATTTTTCATGATCCTCCCTCTTTGGGGCTTCAGGCCTCAGATTTTCTTTTTATCACCTTTTCCTTATGCGAGTTGCTCCCTATGCCCCTTCACTTTAACTTACTCCCATAAGGTTCCTTCTGGTAAGAGAGGATCTGTCTGCACAACTACATGGCAGCCAGACAGAAAGCAGTCAGGACTATGTCTGTTGGACTGCCATCAAGTAGGCCTTCCACCTCATCCATTCCAAAAATGTTACTCACAACTATAATGTGAATTTGTGTGTACCTGCTTGCATACAGCTTCTTGCATACACCTCCTACTGACTCAGCAGCAGGAATAAAGGATTTCTGAGCAGGCTCTTAATTTAAGGCTTCTGAAAAAGTGTTTTACAATCTGTGTAAGGATGATTAAAGCTTACTGTGTCGTTAACCAAGATATATTGAGTTATCAGTTGTCTCTGCCAGCCCCCTGTAGATATCTGGGACACCCAGGATTTTCTCAGCTGGTTAGTGGAAATCTAGGGCTTGATTCAATTGCATGCGCATAAGCATCTGATGCCATATGAGGTATCCTAAGGTATTCCAGGCATCATATGGAGCAGAAAGGTACAATATGGGATACTGGTGCTGTTCTGAACGAACCAGTAGCTGAAGGCCAGGTGGAGTGCCTAGAGCATCTTCGATAACACAAGTGGCCCATGTGGGCAATTGGACTAAACCCCTAATCGCACCAGTCAAGAGAGAGTGGCTCTGCTGACCAAATGTGTCTACCTTCTGGAAAACTGCACTGCTCTCCAGGGTCCAGCCAACCATGTTAGCCCAATCTCTACCACCTGCTAGCAAGTCACCTTCCTCTGCGGTTTCAGCTGCTTGGGCTCCACAGCATAGGTGGTAAGGCCCAGCTTCATAGCCTTGAAATATGAAAGTCATCACCTGAACTGAAAATACCAAAGGTAAACAGTAAAACTAATGCATTTTTAACATTCTTTAAATTTTATAACTAAACACATTTGAAACATAAGTAATGTGATAAAAATTATGCTTACTCTGACAATATCAGATTAGAAATTTTATACATTAGCTAAAACCACCTTCACTAAATTATCCAACATAATCTATGCCAAATTCCAGAGGGGATTTACAAGAGCTTAACAATTGTCTTAAAGAAGTTGACAGTCTCTAAATACAAGGGTTATGCATGACTACATAGAACTAAGGCCAAATACATGGAAACTACATTCTTTAGTTATGATTCATACTATAGCCAGTATCATGAATTAGTTTACTAAAAAACCAACCAACCAAACCCAAACAAAAGCATCTGGCCCAGCCTGGTTAAGTGTTCTTTGTGCCACATAGTCACCTATACCTGAAGGAGTAAAGGGAGGAGGACAGAGATCATGACCCAGTGGTGGGTCTCAATAAAACTGAAAGACAAATGTGTGGTCAGAAATTACGGCAGCCCTTCAAGGACAATCCTGTGGACTGGAGAGCTGTCAAAAGGTGGCTCTTATCCACCACTGCTGTGGTGAACTCTGCACACAGCTTTACGCCACTTTACCTGAGGGGCTGGTCAGAAGAGCTGCCCTCATGTAAGATGACAGGTGGTGATGGTACCAAAAGGAATTTAAACTCTCTGCATTTTTGAAGTGTTGGGCTTTGATTACAGCTACTGTCATTATTCTTCACACTGGCACCAGGACCGGTACTTTTGGCTATGCTCAATGTTTCTCACTTTCCTGAGCACCTGTAACTTACCAAGTGAGCCTTGAGGGAGCTCAGCTCCATCTGCTGACTAGCACCTTCTTCTAAGAACTCCACATATATTCAACAGACTCCAGCCAAAAGAGCCAGTTTGTTCCAAAAAGATAAGTCATGTGCACCAGGCAGCAGTAAAGGGCTTGGAAACTCCTGGTCTTCCCTTCGGCAGATGTTTGCGTAGAGAGCCTTTGCATTCACATCACCTGGCTCTCCCAGCCTGTGTATTCAGTATACTAGAGCCTCAGGATGCATCAATACACAGCATACAGAAACTGTGTCTGCCATCAAACACAACTGAGTTGAGACTTGCTTACGACAGCTTAAACCCCTCCTTGTTCAACAGAAGCCAGCAAACACTGAGGCTCTTAACTCACTGATGGACATGCAGCAGTATGACTTACCGCGGCTAAGAGAATACTTCCCATGTCCACCTTCTCTTCTGCCTCCATCGCAGCTAGGGGCAGATTAGTTATGAAGGAGCGAGGTACAGCGCCCCTTACCTGTTTCCAGTGCACGGCACGCTGCCTCCTGCCCGCGTGTGCAATTGGTTTGCAGCGGGACTGGGTAAAAAATAGAGTTGCTCTTCTGACTAGAAACTGTAATTTTGTATCGTTAATTAAACAAAAACAGTGAATACAGAACTCAGAAAGTAAGTTTTACTTTTTTTTAGGTTTGAGGGAGCTCTGCTGTCCTGGCTGATCCTGTGGCAAGTCTGCCCATGTTCAATATTAAAATAAATAGTGATGTATGCCAATTACTACAGCAGGTAGACTGTCCAGTCCTCATTTTAAATGTCTCTTTGACTTCAATCACAGACGCACCCCTATTAGAGGGAATCAGAACCCAGTGCTCACATCTTTAGGACTTCCTATCAGTACATCAGAATGTCAGGGTGGAAATGCATAGAGATTCTTCTCTGTGCCAACTGTAGATATGCAGGCTCCCGAAACAAACTTAGCAATGCAAGTTCAGCCTTCCAGATACAACACCCTCCTCTGAAGCCTTATAAAAATACCAGTGCAACATAGAGCCATTTTACAAAACAATTATCTTTATAGAAAGGTATTTTAGTGGTATATGCTGAGGTAAATAATAAAACCAGACCGAACAGAGGGCATGACCAGTGTTATGGAGAACTCTGGATGAAATCTGGCCAAAAGCCTGTTTTATAAAAGCTAATATTTACCTACCAGATATGATCGCTGGTAAGGTGCTTATTGCTGTAATACTTCAAAATTATTCTTCAGTTTACAAATCGAAAAATATACGAAATTAGATCTGTATGAATGTTAGATATTAGCTGTCACAAATTTTAAAAGGCATTGTACCAAGTTTTCTGAATTGTTTACTAACCAATTTGATTGTAGCAGGTAAATAAACTACAGCATACATTTTACCTGACACCATGCATCAAAATCACCATAAAAACTAAGTTTATCAAAGTCCAACTCCACAAGGAAAACATGAAAAAGTGCAAATTATGTACCCGGTATTTCTGTCACAGCTGCTTTTTCTTAATATGGCATGAAAAAGGTTTACAGCATATATTAAGAAAATTCTTACAAGTGTTCACCTCAATGCTCATATATACAACATTTTGCTCAAAGTGCTCACTATATGAAAAAAACTGATTGAATAAAAATATTTAAACAGTGCATTCTGAACGTTCAGGGAGAATTCATATAATACATCAGTCCTGTTTGTTTTCCTCTTCACTCAGTGCAATGAGTTGCAGAAGTCACATCAACTTCCTGAAACTTGCTTGCCACAGAAAGCCTCAGTTACAGTGGCATTCTTGGTGTCCCATTGGGAGTGGGTCTTTTATTTTTTTGCATGTGGCTTTGATGTTTTCGAGATCTTACTACTTTCATTCTTACTTCAAATACTTCTTGTATGGCTTTTCGAAAACAATGGAAATTGTAGTCTATTAATCCTACAGAGACAGAAATGTTTTCCATGTTAATAAAGACATTTATACAAATTAGGTAATTAAAAAAATGGCTTATATTCTATGTTTAGTGAAATACCACACTCTCTCTCTGAAGGTCATAATCAGTGAATTTTTCAGGCATTTTTTTTTCTGTGCTAAGCAAAAGCACGTTTGAGAAATACAGATAATTCAGTGAGCATTGTAGTTCCTTACTGTGTCTGATATTAAATATACTCATTAGTCTTATGAGAAAACAAACAGACGTTCATTGGCAGACAACAAAGCCTTAACTTAATAAAGAACTTTGGAGAAGTGCTCAGTTTTTAAGAAAAATTAAAATATTTTATAAAATATGGTGTCATTTTGTAAATTTGCTTTACAGAATAACCATGATAAAACTAGGTAGCATCTACTAACCAAAGACCTTTCCTTTTTTCGACAATGCATAAGCTTGGAAATGGATACTTGATAGAAATATAACCAAGTAACAGCCAGCTGTATTTCACCTTACATCGTAATTGAAAAATAACACAAGAGACATGCTCTTAGATTACATACCTATGTAATAGGCAGATAATATTACCATATGAGTAGGCTGAATGTGATCCCACAGAAAAGCTGTAAAGCCATATTGGTAGCCAATCAAAAGACTTACAGAGTGCTACAATTGTGTAATACTGCAATATAATTTTAGAATTTTGGTACTGAGCTTATGACTTCATTCAAAGTTAATGCCATGAGCTTTCTTAACTCAAATACTGCAGTGTTTTCCACTTCAATTTCCCTAACAGGAGATGCTACATATTTTAAGTGGTTCAAATCCACCAACTTACACTTTCATTTTTTCCAAGGAATTATTTTCCCCCTCCCTAGAGTTCAGACAAAATATTATGTGCAAGTCACCAGGCACCAAAAGCTAATGTGTATTATAATATCATGTTAAAGAGTATAGGCTACACCACCAAGTGTCCCAAACTGTGCAGACACAAGAACCTGATGCAGCTGTAGACAAACCCTAATGCATTTTATTCAACATGGTGTCTTACCGGAAACAGTGTTCTTGGTACCTATGTCAAAGCAACACTTCTTACGCTTACAGTGAAATAAGAAAGTGACCATATCTAACATTCGTAGATAATAAGGGTGGTAGGGGTATTAGAGAGAAATTCAACCAGTTGAAGTTCTGTAAGACAAAAGCTTAATAGCCTGTCAAAGACATGGTATGAGTACTGTATTCACAAACACGCCAGCAACAACTGGTGAATTAGTATCACAAGATGGGGACAGAAGTGCAGATGATGGCTCATTCTTCCACTGCTCAGTTCTTGTCTGAGGGCATTTCACTAAGACCAGTAACTCGATGGACATCACGCCAGCAAGCAGAGCCATCATGAACTGAGCCTTCAGTACTGACCTTCACCAGGGTCAGAGAGATAACCAAGAAATTTTATGCACTTCAGCTGCAAATTATGAAAGCCATCCACTTCCCAAATATGCAGCTTTTCAGAAGCCTCCTTTCAGAGATGAGAAAAGCAAGAACATAGTTCTTTCTGTCAGCCTGTTTCAGTAATTTTCCCTTGGTTATGGCACACAAGCTGTTACAAATGCATACGCTGGTGCCAACAGGTACAAATCAATGTTAGCCAAGATAAACCGACACATTCTACTGTTGCAGATGGAAGCTTTACTGTACTGGATGTAAACTTTCATATGCTTTCATATCAGAAAGCTGTCAAATACATTTATGATTTCATCTTATCTTAATGCCAGCGCAAACACCTCATGCCTTTAAATATGTGATGTAAAGCTCTATCAAGCTGTACTTACCTTTAATATTTGTGACACAGCTAAAGACTGTTATCAGCTAGTAACAGCCACGGTCATTCATTAACTTGCTAATATAAGGGAAAAGTAATGCAATAGTGTAAGAGGGGAAAAATACCTTTTCTCTCAAAGCTTTCTTCTCTGACAAAACACACAAGAGCAAGGAATTTTGTCACCTCTTTTAAATAGAGGACAGTTGTATTGTTCAGTTTTATGATTGCCATTGATTCTTTGTCATACGGAGTTCCAGTGCCATCATCTTTAAGCCTAAGGGGCAATATTCAAACAAACAAGAAAAGATAAGCCACCAGATGAGTTAACGAAAGTACTCCCACATTGATTCTTTCACCAGATAAACTTTATGAAATTTTCATTTTATCCTTTCAGGGAGACTCTTCCTCAAACTACACACTATGTAAATTAAGAAGACGTAGAGATTACATCATTTATCCAATTGTACACCGAATCTTAGATGTGGGGCTAGAAATCACGCACTTACCTGCCTTATTTTTTAATTCTTTTAGTTGCCAACTATTTACCACAAGGTTGTCTGTTTTCTTTTAATCAATGCACTATATTATTACTTTATCTAGAACATGTGAACCAGTAAGTCTGCACTGATAATCCCAAATCTAGTAACTGTGCTTGAACAGTGGCAGCTCACTGATAGTTTCAGCCATCATGAGACTTTACTCATGAGATGTTGGCTTTTGCAACATCGTATCATGAAAGAGATTTCTCCTTCACATATGATGTGTCATGATGATCACTGTAATCTACACCTTGTAATTTTATCCTCGTTCCTGAATGCACACACAGATCTTGTTAAATAAGTAGTTATCACCAACATCCCAGAACAGTTAGTATCAGTAATATATTAAGGCAGCAAGTTCCACAGGTGCTCCAGGAACAGAGGACAAGAAATGAACTGTAATATCATGTCTTCAGTCTATACCTAAAAACATGTCAAGCAGATTGCTGGGGCTAAACCCTCAATGGTTACACAAAGACAGTGGCAGAGAGATTTCTGGTGGTGTACAGATAAAAATTAAATGCATAGTCTTTTATACAGCAGCATCTTTCTCTGTACAAAAGAAAAAAAAAAAAGGTAAACCTTGGTAAAACCTAAGTTCTTGTACAGTTACTGAAGTGACCAACTCCATCCAAAATCTGAAACACACAGTAGAATGCACAAACTTAAGAAATTTTAGAAAGGCGTCCAACAATTTGTTATGCTTTTGAAGTTCCAACGCTTAGTGTGCATCTGCGCTAGGATTCTCTCTTGCACCTTCTCCAAGAGTGCAAGAATGGGAAGGATGCAAGGCTACCAAAGACTACCACACTCTAAGTGTGCTGCGGTTTAGCCTCCAAGTCTATTTATCTTGATGCACTAATTCTTCACGTGCCCCTGCCTTTCTCAGGAACAACTGGCATTACATTTGGCCAAGGGCCAAGCTATTTAAAACATAACTTGCAAGATGTACACGCTGCTCCAGGGGATCTCCAATTGCTAACGTATAAGGAAGGGAAATGGGAAAAAATTTACAAATGTTATGGAGGTAAAAGATAATGAACAGAGAACTGAAGCAAGAGTGAAGCAGCCCTGTGAGGCCAGTAGAGGCCACTAGCTACTTAAGTAAACAGAACTAATAAGGCCCCACTTTTTTCAAATGGGAGCATCCTTCTGTTGTATTCATCCCTGGGAAACAAAAAGAGAATGTTTCCTTTTATTTTATGCTGGTTACCACCCACTCCTTCCTCCAAATTAAATTATTAGCACAGAAAGAGGAAGGTGTTCACAAAAGAGGCTGGGCAGGGAACAGTGCTTGTTGCTGGCAGGAGATCTGTACCTCAGAGGCTTGCTGTTTCCTCCTCCTCTCCTGTCCTGACAAATCACTCTGCCAAATCACACATTCTCATTATTGTTTATACCCACATCATTCTAATTTTGAGGCCATCCAGATGCTAGGTACACAGTTTTAGGAAAAACATTAGCAATTTACTTACCCATATATACAAGAAATGTCAATCACAACATCTATCATATCACAGCAGAGCTCATAAGTTTGCATATCCACTGGAGTACTGTCCGTTGCAATATAGATCTTACTGACTACATCAAATAAAAATGCTTTCTCAATCCCAGAATTCTATTTAAGAAAAAAAGAGAGAAAAATAAAATGGAAGCCATGTCTTCAAAATATCAAGCTTTTTTTCTCCCTATTTGCCTGTTAAAGAAAGAGGCTGAAGAAGTTAAACTGCAATCAAGCTCATTTTGAAAGAGCTGTACATACAGCACTGTCGCATTTGTAGCAAACCACAGTGCTCACAGAGCTTCCAACAGTCTCTGCCTCTGAGCAGCCATAAGACCAACTTACACTCCCAAACTCCTCCTCTGCGGAAAACATCTGGAGAGATTACATTTATTTTCAGTGGAAAAATGCAGGGGGTGGGTGGGACAGAATCTCCCAAAATCAAGCTTTTGGGTTGTTGACTGTAACAATGGACATAAAAAGAGAGCTGTAATTTCAAGTTATTCTAGCTGGACATGTGAGAAGATAGAAACAAGGAAAAGGAAAAGCTGATGGACAAAAAAGGCAGAAGTGTTCAGGAACTAATTTCTCAAGGAATTTGAGAAACTGTCTCATTGGGGTCTGTAGCTGGTTTACTGTCTGGTTCCTTAGAAGATCTTTTAGGATCACAGGAGAAAGACCAGTATTTTGACGGTGCTCCTTCAGTTTTCACGTAGCATTTGTAGTCAAAGCCATGTTTATAATGTTAAGGCTTGCTAATGTGATGACAGCTATGTTCCTGTCATCCTGCCAAGCTGATTAAGACTCTCTCCATACTGGAGATGTGTCATATTCGCAGCTCTCCAAGGCTAGCCAGGAATGCTAGCTCATACTTTTTCTGTAGATAAGTAAACTGCCTCTGCTTCCTGGAAAAAAGTAGAAAAAAAATGTGCACTGTTTAACTGAAAACAGTAGCTTTGCTTGCTGATAGGAAGGGATTGCACTTGGGCAGCTGTCCCAGAATGAGCATAAAGGGCAATTTCCCAGTATCGCAAAAGCTCAAGCTATAAAGTGTTTCAGAATCCACCTCTACAAGGAAGAGAAGGAACTTTCTCCCACCAAACTAACCATATATGGTTCCATATATGGCCCATATATGGGCTTCCCTTTTTAATATGGTTTGGAACGGCTGCCACAGCAGTTTTGTAACTACCAAAAAATACCAAAAGTCCCAAACAAGATTTAATAGCTTCAGCTTCCTTTGTTGTCACAGAAATGTTCCTTTTTCTTCTTCTTCTTTCCTAAGTCAGCTATTTAACACATAGTTAACAAGACTGAAGTGACTCTCTCGCTTTCCAAATTTCCAGAAAAAAAATTCAACCCTAAGTACGCTATTGAACAATGGCCAGCAATATTTTAGGCGTTTTCTTCTATCTTCTTCCATCACCACACACACAACTTCTGTCTTCTTCCATCACCACACACACAACTAAGGCTGGAAACATCCATCAATAATAACAGTATAGAGGCGAATTTCTCTCATTTCATTATGGAAGGGCACATAAGTGGCACATTTCAGTAAGTTATTAATAATAATAAAAAACATTAACATGAAAGTATACACTGTGAATACCATAGGTACATGGGTAGAAGCACATGATGTACAAGGAAAGTCTCAGAGAACTGGCTTTGTTCAGCCTGAAGAAGAGAAGGCTTGTCTCTACAAATACCTAATGAAAGGGTGCACAGAAGACAGAGCCAAACTCTTCTTAGAGCTGCAAGTGTTGAAGGACAACAGGCAAAAGGCACAAGCTGGAATTCTGACTTGATACAAGAGGAAAAAAAAAAAAATTAGCATGAGAGTGGTGAAGCACGGGGAGCATGCTGACCTGAGAGTTTGTAGAGTTTCCATTCTTGGGAGATACATGAAGCTGGACTGGACCCAGCCATGAGCAACCTGCTCTAACAGGCCTGACTGAGCAGGAGATGACCTCTAAAGGTCCCTTTCAGCCTACATCGCTCCATGAGTCAATGTGCTTGAGTCAAATGTATGCGTATTTATTTTGGTTATTCTGGGCACGTGAGAGCTCTGTAACTTAGTTTTGAAATAATAATTCTGACAGCACCTCACATACTTCAACAGATGCTGTCAAAGAAAATTAATCACAAGATTCACCTGTAAATATCATATCATATAAGTATAGAGGTATAATTCATTGCCAAAATACATATTTGAAAATAGAAGTCATTTTAGACAAAAGAAGTTGGAACTCGAGCCCTGCAGTGTCATTCATGAGGATTCGATTTTTAAATTTTGTATTATATAAAGAGAGAGATAGTGACAATTTCAGCTGTACAGGGAAGATGTACTTTAAATTATTAAGATGCCAGTGACAATATAATAACATTTAACAATGAGAAGTGATTTTTCCATCTCAGAACTCCAGCTGCTGCAGCCTGCCTGTACTTGCAGTGACAATTTAAAAGGTTTTCATCTTGAGATGTTTGCCATGCCAGCAGTTATTCTTGCTGGTAGGGGCAGAGCCTGGTGTCTTAACTTAAACCATGCTCGTTTTCAGTTAAAACTAATACATCATGGTAGGACTTGCTGAGAAACTGGCACATAATTTGCTTCTGTTAAACTTTGTATGGTGACAGAAACCTCTGTAAAAGGGTAGGATGGACTACCAGGAGTAGCAACCACTAGATTGTACCCACATTTGCCAGGTGTTTTAGTACAACTTTAACTGAGAAAGCAAAAGGTTTGCCAGAATGTTTGTAAGGAAATTGCTCGGTGAAAAAAGAGTACAAACAGTAATTACAAGTCATAAAAAAATATCAGGAAATACTGGATAAAAAAATACTATTCAAGGAGACATTATATCATTAACACCTAGTCGGGGAGAATGACAAGGAATTAGCTGTTTCTGCACTAAAGCAGGAAGGTTCCTTATTAGAGAAACGAAGGCCAACAGCTGCTTTATGCAGCTGAATGAAATGCTTTTGTCGATATCAGTGAGAGCAGGGTCAGCATGAGCAACAGTCATCTCTGACACAACCCTACGGTCTGGAAAGAAGATGCAATGTGGGCTAAAAGCTCTATCAAACACTCCAAATCAATGTAAGAGATTCCATGGCTAATCTGAACCAAGAAAGTAATTGCAAAAAGTCTTCTGCAATCAATAGATGAGATTTTATTTAGGACAGGTAAAAAGCCTGAGGTAGCTGAAATTTAGACCATGTTTCTCAACTATAGTGGGTGTGATAAAATAGGAAGCAGTTTCTATTCTTTAAATGGAATGGGTTCAGTAAAACTGGTAGTATTACTCCAATTCCTAAGTTAGTTAAATGGGCCTATGGTTTTTCTTCTTGGAAGTATGACAAGTAAGCCAGGCAGAACTTGGCCCTAAAAAGTAATTTTTAAAAGAAATTACAGGATATCACCAGTAACTTACAGTTAGGAATTAATTTTGGACGGTTATTTAAACAGGTCTTGTGCCAAACAGCAGATTTCATGCATGAATTCTCATGTTAAATACTACATTTGAATTTACAGATTATGAAATACAAATAATTTTTAAAAGTGTACTTAGTTTTATTTTTACCATGATAACTCATTGTTTTTAACATATACTTTTAAAGATCCCTCAAAAACACTCCAGCAACCCTAAAATGAAAATCCACATTCCTGTGTCACACAACTTGATTGCTTGGTAAGTCCATGACAACTAAAAAACCAGATATCCTTCTATGAAGCTGATAAGTGTTAGTCAGGTAAGATTTACATGAGTTTTGAATACCAAACAGTTATTTTATGATCTACCAGCAGTTACATTAAAGACTGTAGAAGCAGTGTTATCACACTCATAGTTCCTTAAGCGTACAAGCTAACACACTGTGGCACTATAAAGTTAGGCAAAATTCTGCTGTGAACTTCAGAGTGATGGCAGATCTATTTTTGTCATCATCAACTTTTTGTGTTGGACGTCTTAGTGGCATAAATGAAAGCACGTCCTCGTGAATACTACTGCGAAACCCAAACTAGAACAGCAACACACCCACACTTTGATATCCAACACACTGGCTTCCTGAGGTAAGGCATGACCAAAATACATGTCAAGATTTGTTGTCACTAAATTGCTAAAGCAAAGAGGCAACTGTTAAGTAATTCTGTACTGGAGAATGATGTTTAGTCTTCCTGTGGCTGCAAACAGAGTCATTCTGAGTCTCCTGTCTACAGACAGAAGATACTCGTAAAAACAGATGGCAAGCATGCTGAGGAGAACATACCGATGGAGCTACACCTTGCTCTAGGTCCTTAACAGACTGGATTTTGCTCTATTTGGAGCTCAGAAGCAGTCTGAGACTGTTTGCCCCACTGAATAGGGGAAACAGAGTACCTTTCTCACTTTTTTTGTCTTCCCATTCATTTGAAAGACTTGCTCTTCCTTACAAATTACATCTGATATTATAGATATTATTGGAGCTGCCTTCCGTGTGTTCCAGACATGCAAGAAACTGTCATCAGTCATTCAGGAAGCAGTTCATGCTTGATTCATCCAATAATTTGGTATAAATTCTTCACCAACTCCAGACAGTGAGGAGACCCTATACAGAGATGTGACTCACAATATAAGGGACTGGGGTGACTCTAGCACAAGGAGGACTGTCATTCAGACAGCTTTCTCTTCGAGCCTGTGTAGCTTATTCAATATCCAATTGCTCCAGAACTGTTGTCACCACTCCTTCGTTATCCTTCTGTCCTAAGTGGAGTTCAAGACTGGGTGATAACTGGAGTATGCTCCAGTCATTTTGGTAGAAATAGGTCTTTGTAACAAATGGTTCATTACAGAATAGCATCATTTGTTGCCTAATAGTAAGATAATAAGTTTTGGAAAGACCTCCCTCTAATCCTAGCTCTCCCTTTCAGCAACATATCCAAATTTTCTCTCTCCATTTTCACACCCTACACTGCGAAACTGTGAGGTCTAATTTTATCTTACAGGCTGTTGAAAGATACTAGATAATTTCATTGCTTCAAAATCACTGAAAGGCACAACAAAATACCTTGCTTGGAAACTGAAGCTTGACCAATTAATGCTAGATGCAGGCTGCAAAACTAGAATGCTGTGAGAAAGGATGCAGTTTCAGGAGCCACTATTACCTGACTTAACAACCACCAAAATGCGGAGTTCCCCCTTTTCACTACTCCTGTGTTCCCCCTTGTTCATGGCCACATGCTCCCATGCCTTATCTTATGCTGAAAGAAGAGTATTTTGGATGCCTCCATGACCTGCTTTTAACTAAACAAAACAGTGCATTAGTGTGTGTCATAGTGACTCCACGAGGGAACAGGTGAGCATCAGAACCAGTACAAAGGAGAGAAGGTATCACATGGACAGAACAGTGGAGCAAGCAATTACCTCCACAGTGATAACAAGCCACCAGATATTCAAAGCTCCCTAACTGGCCTTCACAGTAACTATGGAAGTGGCAAAAGCTGTGATGGGCTCTACCTCTAAAAATTTCAAGAGGAGAGGATTTTCCCAAGAGGGGTAAACATCAATGTAAAGTAGAATTAATTCTACGAAGCACCGTAGACAGCTTGACACAGAAGGTCAGAGTAAATGGTGCTCCTTTAAGAATTTATTCCTACAAATTTTAAGTACTACTTAAACAAATACAGGCAGCACAGACCTTTGCAACATTCAGATTAATGTATGAGCAAAAAAGTGATCACTTCAAACTCATTTTATGTGATTCAGGAAATACTGTATCTCAGCAGCTCAGCGACAGTGGTTGCTAGTCAGGGAGGTGAGGCCAAGCTGCATGTGGATGTATTTCAGCTAAGTTCTGATAATTTCTCTGAGATTTCACATTGCTCATAATTTCTCAGAAAGCAGTGAACAGAGTATCTGAACATGCATGTTGGACACAGCTGGATCTACAGACAAAGTATATAACAAGTACTTACTGAAATAAAGATGTTAAGCAGGTTTTCCAGTGTTGGGAGCTGTGGAATCAGTTTCTGTACCACTTTGCTAAATGCTTCAAATATAGAATGATCATATATGCTTGTCAGATAAAAGCTGGAAAAAAACGTCACCACATTTTCCTTTTAGCCACATACTGTGAACACGATGTACCTTTCATAATATGAGTGAAATGAAATATTGTCAAACAGCAAGTGCCTACACTTATGCAATTACCTCTTGTGATCAAAAGTCACACATTATGATTGAAGCATAGGACTTAATCTCTATTAAAAAAAAAAATCCCTAGACACTGAAAACTAGACCTTGATGTAGAACTTCATGACGCAACTCCCACCTTGGTATTCTTAGGAAAATACTTTTCAAGTTGCAGGAGAGGAGTATTACTGAGTATGTCTGTTGTGATCTCTTTTTTGAAAGCTGTGGACCCATTTATCAATGCAATGATGCAGTCAATTAGTTAAGACCTCTAATGAGCTGGCATATTCATGGAGAAGGTCTCTCTTTTTAATGTATTTGTACTTGGCATTAAGTGCTATGAAAGCCACGACAGCTTGATGTCCTCTAGTCCCAGTCTGCAGAAGTCCACTATTTTTCATTATTTGCTACAATAATCTACTTTATCAGTAGACATAAGGCAAGGATACAGAACCTGTCCTCCCAAGTGGCTCCAAGCAGGCTGCAGCAGTGAGGACTAGTGATTCGGAGGGAACCATGAGGCAGAGAGGTTTCAAAGGCAAAGGTGATGTAGGTGGCATATACACTCTACTGGCTGGAGCTCTACTGGTTGCTGCCACTGTCCAAGCAACTTATTTCAAGACAGCAGCTACAGCAAAACCTGGCAAGATGCTGGTGTATCATCTGTTTCTAAGCACACCTCCTCTCCATCTTTCCCTCCAAGACAGCAATCAGAAATAAGATACTTCGTGTGGCTCAGGTCAAATTAAATGTCTCTGATTACACTTTTCCTTCATAGACCAAAAGCTTGTGGCCTGCTACTTCAAGAGAACATAAAATGGTAACTTGTCAAATAAGCTGTTCTCCTGTTTAGGATACTCTGCACAGCAGCTTTTCTCACCTGAGGTGAATCTTCTCCAATCCAGCATCTGCAAGGTCATCATTTGCCCTCTGGTGAATATCTCTTTGCGTTTCAATCTTGTGGTCATCAGATAAACCATCCACTTTATGGATAAAGATTTCAAAGTTGATATCTGGATTCACTTTATAGGCTCTGGTCACAGTAAGATGCAGCCTAGCTAATGCTTCCATATAATCATCCTAATGAAGGAAAAAGAAAAGCTACAACTGTCGGAAAGTTCTTAAAAATATACATAAAATTTTATGATACTTACTTTTAGATAATGCTACAGTTCAACAAAAGCTTATTTTTTCTCTTATATGTAGAAGCCTGAGCCTACATCCCAGCATGTGCAACAATCTCATGCTGTCATTAGTTAAAAATAACCAAGCATCTCTTCAAGTTTTAATGACTTCTAATGTGTGTTTTTGATGTAAGAGATATATTTTTTTTAAAAAAATCTATGCTTTCCAACCCATCTGTCTATTGCTGAAGGAAGAAAAGAAAACGGTAGCTTAAAGTCCCCCTTTTTGTACCTGAGAATCAATAACAAATATCAGTGCTCCAGTGCCTCTAAAAATCATCTCATAGTCAAACGTAGGGTCAAAGAAGTCAATCTGCCCAGGAAAATCCCATATCTGGAAGTTGACAAAGGAGCTGTTGGAAACATCCTCTCTGCAGATCTTGTTTGTGCTCTCCAAGAAGAGGGTTTCATTCGGTGACATTTTGTGAAAGACAACTTTCTGAATGGAAGATTTCCCACTTCTTCTCAATCCCATGAGCAGGATTCTTGGCTTAACTTCAGTACTGAAGGGATCATTGAAATCCAGAACTGAATAAAAAAATCACACAAAAAGAAAAGTAATATACTATGGCAAAATAATTAGTAACTGCTAGATAACATGCATTTGACATTTCTTTTCATTACATTTTTGCTTGGATTTATGCAAATGTTAATTAATTTTTAAGCTTAGGGAGTGGTGTTACAGGCATTTTAATTTGAATTATTTGCTTCAGGCTATGCTATCAGAAAACCTATTTCTCACCTGTAAGGCAGAGACGGAAGAAGACTTGATCACTCAAGTTTGTATGTGAAAAATGTGTTATCACACACAGATATCGTAAAGTACCCAATTTGACTCTAATTAACACTATCCCACATACATTTCAACCCAACTAAAAGAGTACCATCTGGTAACAAATACCCTTGTCAACTAATAGCTACATCACACTGCTGGAAGAAAGGAGTAAGTTTGTGTTAGTTACATCTGTGTAATCTTCCTAAGGCTACATTAGGGCTTCCTTCTTCCAAAATACATAAAATACATAAAATCACACATCCCAGGAGCTATAGGGAGAGCACAACCCAGCAGGCACTCAATTCTTCTATGTTGGGACTTGCAACAAAGTACTGACTGAGCTCAGCAGGAGTCCTTTACTACGGCAGTCAGGATTTCACCTGCTGTTGAATAATTTGTGTTACCATCTGTAAAAGTTTGATATCCAATAAATAAGATTACAGCATATCCCTGCCTATTTGCAAAACAAAGGCCTGGGAACACAGGGATTTCACTGTGTTACCTACCCTGTTTTGTAACTGGTACCACTAAGCCAGAACATTTTCTAGTGCTGATGTACATATGTTAGCATCAAGGTACTTACCGGACTAAACCACACTCTTTTACCTCTAAGGACATGAATGTACAGCTATCCACACCTGTGAGCACATCAACTTCAGTTTCAGATATCTCTAATCAAAACAGCTACAACAGTCTAAATTGCTGCAGCTAGCTGGCCTACAACTTTGAAGTGTTCTTTGGTTCTGAGCTGAAAACGGTACTGCACATAGATGTAAAAAGCTTTCCAGCGCCTCCATGATACCCTCTCTGCAGCATCAAACACAAGCAACGTAAGAAACTGAGTTATCAGCACTAAGGTTCACAGCACACACTGCTCAGGTGTAAAATACTGATGGGACAACAGGCTAACCAGCCTCGCTGTCAGGCAGACCTTCGCCCACCCACTGCAGTCTGACTGTTCAATATAATTCAGTGCAAATATAATTGCTTTTCTTTTTCTGCTGGGATAGATTTTGAATTCCAGAAAACTGCCACACGTTTGTTCATAGGCATCCTTCCTGCGTATGCCCTGAATACTTTTCAGTGATCAACTTTACTCCAAAAGTTGGAAAATCCAAAACAAGAAACCTCAGCAACAATAATTTGAACCTGTTCATTCATTACATAGCCTTATGGACCAAAAACACAGAAAGCTTGAAGGAATCCTTTGCCTAGGAGCATGTTTTGCACCCAGGGGTGGCGATCACATCTATCTTCTTGTGTTCCTCCAGCTTCACTCACAACTTCCAAAAACACAAGAGCAGGATGTGCCAGCCAGGAGGGCACAGAACCTTGCTCACCACTGTTTGTGCCTCCTGAGCTTCAGTTACTGAGAATTAGTGCTTCTCAACTGAAGGTCTTCTGATGTTAGCATAAAACATCCCTTGGCACCATCTACTGGCATGTGAGTGGTTATGCCACTCAGTGTGGGCTCATGTCACCACAGTGACTGACAGGAATTGAAAACTCATTATTGGTGGGATCCTATCCATTTTAAATACATTTGAAAGGCCTTGACAGGTATTACCACTCTTGTCAATTACGACACATGAAACTGTCAGGCTGGAGCAGTGCACAGATGAAACTCCTTCATGCAGAATGGCAACAGGTAACTCCGTAAGAATCCCATCCTCCTAATGCAGCAAGGGCCAACTTCTGCTGATCCACAGCCAACAAATTTAGGAAGTAATAAGCTGTAGTCAACGTGCTGCTTTACTCTTCCTGTCAACCGGAACAGCAACAGTATCCTGTGGCTGCAACGAGCATGTGCCTACAATACTTTGCACCTATAGAGGAATAATAAACATCTGCTCTAGGATGCTGCAACAGTATGATGCTTTCGGGGTACAGTCTTGTCAATAAAGCAAATGAAAGGCATAGGGTTTAGTGGCATTTCCTCCATCCCCCTCTATTCTCTAACACACAAATTTTCCACAGCTGCCAAATGCAGAATTGCAATTTCATTAACATGCACCTATCCATACATCATGCAATTTGCATTTTGGCCATCAGAAGGGAAAATAATTTATCCAAAGGTTTATAAGAACTAGTTTGAATAAAATACTTTATAAAGGCATATAAAGAACAGTCTTCTTGTTGAGGCTTTATTGCATGTTTCAAAAAATTAAAAAAACTCCCATTCGCTCTGCACACAACAGAACTTACAAATTCTCGTTTGCTACGGGTTTGTACTTTGTGTCCCCTTCCTCTCTCCACCACAATAACACCAACTTCCCCCTGTATGTCTTATGACATATCCTCCAAATAACAGATTATGACATGGTATGCCTGATCTGGAGCTCAACACACACTGCTTGGCTGGACTGTACACCAGTGTCCACCAGTTTGCCAGCTGCTGCCAGAGAAAGCATGCATCTCATCACCTGTACCTCTGAGGACACTTTCATTTGGGTCTCTCCTCTCTTCTGAATGCATGTTTTCACTAAACCTGTGGGAACTTAATCATCTTTGAGAGGTCTTTCATTGAAATTTGGTGGGAGGTAGACAGAAGTTTCCAAAGTTCTGACCGGTGATGAGAAAATCAGAAAATAAGACTACCAACATAACTCCCTTTTCTTTAAGTCCTAGGCTAAAAACTCACATATATCTTAAAAAATATCTTCTATAACTTGGGGGTTTGCATTGTTGTGGTACTCAATTAGTCCAGGCTGTTAGACTGTTATGGACTGTAATACGAACTGGCTTTGTTTTGCTTTATATTAAAGCCATACTAAAAAAAAATTAAAAAAATTTAAAAAATTACAGTTGCAAGTGGAAACAGCATTACCGATGAGAACAATGAACACTAGCTCTTCTGCTAGTAAGACTGTTATTTAGCTTTTGAAATCCTGACAATTCAAAGACAGGGAAATGTAAATGAGTATCATCCAAACCTGACTAGATAGCAAGGCTGCTATAGCACTTTGAGAGAGAGTTAAGAGATTACCTTATATGTAAAGGAATTGGATGATGTGCTGCCTGCCCACATTCCTTTGCAGAGTACATGACAACTCCTTCTTTAATTTGCCACAGAAATGCCAGTAGATGTATCACTGCAACCTCCCAGACTAGGTTACTGAGTGAGCTCATAATATGTCTAGGAGAAACACTAAACTCTTCTCTATTCTGTAATGGGAAAGATAATTTTGCCTATTGTAACACATTTCCTGCTTCATTCACTTTTGCGAAGAGTAAATGTTACAAAAGCCATTTTCTAATATGTATCCACAGTCCTTCACATTTCAACTTTTCTAAGCAGCTATCAAGAACAGAAGTCATGCTCATTAGAGGCCACAGCCTTTGAAGTAGTCACAAATTAAACTTAACAAACCCAAAAGCACCTTCCCCACAGAGAAGCACTGGGTTCCTTACAAAATTTCTGTAATTGCCACTTTGTCCTTGCCTATAGAGTGCAATCTGCACCTTGCAAAATGCAGAAGAGCCCAACTCTGAGGAGTTAATTGAGAGCTGCGGGTAGCAGACCTGACCTGTCTCACCAGGAGTACACAAGGAACACTTGAGGATCTCCTTCATGCTATTAGATACATTCATTGATTACTAAAATAGTTTTTGAAGCCCATATTGAATTCCGCATCAATTGCAATTAATTGTCAAAGCAGGCGACTATCAGTGCTTCACAGGCATATGTGATGGGGATGTCACATTGGAACGTGTATTTGGGGACCTCACCAGTTTTCAAACATCCAAATGAAGCACTGCAGTTCATCTGTCCAAGTGATGTCTGATGAAATTATTTTGCTCATTACCAACTGTAAGGTAACAAGCCCCTGAGTCTAGTTTTAAACTAATACAGCTAGTAATGTCGATTTTTTTGCTCACTAATGCAATTATGTTATTTTTAAGTTTTAATCTTTTTTTGCGTAAATGAGAATTAAGAGTTCCAAACTTTCCCCTCAGGTACCTTCAAGCCCATTGATTCTGTAGCATTTCCAGCACTACTGTGACTGTGGTATTTGCAGGACGTTGGGTGCTGTCAAGATAACAGCCGTACAAAACACTTACAATGAACATCTTCAACGCTAACAGAGGGCCTGAGCCTAAAGAGTTAACAGAAAAAGCTTATATGCAATCAAGAAAGCTGTTCAGCCACTGTGGGTTCATAAACATTGCAGAAATGCCTGGTGGAAGGAAATTCTTGTGGCTAAAGAAAGACTTAGAACTAGAAGACCTGGTTCCACTCTGCCACAAGCGTGGCACTCTGCAGTGGTATGTCTTAAAGCTACTTCCCTGGATGCTCTGCAGAGGGCTTCCCCACTTCTAAATACTTTTTAATTGCATATATTAAAAAATATAACTAGACTTTATGTAAACTAAGTGCTTTAAAGTCTCTGAACATGACCCTTATGTGTAGAGTAAAAAGATTAAGAAGATGACAAGAGCTATGGTTTCAGCATTCAGGCTGGAGACAAGAAACCAGTATGGGGTGAGAGATGACCAATATGAAGTTTTGAAATCTCCCGTATGCCTAAAAGTACAAATTTTTTTTTATTTTTAAACCTGGCTTCTCCCTTCACTTTCAACAGCCACTCATCAAAGCTGTTCTCCTTGTATTGCTGTTTCCATTCTTTCTTTGTGGAAAAGTAGACGCTGTGACATGGAATTTTGAACTACTTTCTGTACAGATCCAGGAACAGGGAGGACAAAAACTGGGAGAAGGAAAGCCCCTTGCCCTGCAGCCCAGTGTTAAACACATCAAACACGGACCCAAATCCCAACCCCCTCTGTGACAGACATTCTATTCCCCTTTCTCCAGAGACTTCAGAATGAAACAGAAAGCCAGGGGAACTGGACTGTTAAAATGGCCCTTTGTTTTAATCCTGTCTGAAAAGAGGTCTCTGCATGGACTGTCTACCTCCTGCTGTTCAGGGTGTAAAGGTTCGTTTCTGTAAAGTACAATATTTTGTGTTACTATGAAGAAGAAACTTAAATTTTTAGCAGTTTAATAATGTTCCTATTCAAAAATATCCAAATAAATTCCTCTGAGGACAGAACATGGATTACTTCTCTACAGGAAGGGCTAAGTTAGTCTAGCACTAAAGAAATACGCTAAAACATCTCTTTGCATAGAAATAAAGGCAATTCTTTAGCAGTTTCAAGTAAGATGTTAATTTGTCTCAGCTACAGCTCTTACACCCTAGCATTCCTACAGCCTTTAAGCCATGAAGGTTTATACTCAAAGCACTCCCCAAAACTGCGTTAGTCCATGTGATACCTGCCATGACAGCCTGTAGGACTGGGCCTTTAAGGAGAAGGGTTCTGCATGCTAATAATCAAAGTAGCCTTAAAGCATGTGGCCTTTTATTATGCTTTTATAAAAAAGCAATTCTTTTTTTCACCCTGAGATACCGAGAGTTCTCCAAGCTCCTTTGTGAAATAACGTCAGAAGAATGAATTCAGGCTCTGAATGAAAGCAACAGGCTCTGAGCTAGCACTGCCTGCTTTTACTGAATGAGGCTGCTTTTCCTGGTGAGCCTGTCCTTCCCAGCATCACCATCCATACCGACACAGATACGCAGCGAGTAACGCGGGTCCTCACATGCACAGACACACGGACAACAGACGCTCGGCGGAGCCTGCCACGGTGGGGACTGACATTCGCAGCTGCACAGCAGCCCCGGGCACAGAGCTGCGTGTCGCCGCTGCCTTTTATAGCCTGACACCCAACCCCTCCTCCTCCTTGGCACACTCAAGTCACATCGTCAGGCTGTGGCCACTAATAACTCTCACCCCAGACACAGAAAACACTAAAGGAGATTACCCCCGCAACGTTTTGTCCGCCTTCCTTCTGCCTCCTCCCTCTCTCCAGCCCTCCCCGCTACCTGTCGGCCCTTGCGCCGCTGCCGCCTCAGAGCTCCCTGCTCTCTCGGACCCTGCGGCAGCGCCCAGCGAGCACCCTGTCCCCATCCCCTCCCGCGGCCACCGCCGCAGCATCCCGGCTCAGCCTGCCCTCTTACCACGAAGCCCCGTCCCCAGCGAGGCCTGCCCTCCCCCGGCTGCCTCCTCTCCCTCACCCCGCTGTCTCCGGCTCCCTTCGTGCCCTGCTCGCCCTGGCCGTGCCCCAGATCCCGCGGAGCGCCGTGCCTCCTCCCTGACCCACATCTGCAGGCCCGACCCCCGGCAGCCGAACCCCCTCACTGGCGGCCCCGTCCCGCCCGCCACCGCCCCTGCCTCCCTCACCCGCATCTCCGCGCACACGGGGCCGGCCCTGCC